>JAMPIV010015265.1:377500-411299 GCA_024509875.1 Oreohelix idahoensis | reverse complement strand
CTGCTTGATACCTTTCAGCCACAATTTTGAACTTCACCCCAGCCTCTCTGCACCTTGTTACATGAGCATACTTCTAAGGTTGGAGCCATGGACTCTTATTAATGTAGCTATTAAGACCATTTCCTTAAGATCTTCGGGTTTTCCCAGAGAAAGTCCATTACTCCAAATGTATGTCTACTTAAACCACGTGCAGAGAAAACTGGTGTTAGGCTTTACACACTGCCCAGTAGTTTAGATTCCTAATTTTTTCTCCTGTAAAAATTCTGCGTTTTTCTTTTTTTATAATTTTCCTTAACAAAAAAGGAAAGATAAAAAGAGCCTGCATTTATACATGTCATAATTTTTCCTGTATCATCTCTCTGCTATTTTGGCAACAAAAAAAATACTTAAATAATTAAGATGCCCCATCGAAGAAAAGGACCTTGTTTTGCCTTGTGATAACTTTTATAAAGATAGCTCACAAACATTTCTCTCTTTCTAAACCCATTGTATTTTTGTGTGGTAGCTTAATTAGTTCATTCATCTATTTTGATTTTTAGTCTCATATCATCCGTTCTTTTCTCTATCAAAATTGATCTAAATGAAAATCTAAATTGAAAATTCTTAGTCTGAGGTTTGATTTGCTTGAGGCTCCATGGCTAGCTGAGCAGTATTGAGGTGGCATTCAGTGGTTTTAAAGGGGGGTGGACTTACGGCACCATTTTCAGGTTGCTTGGCGTGGGTTGTGTTTCATCAAATTATCCCTTTTTGGGTCGTAAATCATGTTTCCATTATTTGTATTCTGTCTTTCTTCCTGCTTCTGCTTCCTTTTATGGTCTGGCCAGAAAAGCTAAGAGATTGTTGTCTGCCCGGTCAAGGATTAGCCCATGGCCGGGGATGTCTGGTACAGCGGCTTGCCTCGGTTTTTCTGCAGCTGACCATTCTTTTGTATTCTTCTTTTCTGCCTCCTATGGCTTAGTAGCCGCAGCCTCAATTCTGAAAACCTACTTAGCACACAGCCACACACCCTTTGTCTCAGCCTCAGCCTCAATCTGCTGACCATACCTCTATTAGCCTCATGCATTCTAACCAATCTTTTATCTTAGTGCCATAATTTTCTTTACAAGGGAACTTCTTTCTAGTTCTTCTTTCGTCGGCGCTTCAATAAATTCCCGCTGCCCCCCTTTTTTAGTGAAATCAGGCATTCATAACTTGTCACCTCCCGTTTACAATAATATATCTTTTGTCAGTCATGTACAGAAGCCAGTTCGAAGTTTGACCAGTGTCCGACCATTTTTTACAAGACAATGTATAATAATTTGCCTAACGTTAACAATATTCCTGTAATTATATTTTCGCAATAGAACATAACTAGGTCTGTACAAAGAGGTCAACCTAAAAAAAGTCCCCCCCCTAAGATTTCTTATCTGTCTTTTTAGCAGGCAGGAATCGAAATTACCCAATAGTTCAGAGATCGAACGAAATTTGATATAGCAGAGATACGAACACTATATATGTGTTAAGGGAGTGAGGAGGTCATCCACTCCGCATTTTTTTCTAACTTAGGTGTTATGAATGTGATCAGGGGGTTATAGGTGGTAATGTATTTCTAACTAAACAATTACTCTGTGCTGTTATTACTTTATCCAATGAAGGACACCACGTCAGGGGCACTCTCATTGAGGTTGTCAGACTCAACGTACATTTATTTCGGACCCATAGGAGATACCTTTTAGATATTTCTGATTTATTCCACCAATAAGCGTATAACAGGAGATTAGATAAGTGGGTCTAGGTGGAATGGATAGTGTAGAATTAAGTAGAAAGTTCATGATACTGGAGCGTTGGAGTGCATGAGAGCTTACACAAGTGATGTGGTTAATGGGGTGGCATGTTGTCATGAAAATATTCTAATCAACATAGGGGACTTATTTGGTAATTACTGAAGCACTATAGATCTAGAAAATTAATAAAAGAGAAGCAATGGTAATAATGACAGTGCTGTTTGGCCATGAAGGAATGTACTCGTAATCCCCCTTGTTTTTCTGCATTCGTACTGCAATTGTAACGGCTTTCACGTTTTATGATGTATAAAAGCTGATATCCTTTAGTTATTACCACGCTTTCTTCCAATAGAAAGGTGTGTCTGTATTTATTACTTGGAAAAAGCCAGTGAGAGACCTCCTGTTAGGTAACTTGACCTAAAGCGTTAATCCTATTTTGCATATGCTTCATATTACGTTACCAAATTGTGAACTAAGCAGAATGGTGACAAAGGGATAAAGCGATCAAGGACGAGCGCAGAAAACAGCCGATTTACATTAAACAACGCGTCGATTGCGCAGATACACAACTGTCTCTAATCAGCGTGTAAGTCCGGTACACTTTCACTAATTTTTTTATCAGACGACATGTGATAAAAAACACTACCCTTTCCCAGAGTTAGGTTTATAAATCATAAAAAAGACTCTTATTATGAAAAGATAACATTATATGGGTTTTACAGTATTTGAACACCATAACAGTACCCAGCACATAAAGCCCCCACCAATTCTTCTAGAAACAGGAGGTAGAAGAAATTGCATATTTTGAACGCAGCCACGTAGCTCCTTTAAATTAGTAATTTTGGGTTCCTTAGGGCTTGCTGACAAATAATATGTAAAACGTTACGCAAATAGTCCAGGAATTAATAAATTATACCCAAAATAAAATATTGGGGGTGCCTGACAGCATAAAATCATTTCTGCTCATAAGATTTTTTTTTAACGTGTTTGGAAAAAATTTACGTTACAGAAATAGCCTACCATGTAAACTCCAGATTGATTGGAGCGCAACAAATGAAAGCCTAACCACGATTGGTCGGGCTATAAATACTATCTTGGTTGTTAGGGGAGACGGGAAAAGATAACATTTTTTCAAACACTTGTCGAAACGTGGCTCATTGGCCAGTCTCGCTGATATACACACTTGGGAGCGTTAGTTCGAGACCACTTGTTTAAATAAGATTGATAAAGCATCAGTGCGTTGAAGCCAGCTTATATTTGGCTAAATAAAAGCCTGGAAGATAAGCAGATGGAAATTTGTGCCAGTTTGTGCCAGAATTCATTGCTAATCAACGTATCTGTGTTATTCGTATGAATTGTGGGATCAGCTGGTGAACTTGATGGGGCATGGCATGGCATCTAGTCTTAATTATCATGATATCATAAAGGCATACATCCTATTTAATTTTAAAAAGTCAGTTCAAGATGAGGGGACATAATGTTGAGCTCAGCTGGCCAAGTCGCTTATCTGGCGTGATGGCGGCAGGAAAGGACTCCTCTGCTCGAATTCTCCTCTGGGCTCAGGAGACACCTCACTGATAGCTAAAAAGACCAAGGAGTATGCTGTCCGACTCAGGATTCAGCAAAGCTCTGACTAGGTGCTGCTCAGTACCATCAAGACCACTGTCCCACAATTCATACGAATAACACAGATACGTTGATTAGCAATGAATTCTGGCACAAACTGGCACAAATTTCCATCTGCTTATCTTCCAGGCTTTTATTGAGCAAAATTTTAGCTGGCTTCAACGCACTGATGCTTTATCAAGATCATTTAAACAAGTGGTCTCGAA
Source organism: Oreohelix idahoensis (assembly GCA_024509875.1). Taxonomy (NCBI): domain Eukaryota; kingdom Metazoa; phylum Mollusca; class Gastropoda; order Stylommatophora; family Oreohelicidae; genus Oreohelix; species Oreohelix idahoensis. The sequence continues at coordinate 407,704 of JAMPIV010015265.1, read as the reverse complement.
CTAACGCTCCCAAGTGTGTATATCAGCGAGACTGGCCAATGAGCCCCGTTTCGACAAGTGTTTGAAAAAAATGTTACCTTTCCCCGTTTCCCCTAACAACCAAGATAGTATTTATAGCCCGACCAATCGTGGTTAGGCTTTCATTTGTTGCGCTCCAATCAATTTGGAGTTTACATGGTAGGCTATTTCAGTAACGTAAATTTTTTTCAAACACGTTAAAAAAAAATCTTATGAGCAGAAATGATTTTATGCTGTCAGGCACCCCCAATATTTTATTTTGGGTATAATTTATTAATTCCTGGACTATTTGCGTAACGTTTTACATATTATTTGTCAGCAAGCCCTAAGGAACCCAAAAATACTAATTTAAAGGAGCTACGTGGTTGCGTTCAAAATATGCAATTTCTTCTACCTCCTGTTTCGAAGATGTGCTGTCTGGGTACTGTTATGTTTTCAACCGTAAACCCATCTAATGTTATCTTTTTTAATAAGAGTCTGTTATGATTTATAAACCTAACTCTGGGAAAGGGTAGTGTATTTTATCACTGTCCGTCTGAAAAAAAATTAGTGCATGTAGACTTACACGCGTGATAGTAGCATTTGTGTATCGCGCGACGCGTGTTTAATGTTCGGCTTTCTGCCTCTCCCTTCTCGCTATCCTTTTGTCCATCTGTTCGTTCGTTTTGGTAACGTAATATAATTAATGTTAGGATTAATTTAGGTCATTACGCAGGGCCTCTCAATGCTTTTCCAAGAAATACAGCACACGTTTCATTGAAGAAAGCGGGTAATAATACAGTAAGCTTTTATATCAACGTGAAAGCGTTACAATTTGCAGACGAAGCAGAAAACAAGGGGGATTTCGAGTACATTCCTTGTGACAGCACTGTCATTTTACCATTGCTCTTCTCTTTATTAATTTTATTTGTTAGGCTTCATATTTACCTAATAATTTATATATGTGGATTAGAATATTTCATGACAAATGCCACCCCTAACACGCGTGTAAGGCCACATGCACTAACTTTATTTCAGACGGACAGTGATAAAAACACTACCCTTCCCAGAGTTAGGTTTTAAAACCTGAAAAACGCTTATTGGGGAAACCTGACATTCTACTGTTTTATGTCCGAAATCCTGACATTAGTCTGACAGTACAGCAGGACAGGTGGCGGTTCTAACATAAAAAATTAAAAAACACTACACATATTAGATACAGATACCTTCACAGCTGATCTCAGTCAGTACACTAAGTCCCTATAAATATTTATATCATCCCACTTTACCACATATATTGGGGTCCGGTCCGGGATTTTGAATCTCTTACTAGTATAAATATTGGGGGTAATTCACTTCAGGGAATAATAAAAAGTTAAAAGGTATCCTTGGGTGGAATTAAATAAGGTTGAGCTCTTGGTGCCTGTTTTGTCTATTGGATATATAATTACAGATTATATTGTTAGTTAGACATTTTATTTAATTACTTGGTATAAAATGGCGGACCTGGCCAAATTTCGATCTGCGGCTGTACAGACTGCAAAAGAGTTAGGAATGGAGGGACAAGTTATGATTGCCTATGTCACTACTGAATGTGACAAATTTATTGAACGTGAAGAAAGAAGATTAGAAAAAGAGGCCGAAAGAAAATTAGAATCTGATAGATTGGCCGAAGATAAGCGAATAGAGGCGGAAAAGGAAATTAAGAGGTTGCAGATTGAGGCTGAGGCTAAGAGGTTGCAGATTGAGGCTGAGGCTAAAGCATTGGAGGCAGGAAGGGAAGACAAGAGATTAGCTGCAGAAAGGGAAGCCGAGGAAAGAAGATTGACTGCAGAAAGGGAAGACAAGAGATTAGCCGCAGAAAGGGAAGCAGAAAAGGAGGAGAAGAGATTACAAAGGGAACATGAGCTACGACTAAGGGAGTTTGAATTTCAGGGCCATGCTCCTGAAAATGGTGCCGGTCCCTTTGCCTCTGATGCTATTGCTACTCAGGGAGCCTCAACCTCAGCTATGAACTTTCATTTAGATCATTTTGTTGAGAAAGACGATGATATTGAGAGCTATCTAAATAGATATGAACTATTAGCCACCACATATGGGTTAGAGAGAGAAAGGTGGAGCTTAAAGTTATCTCAAGGACTTCGTGGGGCAGCTTATGAAGTTTTTGCCAAAATGCACAGAGATGATCAGGAAAATTATGACATGCTAAAGCAGGCTCTTTTGTTAAGATATGAGAAAAACGCAGAATTTTACAGGAAAAAAATTTAGGAATGCTAAACTACTGTCAGGTGAAACCTATCACCAGTTCTCTGCACGGTTAGAGACATACTTGGAGAAATGGACTTCTCTGGGGAAAACCCAAGATCTTAAGGAAATGGTCCTTATAGAACAATTAAGAGAGTCCATGGCTCCAGACCTGAGAAAGTTTCTCATGGAACAAGGTGCAGAGAGGCTGGGTGAGTTGCAAAATGTGGCTGAAAGGTATCAAGCAGCTCAAGCAGAAGTAACAGGTAATAAAAAGAAACAGGTGGAACATTTTAGGGCACCACAAAACTTTAATGAATTTGATCATAGAGATCAAAACAAAGGTAAGCACCAGTTTGATAGGCCACGAAATGACTATAAAAAATAAAACCCCACAATTCAATGAAAGGAAATATGATAACAGGAAACCCTTCAGACAGGAAGGAAAATATTGTCAAATATGCAGGATGCATAATCATAATACTAGTGAATGTGGTAGGAAGGTTCCTCCATATCACGCGGCATGCATGATAACAGTGGACAAGGGGAAGAAGAAACTGACAGAGAATCATATAAATCTTCAACATCCCTCCATCTGTGAAGAAGTGACATGTAATGGGGCCAAGGTTAGGTGCCTTTACGATTCAGGTTTAGAATATGACTCAGTTGTGAGTGCAACCCTAGTGCACCCTGAACAGTATACCACAGAGAAAGTGGAGATACAAGGGGCCGTAAAGGGAATATCCACCATGACACTTCCCGTAGCCGAGATCAATGTAGAGACAAGGTACGTGGAAGGAATGATTAGAGCAGCCGTGTGTGACGATCCTAATTACCCGCTGGTGTTAGGAAGTAAATATGTTTTTCTAGGAAGCCCTGTAAAACCTGTGGTAATGGCCACGCTTCAGGTCAGGTCGACCCCTAGTAGAAAGGAGGAGGAAAATCCAATAAATACTCATCCAGATCAGATGAGAAAGGCCCAGGCAAAGGACAAATCATTAAAACCTTGCTTTGACAAATTGCTAAACAGCCATGCACACCCTAAGAAAGGACAATTTTACTTGAGGGATGGACTGCTCCACAGGAAGGCGGGAGCAGGTCCCAAAGGATATGGACAGTTGGTACTCCCAACTCCCTACAGAGAAGAAGTGATGGCAAAATCACATGTTGTACCAGACGGTGGACACCAGAGAAATGGGACTACCCGTCAAAGGACATCAGAAAAATTCTACTGGCCCCAAGTAGCTGCTGATATTGCACAATTTGTGGGGGCCTGTAAAAATGTAGCAAGGTACAGTCCCCAAGTTGGGAAAATCATAATCAGATGCCAGCCAAGCATTCTGAAACATATGGGCCTAACATTAACAAGGAAAATAACAATAATAAGGTTGACATAGAGGATAGGTATCCACCTTTCCCCCAACAATGTTCACCCAAAATATTTAGATTCGCAACTCTGAGAAAGGCATCCAGAGAAAATGGAAATTCAGACCAGTCAACCCAGGGACAGTTTGAAGCCGCATTTAGGGAGCTGACTGACATTGACATTGAAGATGATCCGCCTAAGTTAAAACCGAAACAAATTGTTAACATAAGAACAGTGGGCAGTGGACGAGTGAGCAATTCGGGAAATGCTCACAGCGCTTCACACTATGGCTATTAACTTAGCATTAAAAGGGCACTGGTGACATTGGTAGTCACCCGACCCCACACCGTCCAAGGGAAATTATTGATCGGACCCTGGATGGAGATAACCCACACATCTTTTAGCAATGCTAAGGGCGAATTGATTTCTGATGCAGAAACTCATTTCCTCACATATTATCTTAATTCTCCAGATTGTCGGTAGGCGAAACTATAGTTGGTGAATATAGCCTCCATTTGAGCGGCACATTATAGAACATTATAAATATATTATTAGAAGGGTTTTTCCACATTCAATCCCGCCTGAGATCAGAAAAATTGTTGGCTGTGAACATTTCGGAGGAGCAGAGTGTCTCCATTGTTACCTTTCGAATTGAGGATAGTCCGAGTGTTTATTAAGGCTGATCCGGAAATTATTGGATCCCCTCCACAACTCAGATAGCACCATATAGATCAACTCCTCATAACGTACAAATTGAGGAACATCTAATATTCTCGGGACATGTCGTTGAGCAGACTCAGCGAAGAGAAAATGGTGAATATTGATTGCTAAGCAGTAGTAAGACAAGCCGTAACACTTGCAGCTGTACAGTAACATATCTGAAATGGATTCTTGGATTGCAGAGGTCTGAAGCAACCTTCGTCAGTAGTGCTTACTTTGACTTGACCCACCTGCATTAATCCATGAGCAAAATAAAATTAGAGAAACGTTGATGCAGATTTTTTAAGCCGCCATCCGTGCGATGAAAATCAAAGAAATCACTAGGCATAGACATAAATTTCTCTATGTGTATGTAGAATTATAGACTGACGTATAACGTCTGTTTTAAGAGGGGAGGATTTGTCGTGAAATTCTAAATCCACATATATAAATTAAAAAGTAAATGTAAAGCCTAACAAATAAATTCTATAAAAGGAAGAAGAATGGTAAAGAACAGTGCTGTCACAATGACAGTACTCGAAATCCCCTTTGTTTATGCTTCGTCTGCAAATTGTAACGTTTCCACGTTAAATATAAGCCACTGCATAAATACATGCGTTTCCACAACCCAATAAAACTTGTACTGCAGTTCTAAGAAAAACCTTGAGATACGCAAGTGATTAATGACCTAAATTAATCCTAACATTAATTATACTACGTTACCAAAACGAACGAACAGATGGACTAAGATGGAAAGAAGGGAGGGCTGAAGGCAGCAACGCAAGCAACACTAAACACGCGTCTCGCTATGTTAATGCCACCCCTAACACGCGTGTAAGGCCACATGCACTAACTTTATTTCAGACGGACAGTGATAAAAACACTACCCTTCCCAGAGTTAGGTTTTAAAACCTGAAAAACGCTTATTGGGGAAACCTGACATTCTACTGTTTTATGTCCGAAATCCTGACATTAGTCTGACAGTACAGCAGGACAGGTGGCGGTTCTAACATAAAAAATTAAAAAACACTACACATATTAGATACAGATACCTTCACAGCTGATCTCAGTCAGTACACTAAGTCCCTATAAATATTTATATCATCCCACTTTACCACATGTATGGTACATCTTTCACAGTGCAAACAGACCACGCTCCGTTAGCATTTCTTGGTGCCAATAAAGAATTTAACGCAAGGATCATGCGTTGGGCCCTTCTTTAAGCGTTTATTCTTTCAAAGTGGAATACATTCCGGGAAGACAGAATGTCGGGGCTGATTTCCTGAGTAGAAACTGGACTACGGAGGAAGAAGAGGAAGTTGAAGATACCAATCATCCTAAAGCTACCGTTCAGGGCAGCTTCATCGTCATAAATCAAACATGAAAAGAGGTTTTCATGTCTCAAAAGAGGGGACGATTGTGACAGACGAACTCAGCCAACCCTGAATGACCCTGAAGTGTTGGATGATATAGTACGACCTTCGTAGCGACCCCTTGGATAACATCAGTGCCCCCGAATATTGTAACCTTTCGTCAAACGGGATTTTTCTTTTCACCTGGACTCATTAGCTATGCAACCGTTCCACACGTTTGCTGATTAATATGTGGACAGTTTACGTATCGTTCATTCTGGTCATCGCATTGATTTAAGGAGAGATTAAATCACGCCCATGGACATCTCTTGAGCAATCATATGCAGTATTTTCATTAACTTGCCCAGAGGGGGCGGCGCCAGAATCTAACAGATAGTAGCGACCACGATCAAAGACACAGATTGGGGGATTTCATGAAAGACTAGCGCCACGATCAAAGACAGTAGTGGTCCCTGAAACGAGCGACGCAAGTTCCTGCAGGTATTTCGCATCTCGGTGTTAAACACAGAACCGATCGCAGCAGCGAGCGGAGATACGAAGACCAGGGGCGGGATCTCTCTTTAGTCTGGCGGTCAGATCCCAAAAGTGTCCTGGGATCTAAAAAGGTGTCAATTTTCTCATGTCCCACTCATCTTGCAATTAAGTTAGATATATACAGACCACGTAGAAATACACTTTATCACTCGTTGGCCAGACCTTTACAGAAGCACTAGTGATGCGTGATGCCATCTGATGATGGATGGTATCCGCATGTCTGGTTTTGTGTGGTGTGCAGATGTGTTCAGTCAAAACAATGTTCATACAAAAATAACAGGGCAATCCACATAGGACGTCAGTAAACTCACGACGTATAAAGTCAATGATTCTTGTAACAGCCGTTGACGTTTTTCTTCATTATTTATTGTGGACGCCACAGTGACAAAATGGTTACGCGAATATGTAGGCACATCAAACAGTCATTATCACAGCAACATTCAATACAGCAATAGACGGTAGACAGCATTACAATGATGAGTCAGGTGCATGTTATATTTCATAGTGCTGTAAATGTAGTCAGGTGAAAAACTCCATCCCTTTCTATAACAGCCAGGAGATAACCAGATGTATGAGATCAGTTCACTCTCCTTAGTTTGACTTCAGCAAGACAGACACGTCTGCCGAAGTATAAATAATGTCCTCAAAAATATCCTCTAGATAATAAAGGTTTTCCAAACCTAGTTCATTTAACAAAGTAGCAAGTAATGGTCCTTGGTACCTGCATCAACCGATGCAGTACAATACAGCGACATGTGAGCTAGGAAAACATCTCGTGACGACGACTTTCGAAGACAGGCTATGAACCAGAAATCGTTCACGACCAAAAATCGATAGAGTTAATGAAAATGTTAATTTACCTTGCCTTCCGGAAATACACAGAAATATTATGCCTCCCGGCATGTGCAAATACACTAGAGGTATTATCTCGAATAAACGAAATATCCATAAGAGGACTCTCACATTCCTGACAGAACAAAAAAATAGCGGAGATCCCCTCTTCAACGAGGCATCTCTTTCGCCATTCCAAATCGCTCACTCCACTAGTGGTGGGCGGAAACCGATCGACCAAGAAGCAAGACAAGTCATGCGCAGTCCAGCGCAAAATGACCACAGCTCAAACTTAACTGCATTCGATACCAACGCGAGAAGACAAATGCTTACCGAGAAAAGTGACTATAAATTTCAAGCAGTTGTTGCCCTTGCGTTATAAAATAGATATTGAAATAAAACGATGTTGCGAGAATTTATCACGCAACATATCACCACCTCCTCCCGATAAAAAAAAAATGTGGAACATATTTTTTTTTTCAATATCAAAGAGCATGCGATAAGCGGCTCAAAACGCACGAATTATGCGCTGATAATTAATTAAATTGCCTAACATGAGGCTAAATATAGAGTGTCTGGTGAGGATATACCTCAACAGAAAAATAAATATGTCTCAAAAAATATTCACATCGGGGAGGTGTCACCAACACACATCACGTTAGCATGTAAACACAATATACGTATGCAAGTTACTATAATCATCATTAAACAGCATACTCTAATATTGTCTTTAAAAATGGATGTACAAATCTGATAGGAAAATTTAAATAGTACATTCTTTGACATGTAATGACATAAGTACATAGTAAAGTTAAACTACATGACGATCCAGGACATATGCTCTGGTATTCCGAGGGTAAGTACACAATCTAGAACTCGTCATGCTTGATACTAGTAAGGTAAGTCCTCAGCTCAACAATGACATTCTGAGAAAGTACAAGCAATATAATGCTAATTAATAACTAATATGCTTCATAAGGTACAATACATTATTAATAATTGTGGCTGTTTACTAAACTAACGGCCCTTATATTAACTACTCAGTCCTCCTCTATCATCTTAAAAAACGAACAGAAGAAGATGACAACAAAGCACGATAGTGTGTACATATAAAGTAAGTACAGATGTGCTAATCTATTGTAGAAATATAGGTGTGTTATGACTCTGTAATATATGGAAATATAGGACAGAAGTATTAGTTGGAGTCATGTGGGCATCTAGACAAAATGTCAGCCATCACATTATCCGCATCACGGATAGCTCGTACCGTGAAGTGAAAAGGTTGAAGAGCTATAGCATATCGAGTGGATCTCGAACTCTTCAAATTCTTAGTCTGAATAGCTGTAAGAGCTTTCTGATCAGTCTCTAGAATGAAATGTGCGCCCAGGAGGAATCTTTGTAGTTTTAGAATTGACCAAACCATCGCTAACAACTCACGGTCTAAAACCGAGTAGTTCCTCTCTGCCGCATTTAGTTTTCTAGAAATGTACATAACAGGATGCAGAGTATTTGCATATTCTTGCATCAGTGCTGCTCCAATCCCAGTGGATGAAGCATCACTCCGAAGAACAAAAGTCCTATCAAGAGTAGGTAATCTTAAGATGGGAGGAGAAGAAAATATATTCTTGATTTGGTCTAGTGAAGATTGGCATTCTTCAGACCAACGGACCAGATTAGGCGAACCTTTCTTCAACAATGTTGAGAGAGGTGCCATGATCGAAGATAAATTTGGAATAAATCTCCCATAAAATTGAATTAAACCTAAGAGACTCCTAACTTGTTTCTTCGTTTTAGGAACAGAGATGTTCAGTATTTTGGAAGTATTGTGGTCTTCTGTCTTCAAGAGACCATGACCAACACGATGACCCAGGAAAGAGATTTCACCAAAACCAACAAAAGCTTTAGAAGGTTTTGCTGTCAAATTATTCTCACGTAGAGTGGACAGTAAGTCATATAACCCTAAATAGTGATCTTCCCAGGTATCACTGAAGAGACAGATGTCATCTAAGTATGCGATGACATCCGAACGATGTGACAGAATTCGACGCATCATGCGAACGAAAGTGGCAGGGGCGTTCATGAGACCAAAAGGCATAACATTCCATTGAAATAGACCCCTAGGTGTAGAAAAAGCAGTAAGAGGTTTGGCATGCTCTGCTAAAGGCACTTGCCAATAACCTTTAGACAAGTCAAGTTTAGTGAAGAATCTAGAATTAGAAAGTCTAATCAGTAGATCTTCTAACAAAGGCATCGGTTCAGCGTCGAACTTTGTGACCTGATTCAATTTGCGATAATCAACGCAAATTCGTATGTTCTTATCCTTCTTCCGGACAATAACCATGGAAGAAGAATATGGTGAAGTCGATGGTTCAATTATATTTAATTGAATCATTTCATCCAATTCCTTTTCCACTTGCGACTGAAAGTGTATAGGAATAGGATACGGCCTAACCCTAATTGGATTATTGTCGGTAAGAATTATGTCATGTTCTATGACATCTGTGTGTCCAGGAATGTCAGTGAGAACATCCTGAAATGTTTGTAACATCGACGAGACTTGTCGATGTTCGTCACCAGAAAGATTAGGAGAAACAGAAACGTTTTTCCAAGATTCCGTGGAATGTAATGGAACCACTGGAAGGGGAAGGTTGACATCAGAGAAGGTAGCTTCCTCATCCTGAATGACAGACAGGGATGAATAATGACCGTGAGGTGCAGGAGCATCATCCGTTGCCTGGAAAATAGGCAGCAAATAGTCCGGACGTTCGTGAAATTCCGAAAGCATGTTTATGTGGAAAGTTTTATGCTTTCCATCAATATCGACCACATAGTCAACATCGGAGATCCGAGAGACTATTGCATACGGACCTTTCCATGCAATAAGAAGTCTATTTTCCCTACTGGGGAGTAGGACGAATGCTTTGTCACCTGGACAAAGTTGTCGTAGACATCTATTCTTGTTAGCAAACTGTCTTGCCTTCTCTTTAGCAATTTCTGATGAAGCAGTTGCTAGCTTACATGCCTCAATGATCTTTTGTCTAAGAGCAATGACATACTCATATGAGGATTGAGTTTCATCGCTAATATCATCGGCAGTGATGAGATCGTGTAATAAAGACATAGGGCCGCGTGGACGCGCGCCAAAGACAAGTTCGAAGGGAGAAAATCCTGTGTGTTCATTAGGGACTTCTCTATAGGCAAAGAGAGCCGCGGGTAAAACCCTGTCCCAATCTTGAGGATGATCTTCAGTTATCTTACCAAGCAAAGTCTTGAGCGTTCTATTCAGACGCTCAACTAACCCATTAGACATAGGATGGTAGATACTACTGAGAGATCGTTCAATATGTAAGGTAGACATTACCTGTGACATAGTGTCAGATATGAGTTGAGTGCCATGGTCTGACAATATTTCTCTGGGGAACCCCAAGCGAGAAAATATCAACCAAAGAGCATCTGCGATATCTGTAGTAGATATGCTCTTAAGAGGAATAGCCTCTGGCCAACGTGTGCACATATCGACACATGTAAGGATAAACTGATGTCCTCTGGCCGACTTGACCTTAAAAGGGCCAATAATATCTATGGCCATTTTCTGAAACGGCCGAATAGGAATGTCAGCAGCCTGGATAGGCGCAGCATGTCGTGGTCCTCTAGATTTGACCTCCTGACATACCTTGCATGATCGGCAGTAAATACGAATGTCCTTATTGACAAAAGGCCAAAAGAAAGCCGCAAGGACTCTCGACTTCGTACGGGCAAAACCCATATGTCCAGCACATTGCGAGTCATGAGCATGTTGTAATATTTGGACTCTCATGCTCTTGGGAACAAGAATTTGCGAATGTGCCGACGTAGTCGAATCTTGTACCATACGTACAAGTACGCCGTTTCTCATTGCAATCCAAGATTTTCTATTTGTATCCTGATTCGGATCACCTTTCTTCGCAAGAACGAAGAATTTTTTTAAAGAAGGATCTTCTTCTTGCAATTTTATGAAAGAGTCACGAGTGATTACTAAGTGACTATCTTGGCTATCAACTTCATTATCACTATTCAGTGAAGTTTCGGGTGTTTGTAGAGCTTGTGCTCTTGTAACTACTGCATTTGTAGCTTGCATGTTATTATCTTCCCAAGCAGCAATCTGCTGTGGGGTACACTCCCTAACTCCGTGAATACGACCAATAATAAGGTCCGCAATAGGATTAGGTAAGAGACAAGCATGCACATCTCCAGTAAAGAAAGGAGTGGCAATGCGAATTACAGCAGTAGGATATTTTTCTAGAGTGCCGCCAAATGTGACACATTTAATAACCCTTCCTGTAGCACAAGATGGATCTACAAGCGATTGTCTAACACCAATAGTGGTGCATCCGGAATCGAAAAGTAGTGAGACCGGAGTATCATTAACAAGACCCTTATGTAGGATTAAAGAACCCCTCCCGTCATGCGCAACAGCAGCAGGAAGAGCGGGAAGTGGGTGACCACAACTCAAAGTAGTTATGGTACCCGGTTCGAATAAAGTACTGCATTGGGGGCATTTGTTTGCTCTCTCAAAGTCAAAAGCAGAACCAGTGACAGCGTCAAAGTTTTTACTATCAACAACATGATTACAGGCTCCCTCAGTTTCCTGTTGTACAGCATTAGCCTGCTGATATCTCTTTTTTTTGTGTTGAGATCTACCCCGACTATTATTACCTCTGAAGTTATCAAAGTTATTATTATCTCTGCAGTTATTATTGTCTCTATTGTAATTGTTATCCTGGTTCGAATTCCAGTTTCCACGATTACTATCATGTTCACATTGATGCGAACATCTATTTGTTTGGTTTTGAGGTCTTCGGCAGGAATAACCTCTATTACCATATCCTCTTTTGAAATGCTTATAATTATTAGGGTGATAGTAACGAGTACTATCAGGTTGTCTCCAATTCTTCGAAGAAGAATCACCATGAAATTGATTTCCATGATTTTGACAGAAATTACCGCTACTCTTTCTATCAAAATTTTGTTGGAATCTACGAGCAAAGTTTTGACCATACGGAGCTGCCGAAGCAACTGGTAAACCTTCTTTCACCTTAGAGTTACCCATGGTTATGTGTGGGTGCGCAGTTACGTATTGGCAACAGAAATCTTCCATTTCTTTTATTGTTTTAGGTTTACGTTCATGAAGGAAAGCAAGGAAAGACTCATTGACAGACGACATGACTTTGTCTCTAAGTATTAAGTCCATAAGTCCTTCATAAGTTTTTTCCGTCTTAGATAGTTCAACCCATCGTGAGAAAGTAATGCGTATTCTTGCAATAAACTCGGAGAATTCAACTCCATTTTCAGGTAACATGTTTTTAAATTGTAGACGATAGCCGTCTTCGTTAAGCTGATATTTCTTTAACAAAGCGGCCCTGACAACCTCATAATTGTTCTTGTCAGGTTCATCCACCATATTTAATATACTTAGAGCTTTACCTGTCAGTATCCCTGATAACTGATAAACATATTTTGCTTTGTCTATGTTATGAGCTGTACATGCTTGTTCAAATCTGTCCAGATAGAACATTATGTCATCACTGGAAGGACTAAATGTTGGTAACTTAATCTTAAAAGTATCATTATTAGCCTTACCAGAAGATGAACCCTTGTTTGAATCATTACCATTACTCATGCTCGTCAATTTCAATTTTTCCAACTCTAAAGCTAAGACCTTTTCTTCATGTTCCATTTTTGCTTTCTCTTTCCTCTCATCAGACTCTCTCTGTAATCTTCTTTCCTCAGCCTGAGCCTCTTTTTGAAGTCTTTCATTTTCAGCTTCTTTTTCAAGTCTTTTATTTTCAGCCTCTTTTTCAAGTCTTTTATTCTCAGCTTCTAGCTGGAGTTTTCTTTCCTCAGCTTCTGATTCCCTTTTTTGTTTTTCCATTTCCATTTGGAATCTCTTTTCATCCACCTGCATCTGCAGTTTCTTTTGTTCAGCTTCCATCTGCAGTTTCTTTTGTTCAGCTTCCATTGCTTTATCATATCGAGCAGTTGCAAATTCTTCTAACTTATCACCAGTCTTCCCAAGCAATTTACCCTGCTCAATAAAGTGCTCAAATGTAGACATGATGAGTAATATATAAGTCCAAAACCTGAAATAATTAACTAATTTATTTCAAACCTAAGTGTAACAAGTCTTAATTAAGCACTTGTATATTCACATCACCTTATATTATCCCAGTCTCTGTGGGAAACAAGTCTCCAATCAAAGAACTTGTATATGAAATATCAACAATCAATTCTTGATCATAAGTGCACTTCTCATTCAATAGTGCACGACACTATTCATCATTCATTTATCATCAGTGTAGTAGTAACAGTGCATTAGCATAGCCCATTAACTAATTACTATAACTGTAAACAATGACTATGTAAACACATGCAGAATGTAAACATTGAAAATGTAAACAATACAAACAATGTAAACAATAACAATGTAAACAATAACAAAGATCAGCAACAATACAAAAACGTTCGCAGAAATCAACTAAAAATAAAGCAGAAATTAATGAAATATCACAAAAAATGTGACGATATCTGCGATAGAATTAAACAAAATACATGACACCACAGTGTATAAACAAAAATGTTGTATGAAACTAAATTATAGACAAGAGTAGGCTAACAAATACAAACAAATCAAAACAAAACTAAAGAATGCGAAATAATAACGAAAACAATATTAAAACATGTCATCACAGCTAACATAAATAGCAACAGAAGTCGCTTAGCAAATTCCAGTATTGGAAATTTGCAAACCCTACAGAAAACGCTCACAATAGACGACCTCTATGACGTGGCATAATCTAACGGAGACACCACCCAACCGAGAACCCGCTGAAATATAAACATATAAATATACGCATAACATATAAACATATAACATATAGAATGAGATGATACACAGAAGACTCAGCAGAAGTATAAGGGCACAGTTTACATACAAACAGGCCACTTAACTTATAGGCTTCCAATCGTAGAACAGCAGAAAAACGGATGTCAATCAACGTCCTAAAGAGCGAAGCTCCAACGATGATGGCACATCTGAACTGCTTCCACTGCTAACACGATGGTACAAGAGCTTCTGAAATACTGTGTGTTGAGTTGTTTCGGCACTTGACCTTCTAATCCAAAAGTAAGTTGATGGAAATCGGTACTTGGCCTTCTTCAGAAAACAACCCGTTTCAACCGGCACTTGACCTTCACAAAAACGACAGCACTGGAACCTTGACAGCAGCAACTTGCTTGACTTGCGTAAAAGATAACAGCAGTCCGAGTTATCCGGCAACATGTAACAACGCCGGGTACTGTCAAATTCTTGTTTCCGTCAAAAAGTTGAAATTTTGACTTTTACCGGGCAACGCCGAGTACTTTGAAAATTTTGAAGATGTTGACTGTATTGAAGAATGTTAATTTCTTGAAGGATGCTGATGAATTCTTGTTGAAAATGAAGTGGGTAAGGGACCCCGTGTTTGCTGGTACCAGAATCAAACCAGCTTATGGCCACCAAATGATGCGTGATGCCATATGATGATGGATGGTATCCGCATGTCTGGTTTTGTGTGGTGTGCAGATGTGTTCAGTCAAAACAATGTTCATACAAAAATAACAGGGCAATCCACATAGGACGTCAGTAAACTCACGACGTATAAAGTCAATGATTCTTGTAACAGCCGTTGACGTTTTTCTTCATTATTTATTGTGGACGCCACAGTGACAAAATGGTTACGCGAATATGTAGGCACATCAAACAGTCATTATCACAGCAACATTCAATACAGCAATAGACGGTAGACAGCATTACAATGATGAGTCAGATGCATGTTATATTTCATAGTGCTGTAAATGTAGTCAGGTGAAAAACTCCATCCCTTTCTATAACAGCCAGGAGATAACCAGATGTATGAGATCAGTTCACTCTCCTTAGTTTGACTTCAGCAAGACAGACACGTCTGCCGAAGTATAAATAATGTCCTCAAAAATATCCTCTAGATAATAAAGGTTTTCCAAACCTAGTTCATTTAACAAAGTAGCAAGTAATGGTCCTTGGTACCTGCATCAACCGATGCAGTACAATACAGCGACATGTGAGCTAGGAAAACATCTCGTGACGACGACTTTCGAAGACAGGCTATGAACCAGAAATCGTTCACGACCAAAAATCGATAGAGTTAATGAAAATGTTAATTTACCTTGCCTTCCGGAAATACACAGAAATATTATGCCTCCCGGCATGTGCAAATACACTAGAGGTATTATCTCGAATAAACGAAATATCCATAAGAGGACTCTCACATTCCTGACAGAACAAAAAAATAGCGGAGATCCCCTCTTCAACGAGGCATCTCTTTCGCCATTCCAAATCGCTCACTCCACTAGTGGTGGGCGGAAACCGATCGACCAAGAAGCAAGACAAGTCATGCGCAGTCCAGCGCAAAATGACCACAGCTCAAACTTAACTGCATTCGATACCAACGCGAGAAGACAAATGCTTACCGAGAAAAGTGACTATAAATTTCAAGCAGTTGTTGCCCTTGCGTTATAAAATAGATATTGAAATAAAACGATGAGATTTTTATATATATTTGCAGTGAATTCTATTTCTGTGCAAAACGGTAATATATATATTGTGTAAAGTGATCAGTGTCTAGTTCATTCATTCTATTTCACTGGATTTTGTGTTAATTTAAATCTATTAAATTAAACCATCTCAATAGTTCCAGTTGTAAATGTAATGACATATCTGCTATATTATTTCCAAAAAAGATAATAGAGGCTGAAATGCTTTAATTGACTTTTAAAGTCACGAAGGAATTTATACTTAATAAATTTAGTTAAGTCCTATATTTATAGATGAGTGTTTTAACCATTAGAACTCGCGCAGTGTTTATTAAATACATAATTAAATACGCGAATATATATATATATATATATATATATATATATATATATATATATATATATATATATATATTGTCACGTGGGTCTTTATATCATTAAATTACCTACATCTTCTTCCTATTCTCTCACCCTAATCCTTTCATTTTATTACTTTTCCGTACTGGTTTTTCCTGTATTTTTTCGCATCATTCGTTGCGAAAAATACATTTCTTTCCCATCATCGTTTTTCTTTCTCATACTGACTAGTAACCTTATTGCATCAGATGTCAGTCGCGCAGATAGCTGTGAAGATACGGTTCTCGCCAGACATACGTCTGCAGTTTCCCCCGGTCAGAGCGCGGCCCGACCAGATTTCTGGGCCTGAGGTGTGAGAAATTCGTTTCGCTGGACATAGAGCAGACTTTTGGTCTACCATTTTGTTCACCTGTCACTAGCTTAAGGTGTCAAACCCGGCATCTGTACGACGCAGTTGTAGACGGTTGTCTGAGATTTGCAACTGTCACGCGCATTTCTCGGTCACTGGTGGCAGTTACGTCACGCGTTAAGCTGACGTAAATGTTGGGAGTAGGGGAGATAATTTCGCTTGGCGAAATAAGTTTGGCCCCTTTGTCTGATTTTAAGATATTGGCCCGAGTTTGAAACTTTAATTTTATTCTCGCTCCTATATTCGCAGTAGACAGGTTGTTCGAAACAGAATAGCTGTTAGCGAAGTTTCTCAGTTTGTTTCGGCAATTTGTCGAACTTCTAGACTTCCTTAAATATTCAGCATATAATTCTTAAGTTGTGCGACTACCTGTAGTTCTGTGTGAGGTAATATATATTATATCTAGTATTTTGTGAAATGATAAAGTGTTAAGTCGCTTATTTCATATTTCACTAGTTAGATTTTGCGCAGAGTGCCAAATTTATATAGTCTGTATTATTTTCTAGTGACGTGTTTCAGTGGATAGCAGAATAAAT
Organism: Oreohelix idahoensis; assembly: GCA_024509875.1. Taxonomy (NCBI): domain Eukaryota; kingdom Metazoa; phylum Mollusca; class Gastropoda; order Stylommatophora; family Oreohelicidae; genus Oreohelix; species Oreohelix idahoensis. Next base: position 390,772 of record JAMPIV010015265.1, on the reverse strand, counting down.
TATATCTTAGCTTACTAAACAATAATGTAGCTATAATGAAGTTAAATTTTACTGCTAAGAAATCAGACGAGATCATATTTTTCTAAGCTAACTTACAAATGCTAGAAACCTCATGAGATGTTGACGGAACACGCACGTGTTCCTAAATTCATGGGGATTGATGATTTTTTTTTTTTTTAAGATATAACTTACTTTACGGGAAATTTAAATGATAAGTCAAGCAGTACACTTGCGGTTTAATAATGTAAGTTATAGTGGGTACATATTGTAAAATTATTTGATATGTGTTCTTTCTTTTATATAGTGAAACGGTGGTACCCAACTTTACCAGCGTTCTAGTACGTGAACTTTATTTGGGAAGAAACAAATCACTTTCATTACCTGAACTGTAACAGTTAAATGAAGTAAGAGGCCTTCGCGCCAGAATTAATTCTTCCAGAATAACACTTCAGTACAATTCAGCCCGTTGTGGCAAGCAAAGATCAGAAACATTCCGACAGAGTTTTGACTAGTACTGCGGTGACCAAATATAGTAACTTCCTGAAAGTAGACACCGATCTGACATTCCTTAAATTCTAGAAACCAAAGCTAATGACATTGTGCTCTGCTAACTTTCGTGCCTGGACAATATTTTATGTGACTTAATCAGACATTCGAAAAATTAGAACACCCAAGGAATCGTTCCCTGAGAGTTTAGTACGTCTTTTGGAACTGGGGATTTCTTGGTCAAGGACTGCATTTTCGGGTCTGTGTGAAGGTCCTAGAATTGAGTATGTTCCCAGAGGCAGCGAGCAAAGTTGTGAGTATAACTGCATGGCCATGGCTGAATGAATGAGTGTACGCAGATCAGAGTGTTATTTTACAGTTATAGATTGTCACCCATTTACTGTCTTAATTCTTTTTGTTTAACCTGCAGAATTTGTTACTATTTGCTAGAGTTTCTTTACTTCTTAGGCTAAATCAGATTATTCAACTCTGTGCATACATTTACGAGAAAAGAAGAAAAACTCTTAGCCTCAACCCTACGTATCTATAACTCTTTGGGCCATCATCTGTTCTCTTAACGGGGCTGTGGGCTAAACCTAGAGCTAAGATCATAACGGGGCTATCATCCTTGTAGCATTTTTCTTAAATTTTATGACTATTTGTATATGCTTTTCCTTGATGTATTTTTGGTGTTGTGAGAAGATTTTTTTTGATGATAATAATAAAAATCTCTCTCTTGAACTAAATCAGTGCGTTGGTCAGCTCGATCCCAATTATCTATAAATTCATTGTGATAGATTCCCACGTCTGTGTGTTTAACTGTCGTCACGTGTATGTGCGTGCCCGTGAGTAGATAGAGATATATTAATATATATATATATATATCTGTGTGTAGACTGTCTGACGCCTTTAAAAACGGTCGTAGAAGATAGGTGAGAGAGAGAAGATTATCTCGATTCTCAAAGACAGCTTCTTTATCACATTCTATCATCTCACGTGTGGGAAATTCTATTGTGTGTGTTTTTTTTTTCACCAGCTCTCACTGTGACTATCACTCATTCCAACCTATTCTGAAGGGACCAACCCTAGTCTTAATACTCCTATCTAAAATCTACGACAAATGGTCGCTCGTTACCGGGAATTGAACCCAAAATCCTAAGGCGATACGACAAATGGGTTCTCGTCCGTAGGATTTTTGAACTTAGAATAGGAAGACGAGTACGACAAATGTTGCTCGTTTCCGGTCTTTGAACTTAGAATAGGAAGACGAGTACGACAAACGTGGACTCGTCTATCTGGATTTTGTATTTAAGATTCTTTATTCTGTAATAGAGTAAGAGTGTGATGTCTTGTGAGTTTTGTATCTTTTAAAAATAATTTATCCCCTAGACTAACGATCTGTTTTCGGGCGTGCTGACCACACAAACTGATAGTTTTTTTCCACAGCATTTAGAAATAATATACATTTCAGTTACAGGTTGATTGTCGGAATATATGTTAATTACTGATTTTGTAATACTAAACGCTGGTAAAGTAGTGAGTGTATAACATTCACTGGGTTTTGAAGAAGTAGGTTTTTGAGCAAAAGCTAAGGAGTGCGTTTCGGACTATTTGTCCAGATTAATTGCCTCCCTTACCCTAACTGTCTTCAGGGGTGAACTTGATAGTGGACTTTATAATTAAGGGATTATTTTTCTCTTTAATTTTTGCAATAATTATTTTGCTTTTCCACTGTAGCAACTTATTTTTCAGAAGTAATCTTAACTACCATTTAGTTGGCGTAGTCGTGTTTTGCATTAAGTGCTTTATTGCCGATAATAGCAGCGATAGTTAGATTTTAATTTGGAGGAGGTATCCCAGGGTTAAGGATATCATCTTTTGATTTTTGGTAATTTTTTTTTCTCGTAAGTGGTAGGAACCAGTGTATCCTTTTTCCTATTTTCGTTCTCCACTAGTCTCAGTCACTGACATAATATGGCCGAGAGGGCAAAGCTTAGACAACTTCTCAGGGACGAAGCGAGAGAGGAGGGACTGGAAGGAGAGGAAGCGAAAGCTTTTGTCAGAGACGAACTGGAGAGATATGATGCGGAGAGGAAAGCAGCTGAAGCTAAAGAGCAGAAGAAGATGGACGAGGAAATGGAAATCCGCAGGGAGAGAGAAAGAGAGAAGGAGAGACAGCATGAGAAGGAGAGGGAGGACAGAGAGGAAAGAGAGAAGGAGAGACAGCATGAGTTGGCTCTTAAAACTCTAGAAGTCCAAAGTCGTGGTGCTGCCTCTACCTCCAGCAACGGAGAGTCTTCTCCGCATTCTTCCTTAACTGATCCTGCTAGTACTCAATCTACTCATCTCACTGCTATGTCTTTTCCGTTAGAATCTTTCCCTTGTCCCAATGAGAAGATTGACACATGGCTAGAGAAATTTGAGAAAATTGCAACTCTGTACGGTTTAGAGAGGTCGCGTTGGAACATGAAGCTTTCCCAGGCTTTGAAAAGTGCTGCGTATGATGTTTACGCCAAACTGGAAAGCAGCCAACAAGACAACTATGATGTGTTGAAGAAAGCTTTGCTCGAGCGTTTCGAAATGAATGCTCGCAAATTTTTGCAACTCTTCCGAAACAGCAGGAAAGACAGCTCGGAAACTTTCCAGCAGTTCTCTTCCCGTCTAAAGGGATACCTAACAAAGTGCCTTGAGCTTTCACAGCTCCCCTCTACCTATGAAGGTCTTGAGGAATTTGTTCTAACAGAACAAATAAAGAACACTTTGTCTGCGGACACCCGGCGATTTTTGGCTGAGCAAGGTGCAGAACAGCTTGAAGACATCTTAGAGAAGTCTGAGCGTTACCATAATGCGCTGGCTGAACTATCGGCCACAAAACGAAAACCGACAGAAGAGCATTTTCGGAAAAATAATCTTGACCAAGCTTCTCAGGCTTCTAATGCTTCAAATCAGTTTAACCACAGAGAAACTGGACCTCAAAACCCCCCTCCTGAAAAATCCAAGTTCTACAAAAACAAGTACCCCAACCACCCCAAACAGTATGATCAACCCGACCGCCCTACATGGCAGCGTAGCCAGAAAGGACAAGGTGGCAAAGGGAGAACCCCTGAGCACGGGACATATGATCAGACCGAGCACACCGAGCCGAAACGCATCGGATGCTTATTAACAGTCTCGCAAGGCGGAATTATTGACAGTGATTCCCAACCTGTTGGGGATGGACCCTCAACGCGAGGTATTGTTACTTTGAACGGTTCTCAAATTTCTTGCTTATTTGACACGGGGCTTTCTTACGATTGCATTGTTGCCAGAAAGCTGGTTAAACCCGGTCAAGAGACAGGAGAGACCGTCAAACTTTGTGGAGTTCGTAAGAGTGATGCACCTACAGCGCTTCCCATCGCATTGGTGGAGATACACTCTGACTTTGTCAGAGGCGTGATCAAAGCGGCTGTTATGGATGATCCCATCTACCCAGTCATACTTGGCGGGAGATACGTGTGTATTGGGAAACCGGAAGAGCCGATTGTGGCAGCAGTAACTACAAGAGGGCAAACCAAGAAGGAACGGGAGCCTGCGCCAAATTTGTTACCCATGGAACTTAAAGAAGCGCAATACAAGGACCCTACCTTGGCACCCTGCTTTAGGAAACTGCCCATGGCTAAGGAACCCAAACAGCACGGGGACATTTTTTCTGAGGATGGCGTACTTTATCGGAGAACGGGCAAGCCTGACCAAGGTTACAACCAGCTCCTAGTACCGAAACAGTACAGAAGCCAAATCCTAGAAATGGGGCACTCTCTTCCCTTCAGCGGACATATGGGACAGAACGCCACAAACCAACGTATAACCACTCATTATTGGTGGCCAGGAGTAAACACTGATATTATCAGGTACGTCAAATCCTGTACCCAGTGCCAACGTGTGCCACCCAAGCAACGAGCACCCCCAGTCTCTTTGGGTGAAATGCCAATAATGGGAACACCATTCGAACGGGTTGTGATCGACATTTTAGGGCCTTTCGAAAGGACTAAAAAAAGGAACAGGTTCATCCTGACCTTAGTCGATACATGCACTTTATGGGCAGAAGCTATCCCGCTAACATGCGCAGATGCCAAGCATGTCGCAGAAGCCCTCGTGCAGATTTTCACTCGGTTGGGATTCCCTCAGCAAGTGTTGACGGATAATGGATCTCCATACCGAAACCTGTTGATGGATGAGATCGTTAAGATCTTGAGGACCCAGCACATCCACACTAAGCCATATACTCCGGCCGGAAATGGGCTCGTGGAACGTGCTAATGGAAACCTCACCATGATGCTAAGTAAGCTGGCACAAGTGAAACCTGAAGATTTGGATCTCTGTATTCCTGCAGCATTATTTGGCTACAGAGAATCTCCTCATACTTCCACAGGATTTCCGCCAGCTACACTCTTATTCGGCAGACCCATTAAGAACCCGCTTGAAGCCTTACTTCAGTCTCTGACAGACGAGAAGGCTGATGAGACAGTTGACTCAGCCAGTAAATATGTGTCGGTTTTAAAGGAACGGTTGAAACTAGGGTGGGACCTAGCAACGACTAACTTTAAGCGAGCACGCACCAAGCACGCTAACCGATACAGGAAAGTCGCGGAAGAGAGAGAACTGGAAGCAGGAGAGAAAGTTTTGGTGTTACTCCCTACCGAGAACAACCAACTGAAGATCGGATGGCAAGGGCCGTTTACCGTCCTGAAAAAGATTTCTAAGGCTAACTACCAGATATCTATTCAAGGAAAGGAAAAGGTTTTCCATTTAAATCTCTTAAAGAGATACTTGGAAAGACCTGTGCCGACCTCCGACCATCTCCTGACGATCGCCAAAACTGACGAAGATGACGATAGTGGCAGGGATATTCCACCGCTATCACAGGAAATCTTTCAAAAATGTCAGAAGCGGCGACGCTCTTTCAAGCGCGCATGGGAGACATTCCAGAGGAAGGAAACTTTGGGGAGTAGACTTCATGAGTAGGACTTGCAGAGAGATGGAGGGGGAAGATGAGAAGGAAGAAGACAGACACCCCGAAGCTACGGTTATAGGAAATTTAATTCCATAACGTAGACATGGAGTGCTTCCATATCTTAAGGGGGGACGTCCTGTCACGTGGGTCTTTATATCATTAAATTACCTACATCTTCTTCCTATTCTCTCACCCTAATCCTTTCATTTTATTACTTTTCCGTACTTGTTTTTCCTGTATTTTTTTCGCATCATTCGTTGCGAAAAATATATTTCTTTCCCATCATCGTTTTTCTTTCTCATACTGACTAGTAACCTTATTGCATCAGATGTCAGTCGCGCAGATAGCTGTGAAGATACGGTTCTCGCCAGACATACGTCTGCAGTTTCCCCCGGTCAGAGCGCGGCCCGACCAGATTTCTGGGCCTGAGGTGTGAGAAATTCGTTTCGCTGGACATAGAGCAGACTTTTGGTCTACCATTTTGTTCACCTGTCACTAGCTTAAGGTGTCAAACCCGGCATCTGTACGACGCAGTTGTAGACGGTTGTCTGAGATTTGCAACTGTCACGCGCATTTCTCGGTCACTGGTGGCAGTTACGTCACGCGTTAAGCTGACGTAAATGTTGGGAGTAGGGGAGATAATTTCGCTTGGCGAAATAAGTTTGGCCCCTTTGTCTGATTTTAAGATATTGGCCCGAGTTTGAAACTTTAATTTTATTCTCGCTCCTATATTCGCAGTAGACAGGTTGTTCGAAACAGAATAGCTGTTAGCGAAGTTTCTCAGTTTGTTTCGGCAATTTGTCGAACTTCTAGACTTCCTTAAATATTCAGCATATAATTCTTAAGTTGTGCGACTACCTGTAGTTCTGTGTGAGGTAATATATATTATATCTAGTATTTTGTGAAATGATAAAGTGTTAAGTCGCTTATTTCATATTTCACTAGTTAGATTTTGCGCAGAGTGCCAAATTTATATAGTCTGTATTATTTTCTAGTGACGTGTTTCAGGGGATAGCAGAATAAATTATATCTTAGCTTACTAAACAATAATGTAGCTATAATGAAGTTAAATTTTACTGCTAAGAAATCAGACGAGATCATATTTTTCTAAGCTAACTTACAAATGCTAGAAACCTCATGAGATGTTGACGGAACACGCACGTGTTCCTAAATTCATGGGGATTGATGATTTTTTTTTAAGATATAACTTACTTTACGGGAAATTTAAATGATAAGTCAAGCAGTACACTTGCGGTTTAATAATGTAAGTTATAGTGGGTACATATTGCAAAATTATTTGATATGTGTTCTTTCTTTTATATAGTGAAACGGTGGTACCCAACTTTACCAGCGTTCTAGTACGTGAACTTTATTTGGGAAGAAACAAATCACTTTCATTACCTGAACTGTAACAGTTAAATGAAGTAAGAGGCCTTCGCGCCAGAATTAATTCTTCCAGAATAACACTTCAGTACAATTCAGCCCGTTGTGGCAAGCAAAGATCAGAAACATTCCGACAGAGTTTTGACTAGTACTGCGGTGACCAAATATAGTAACTTCCTGAAAGTAGACACCGATCTGACATTCCTTAAATTCTAGAAACCAAAGCTAATGACATTGTGCTCTGCTAACTTTCGTGCCTGGACAATATTTTATGTGACTTAATCAGACATTCGAAAAATTAGAACACCCAAGGAATCGTTCCCTGAGAGTTTAGTACGTCTTTTGGAACTGGGGATTTCTTGGTCAAGGACTGCATTTTCGGGTCTGTGTGAAGGTCCTAGAATTGAGTATGTTCCCAGAGGCAGCGAGCAAAGTTGTGAGTATAACTGCATGGCCATGGCTGAATGAATGAGTGTACGCAGATCAGAGTGTTATTTTACAGTTATAGATTGTCACCCATTTACTGTCTTAATTCTTTTTGTTTAACCTGCAGAATTTGTTACTATTTGCTAGAGTTTCTTTACTTCTTAGGCTAAATCAGATTATTCAACTCTGTGCATACATTTACGAGAAAAGAAGAAAAACTCTTAGCCTCAACCCTACGTATCTATAACTCTTTGGGCCATCATCTGTTCTCTTAACGGGGCTGTGGGCTAAACCTAGAGCTAAGATCATAACGGGGCTATCATCCTTGTAGCATTTTTCTTAAATTTTATGACTATTTGTATATGCTTTTCCTTGATGTATTTTTGGTGTTGTGAGAAGATTTTTTTTGATGATAATAATAAAAATCTCTCTCTTGAACTAAATCAGTGCGTTGGTCAGCTCGATTCCAATTATCTATAAATTCATTGTGAAAGATTCCCACGTCTGTGTGTTTAACTGTCGTCACGTGTATGTGCGTGCCCGTGAGTAGATAGAGATATATTAATATATATATCTGTGTGTAGACTGTCTGACGCCTTTAAAAACGGTCGTAGAAGATAGGTGAGAGAGAGAAGATTATCTCGATTCTCAAAGACAGCTTCTTTATCACATTCTATCATCTCACGTGTGGGAAATTCTATTGTGTGTTTTTTTTTTCACCAGCTCTCACTGTGACTATCACTCATTCCAACCTATTCTGAAGGGACCAACCCTAGTCTTAATACTCCTATCTAAAATCTACGACATATATATATATATATATATATATATATATATATATATATATATATATATATATATATATATATATATATATATATATATATATATATATATATATATACATATATACATATATACATATATACATATATACATATATGCATATATGCATATATGTATATATATATATATATATATATATATATATATATATATATACATATATATATATATATATATATATATATATACATATATATATATATATATGTATATATGTATATATGTATATATGTATATATGTATATATGTATATATGTATATATGTATATATATATATATATATATATATATATATATATATATATATATATATATATATATATATATATATATATATACGAAGGATGGCCGCCGACCGAACAAAGTGGAGTCAATGTGTTGCTGCCCTACAAGACGCCACCAAGCGTGATGGCCACTGACTGCTTTGACGGTTGGCGGCTATGGATCAAAGAAGAAGAAGTTCACATGTTAGTAATGAAAAATATAGAATGTAAAATGACAACTTACGCCAGTTCTAGCTCACAGACATTTTGCTCAGATGAATGAAGTTAAGGCATTGATTAGGCCTCTTACACTTGTTCTTGGGGGTCGTTACTTTTATAAGATAATTCCCTCTATGACTCCGTGTATTTCAGTTTCCTCAGATATTCCGGTTTTCCTTATTTAAAATGAAAGAGATTTCCTGGGCTGTTTTGTAAGTCCTTCAAAATTCTCCAATAAAAGGTGTCCGGTCTGATAAGATGGAATCCTGATTCTAACTCTGGCAAGGTCTGGTGTCGTGTTGGCAAGCAATTCTCACAGTGAATTAAAACTGCGAAAAGATCATGTTATATTCCTGTCCTGCCCCCGCATCTGTTTGTTATGATGCTACTCGGGGCTCCAATCATTTCAAAAATGCGTGTGTTTGAGGAGGGGGGGGGAATTTCAAAATATCCCGGCATGGACAAATTTGGCGCGTGATGCAAAGATCACATCTCCCATATATGACAATCAAACATCCGATACCTTGTGTACAAACTCACAAACACATTTGTAAACTCATACGACATTGTGTTTCAGATGTAACAAATTATTACTTTCATATAAAGTAATGTCCTCGGACAGGAAACGATTATGTCCTTTATATCTATTCAAAAAATGTCGCGCAGACGAGAAATCTTGTTATCTCTCGCTTGAGCACGCATCCTTCTCTTTACCACTTTGGCAACAGGCGCACCCTTGCCTTATCAGCAATTAAACAACTACGCTGGGCGATTTTCCTATTATCTGTTCCGGCCAAGGTTTGGCACGCAAGAATTTCCGACATGAATCTCGTTCCAATATTGCACCACATGTATACTCTCTCATCAGGGATGGTCAGATAAACCGACAAGACAAAATATTACCGAAAGGAGTGAAAGAATGCTTGACAATACAAAATATCTGCTAAATATCAGAGAAAGAAAAAACATGCGACCATTGAAAAGCACGCAATAACGTCAGTACCACAAATGTAACTGATACTGCCGTAGTGAAACAGAGATCGAGTAGAGGCCGCCCCATTCTGTCACAAACCGATAGACTCAACTCTAGATTTATATTTGCATAAATACATGAGATTTAATAAAGGAATATATGATTTCACATGAAATAAATAAATTTGATTTAGTTCAGAAAAAGTTAATTTATTATCAAAGGATGGGATTCTGGAATGGGGGATTTTAAAAAATAAAGTCAGTCCAAAGGTTGAGCTAGTACTGAGTACTTAGCTTTCAGTGTGCTGACAATGGATGTTGCTGACTTCTGGTTCTGTCACTACTGGTTTCCAGTGCAGATTTGACTGTTTTTCTCTTCAGGAGTCGAGTTGTTTGGCAGCAGCTTGTCCCTTGAAAAGCCGGGTAACTGCTCAGGCTGCTTCGTCAAATGTCCTCGAGACCCGTCAGTTGTAGGTGTCTAGCGTCGAATTCTGGCAACTGGGACCAAAACGTGAGAGAAACAAATGTCTCTTTTAAGTATCATGTCTCCTGATGTAAACATCAGGCGACCTCCGCTTACCTCCACCATTTCGTCTTCCTCAGAATTTTGCCACATACCTCTGAGCATTAAATCTTAATCCATTGAGTCAAATGAAAGTGCTTTAGGAGAGCGGAAGAGTGCACATTATTTCTATACATATATAAATACACATATAAAAGTTAATTTAAAAGGTGGGCATAATAAATATATACACCATGATGTTATAGTCATCCACTCCCAGCTCCCTATGGAGCCTTGGGCTACCTCTACTATTGGTTCCTGGTGTGGACACCCGCACGAAGCAGCCACCAGCACTTGCAGTGGTGGTTTATGTGGTAATTCTTGTATATGATGAGGCTGCTAACCTCATCTGTACTTGTACATCAATAAATAATTCATATATATCAAAATTGCAAATACAAATAATAGAATATACATGTTAAACTTTCCCTGAATGGGTTAAGAATTATATTCAGGCTTGATGCACAGAGCGTCCGTAATATTTCGTGCACCCGTTTACGGTACAGTCGTCCCTCGAGTGGTTAGGTTTAATGATTCATGTATATAATCCTAACTGTTTACATAGGAGGTAGGTTCCTTGGACTAGTGGCTATCATTACTATATTTAAAGTTTTATCCTATCTAATTTTAGTTAGTACTCCTAGTGTATGGCATGTTCTATAATGTAATCCTTAGTGTTACTCCTTATTTCTGGCTGTATGTGATCTTCTGACGAAGGTAAAGGATCCAGTTGGGAAATCGTAAACCGTGCTAAGATTTAAAGTTAATCATTTGCCCAATCATAATTTTAATTAGTTTACTTTCTAATCTTAAACCAACCCCCAAAGTAAAGTGTCTTATTTTTTGGTAAACGTAACCCCCACCCCATCATCTGAACATTATTACCTGACCTTATAAGGTATTGCCTCTCTTAGTGCCATTTTTCCAAAATTATTATATCACCGACGTATCCTTGATTGTTACTTTTGATAAATCTCTTCCAGGGTTGTTATAATTCCATAGTTGTTTATTACAACCAACCAACTGCCGGACGCGAATTTATCATTTCCTCTTGGTTTGTCTCTCGTCCAGATTGTTAAATCGCAATAAACTTAAGGATGGGCTGTATTTTTGCATGTCGCTTCCACGTTATCTCTTTAATGACAAATATGATTTACCACTAATAGACTCATCACCATATGAGCAGAAGTAGTTATGCAATCAAGTGCCTGGATGGACAGCTTAATCCGTCTATTGTTGGCGATGAATCAAACATGTCAAGGTGGCTTTGTTTCCCTTCTAGCTAAGCGCCGACGGTCACAAAGGAAAGTAAACAGGTCAGAGAGGTAGATAGACGGTAAAGTATTTGAGGTCAACCCCGCAAGGTAAAGATCATCTCGATAGGCGCAGAAGTAAACAAAAGATAATGAACGGATGAGAAGGGAGAAAGAGGAATGGCACAGGAAAAAGGAAGGGAGCAACGATGGTGACAGGAAAATTAACGACTGAATTATGACTCATCACAAATAATCAGACCAGATTAGAACATCGCTTTGATGTAAGAATGAAATGTGATTCTAACCTAGTCAGGGCAAATAAGGACATCGCCTTGATGTAAAACGGAAATACGATTCTATCTCAGTCAACCCAGATTAGAACATCACCTTGATGCAAAAAGGAAAAGTGATTCTATGGCATTTAGTCCAGAGTAGAACACCGTCTTGGTGTAAGAATGAAACCTACCACGGACTTTAGCCAACTGAACTGGGGACTTCCTATTACTTATCGTTCATTTATGTTGTCTTGTGTGATGTGTGTAATCCAAGAACTTCTTACATGCACGCTATGCACTGGGTAATGAGAAATGCATAAACTTGGTATCTACTATTTCTAGGCGGTGAGGAACTTACAGCTAGCTCCAACCATCGAACACCAAGCTATGGCAATGGTTAGTCTGCTAGAAAGATACAACTGGACAGCTTTTTCTATAGTTACTTCCCAGGTGGCTGGAGATTCCGAGTTTGTGGCTGCGGTTGAAAGTCTTGTGGACCTCAGTAGACGGAAGGCCAAATTGACTACAGGAGGCGCCACAAAAGAAAGGTGGGCTTTTTTATTTTTTTTAAATTTTCCCGCCTCCAAAATTAATTTAGAAACTACAGCTGCGAGAGAGCATAAATGTTTTGATGCAGGCTTCCGGGGACCAGCTGCTGTTGTGGCTTGATGCTCCATAAGGAGCAAGCCTACATCAAAGCATTCATGCGCTATTGCTGCGGTGGTTTGGGTAGCCATTTGTTTTACATGATGAGGTTACCAGCACTATGCACAACCTCATTCAGTCGCCTTTTACGACATGCTTGAGGGAGCAGTCATTATATTCTTGTTTTGTCTCCTCGAAGACTCCGGGTATGATGATGATGGCTACCGTTAAAAGTAAAGGTAGTCCCAAAGCAGGTACTGCCGTAAGGGAGTGAAGTGTTAGAGACTTCACTATACAAGGTCCAGCGTTATGAGGTGGGGGTAACCAGGTCCTTTCCTCGATGTCGATGCCTTTCCTAACTCAAGAGAAGAGTGAGGTACCAATTTACAGCTGGGTAGACTAGAGCCTGACGCTACAAAGTTACGAACCCAGAATGCAGTAACGCTTCCCAAGATACAAGAACTCGAATCACTCTGCCAAATCGAATGCTACTACCTTTTAAATAATCTTTTACAACTATTCAAAATCAATTTTAAAAAATTCATGATTTTTCACGTATATTTTTTTCAAGCAGACGATAAACATTATGATACACGTTAACCATTAACTAGTACACAAGAATAGTAAATGTCATCATTATGAACTACAGTCTCCACGACGAAGATCAGCTACAATGGATCTCCAACGACTTCTGCCTCTTCTCTTGATAGTGCACTCTTCCATGTCCATCTCTTGATGTTATCTTCCCAAATATAGCGCTGTCTTCCCCTTGAACTTTAGCATTCAACTCTGCCTTCCATCATGGCCTTCAAGCAAGGTGTTATGCCTTTTTATATGGCCAAAATATTTTAGCTTTCTAACTTTGATCCCCTTCATTACTCTTGTTCTTCTTCAAGTACTATGCCTAGTGGCGTAGGAGATCGTGTCTTTCCACAACTTCCAGTCTCCG
>JAMPIV010015265.1:197500-372500 GCA_024509875.1 Oreohelix idahoensis | reverse complement strand
AGTCGTCGTCACGAGATGTTTTCCTAGCTCACATGTCGCTGTATTGTGCTGCATCGGTTGATGCAGGTTCCAAGGACCATTACTTGCTACTTTGTTAAATGAACTAGGTTTGAAAAACCTTTATTATCTAGAGGATATTTTTGAGGACATTATTTATACTTCGGCAGACGTGTCTGTCTTGCTGAAGTCAAACTAAGGAGAGTGAACTGATCTCATACATCTGGTTATCTCCTGGCTGTTATAGAAAGGGATGGAGTTTTTCACCTGACTACATTTACAGCACTTTGAAATATAACATGCATCTGACTCATCATTGTAATGCTGTCTACCGTCTATTGCTGTATTGAATGTTGCTGTGATAATGACTGTTTGATGTGCCTACATATTCGCGTAACCATTTTGTCACTGTGGCGTCCACAATAAATAATGAAGAAAAACGTCAACGGCTGTTACAAGAATCATTGACTTTATACGTCGTGAGTTTACTGACGTCCTATGTGGATTGCCCTGTTATTTTGTATGAACATTGTTTTGACTGAACACATCTGCACACCACACAAAACCAGACATGCGGATACCATCCATCATCATATGGCATCACGCATCATTTGGTGGCCATAAGCTGGTTTGATTCTGGTACCAGCAAACACGGGGTCCCTTACCCACTTCATTTTCAACAAGAATTCATCAGCATCCTTCAAGAAATTAACATTCTTCAATACAGTCAACATCTTCAAAATTTTCAAAGTACTCGGCGTTGCCCGGTAAAAGTCAAAATTTCAACTTTTTGACGGAAACAAGAATTTGACAGTACCCGGCGTTGTTACATGTTGCCGGATAACTCGGACTGCTGTTATCTTTTACGCAAGTCAAGCAAGTTGCTGCTGTCAAGGTTCCAGTGCTGTCGTTTTTGTGAAGGTCAAGTGCCGGTTGAAACGGGTTGTTTTCTGAAGAAGGCCAAGTACCGATTTCCATCAACTTACTTTTGGATTAGAAGGTCAAGTGCCGAAACAACTCAACACACAGTATTTCAGAAGCTCTTGTACCATCGTGTTAGCAGTGGAAGCAGTTCAGATGTGCCATCATCGTTGGAGCTTCGCTCTTTAGGACGTTGATTGACATCCGTTTTTCTGCTGTTCTACGATTGGAAGCCTATAAGTTAAGTGGCCTGTTTGTATGTAAACTGTGCCCTTATACTTCTGCTGAGTCTTCTGTGTATCATCTCATTCTATATGTTATATGTTTATATGTTATTCGTATATTTATATGTTTATATTTCAGCGGGTTCTCGGTTGGGTGGTGTCTCCGTTAGATTATGCCACGTCATAGAGGTCGTCTATTGTGAGCGTTTTCTGTAAGGTTTGCAAATTTCCAATACTGGAATTTGCTAAGCGACTTCTGTTGCTATTTATGTTAGCTGTGATGACATGTTTTAATATTGTTTTCGTTATTATTTCGCATTCTTTAGTTTTGTTTTGATTTGTTTGTATTTGTTAGCCTACTCTTGTCTATAATTTAGTTTCATACAACATTTTTGTTTATACACTGTGGTGTCATGTATTTTGTTTAATTCTATCGCAGATATCGTCACATTTTTTGTGATATTTCATTAATTTCTGCTTTATTTTTAGTTGATTTCTGCGAACGTTTTTGTATTGTTGCTGATCTTTGTTATTGTTTACATTGTTATTGTTTACATTGTTTGTATTGTTTACATTTTCAATGTTTACATTCTGCATGTGTTTACATAGTCATTGTTTACAGTTATAGTAATTAGTTAATGGGCTAAGCTAATGCACTGTTACTACTACACTGATGATAAATGAATGATGAATAGTGTCGTGCACTATTGAATGAGAAGTGCACTTATGATCAAGAATTGATTGTTGATATTTCATATACAAGTTCTTTGATTGGAGACTTGTTTCCCACAGAGACTGGGATAATATAATGTGATGTGAATATACAAGTGCTTAATTAAGACTTGTTACACTTAGGTTTGAAATAAATTAGTTAATTATTTCAGGTTTTGGACTCATATGTTAGACAACATGTCTACATTTGAGCACTTTATTGAGCAGGGTAAATTGCTTGGGAAGACTGGTGATAAGTTAGAAGAATTTGCAACTGCTCGATATGATAAAGCAATGGAAGCTGAACAAAAGAAACTGCAGATGGAAGCTGAACAAAAGAAACTGCAGATGCAGGTGGATGAAAAGAGATTCCAAATGGAAATGGAAAAACAAAAAAGGGAATCAGAAGCTGAGGAAAAAAAACTCCAGCTACAGCTAGAAGCTGAAAGACTTCAAAAAGAGGCTGAGAATAAAAGACTTGAAAAAGAAGCTGAAAATAAAAGACTTGAAAAAGAGGCTGAAAATAAAAAGACTTGAAAAAGAAGCTGAAAATGAAAGACTTCAAAAAGAGGCTCAGGCTGAGGAAAGAAGATTACAGAGAGAGTCTGATGAGAGGAAAGAGAAAGCAAAAATGGAACATGAAGAAAAGGTCTTAGCTTTAGAGTTGGAAAAATTGAAATTGACGAGCATGAGTAATGGTAATGATTCAAACAAGGGTTCATCTTCTGGTAAGGCTAATAATGATACTTTTAAGATTAAGTTACCAACATTTAGTCCTTCCAGTGATGACATAATGTTCTATCTGGACAGATTTGAACAAGCATGTACAGCTCATAACATAGACAAAGCAAAATATGTTTATCAGTTATCAGGGATACTGACAGGTAAAGCTCTAAGTATATTAAATATGGTGGATGAACCTGACAAGAACAATTATGAGGTTGTCAGGGCCGCTTTGTTAAAGAAATATCAGCTTAACGAAGACGGCTATCGTCTACAATTTAAAAACATGTTACCTGAAAATGGAGTTGAATTCTCCGAGTTTATTGCAAGAATACGCATTACTTTCTCACGATGGGTTGAACTATCTAAGACGGAAAAAACTTATGAAGGACTTATGGACTTAATACTTAGAGACAAAGTCATGTCGTCTGTCAATGAGTCTTTCCTTGCTTTCCTTCATGAACGTAAACCTAAAACAATAAGGGAAATGGAAGATTTCTGTTGCCAATACGTAACTGCACACCCACACATAACCATGGGTAACTCTAAGGTGAAAGAAGGTTTACCAGTTGCTTCGGCAGCTCCGTATGGTCAAAACTTTGCTCGTAGATTCCAACAAAATCTTGATAGAAAGAGCAGCGGTAATTTCTGTCAAAATCATGGAAATCAATTTCATGGTGATTCTTCTTCGAAGAATTGGAGACAACCTGATAGTACTCGTTACTATCACCCTAATAATTATAAGCATTTCAAAAGAGGATATGGTAATAGAGGTTATTCCTACCGAAGACCTCAGAACCAAACAAATAGATGTTCGCATCAATGTGAACATGATAGTAATCGTGGAAACTGGAATTCGAACCAGGATAACAATTACAATAGAGACAATAATAACTGCAGAGATAATAATAACTTTGATAACTTCAGAGGTAATAATAGTCGGGGTAGATCTCAACACAAAAAAAAGAGATATCAGCAGGCTAATGCTGTACAACAGGAAACTGATGGAGCCTGTAATCATGTTGTTGATAGTAAAAACTTTGACGCTGTCACTGGTTCTGCTTTTGACTTTGAGAGAGCAAACAAATGCCCCCAATGCAGTACTTTATTCGAACCGGGTACCATAACTACTTTGAGTTGTGGTCACCCACTTCCCGCTCTTCCTGCTGCTGTTGCGCATGACGGGAGGGGTTCTTTAATCCTACATAAGGGTCTTGTTAATGATACTCCGGTCTCACTACTTTTCGATTCCGGATGCACCACTATTGGTGTTAGACAATCGCTTGTAGATCCATCTTGTGCTACAGGAAGGGTTATTAAATGTGTCACATTTGGCGGCACTCTAGAAAAATATCCTACTGCAGTAATTCGCATTGCCACTCCTTTCTTTACTGGAGATGTGCATGCTTGTCTCTTACCTAATCCTATTGCGGACCTTATTATTGGTCGTATTCACGGAGTTAGGGAGTGTACCCCACAGCAAATTGCTGCTTGGGAAGATAATAACATGCAAGCTACAAATGCAGTAGTTACAAGAGCACAAGCTCTACAAACACCCGAAACTTCACTGAATAGTGATAATGAAGTTGATAGCCAAGATAGTCACTTAGTAATCACTCGTGACTCTTTCATAAAATTGCAAGAAGAAGATCCTTCTTTAAAAAAATTCTTCGTTCTTGCGAAGAAAGGTGATCCGAATCAGGATACAAATAGAAAATCTTGGATTGCAATGAGAAACGGCGTACTTGTACTATGGTACAAGATTCGACTACGTCGGCACATTCGCAAATTCTTGTTCCCAAGAGCATGAGAGTCCAAATATTACAACATGCTCATGACTCGCAATGTGCTGGACATATGGGTTTTGCCCGTACGAAGTCGAGAGTCCTTGCGGCTTTCTTTTGGCCTTTTGTCAATAAGGACATTCGTATTTACTGCCGATCATGCAAGGTATGTCAGGAGGTCAAATCTAGAGGACCACGACATGCTGCGCCTATCCAGGCTGCTGACATTCCTATTCGGCCGTTTCAGAAAATGGCCATAGATATTATTGGCCCTTTTAAGGTCAAGTCGGCCAGAGGACATCAGTTTATCCTTACATGTGTCGATATGTGCACACGTTGGCCAGAGGCTATTCCTCTTAAGAGCATATCTACTACAGATATCGCAGATGCTCTTTGGTTGATATTTTCTCGCTTGGGGTTCCCCAGAGAAATATTATCAGACCATGGCACTCAACTCATATCTGACACTATGTCACAGGTAATGTCTACCTTACATATTGAACGATCTCTCAGTAGTATCTACCATCCTATGTCTAATGGGTTAGTTGAGCGTCTGAATAGAACGCTCAAGACTTTGCTTGGTAAGGTAACTGAAGATCATCCTCAAGATTGGGACAGGGTTTTACCCGCGGCTCTCTTTGCCTATAGAGAAGTCCCTAATGAACACACAGGATTTTCTCCCTTCGAACTTGTCTTTGGCGCGCGTCCACGCGGCCCTATGTCTTTATTACACGATCTCATCACTGCCGATGATATTAGCGATGAAACTCAATCCTCATATGAGTATGTCATTGCTCTTAGACAAAAGATCATTGAGGCATTGTTACCGTTGGCTTCTCACTGTTGCCGTTAACACTGTTAATGGGGCTGGTTTATACTGGCTCTTCTATTTACGTTTACATATAATTATCCATTGTCTTTTCTCAGTAAATTATGAGATCGTGCTCTTGATGGTGAAGTACGCGAAGGTGGGATATAATATTGACAACTTCATCATACAGTCAAATTCTGACGTTATAGATTTGATAAGTCCTTTCTCGAGTCCACAAACATTTATTATATCGATTCCATACAAGAACAGTTTACACATGGTCATCATGAAGAATTATAAATAATAAGTTGCAGTTCATACTTCAAATATTATTCCTTTACAAATCAGTCCTTTGTCTCCTAGCTTGAAAACATAGTAGTCAGAACCGCATAACTGTATGCACGCGTGGTTGGAAAATCCAATACACCGACAGTGAGATTATGCGTCTGGCATTAGAATAACTAAGGCGGACTATATATTCACGTTGACAAGGTTTAGTCAATTACTAACCTGTACCTTCATCTTTCTTCGTTATCACATTGGACTGACCCATGTCCATTATTTAATGTACTATAATTGTGCGGCAATATAAGCCCGGCAATAAAACATTCCAAGGACACGTCTTATCGGTTCGACGGTCGTCTAGAAAAGGGTCTCGTCTCTTGGTCACCGTGCGTGACAACTAACGCTGAAACGTCACAGCGTTCACTAGACCAATAATACTTTTACATTACATTACACGTTGTAACCCCTAAAATCAGATGCTGTTAACCTCTAGCAGACCATGCCAATAAATCTGCCGTAACAATTCCCTGTCCACTGGGGGAAAAAAAAAAATCTATTAGATAGATTTTTTTTTTTTTTTTTTTTTTTTTTTCAAAAACCTATCTGAATGAATACCAAAAAAAAAAAAATTTAACAATATCGAAAAATTTAACCAACAATGCGGCATATGGACTACGATGTTCTGTCTAGAACAGTGTCGTGGTCATGTCGACTCAGTAACAGTCATCTAATATATTAATAATCATATTATACATAAGTGTTATACATAAATGACTAATGTTGATATCTATTAAATAATTAAATTAAAATATGTCGCAATGAACTGTCATGTCAGACTAATTTAACGAGTTAAAATTTAATTAATTAATTATATTGAGTGTGTAATCAAAATAAAGTTATTGCAAATCTAATGTGAGAGAACTGAAGGGATATGTTAAGTAGAAAAAAATAAATAAATGAAAAATAAAGTAGCGAAAGACAGTAATGTATAAATTTAACTTAATTATGTGTGTTGGAAATTAAATAAGTGTAGTATTAAGTTGTTAAAACCTATCTAACTAATTTAAACAATAATATAGTATGTAATGTATCAACCTAATTAATAAACATAATAGTTACATACAATAACATTATCTAAGAATCATGTGAGATCTTATTTTTTTTCTTCTTTCAAAATTTTTTTTCATCTTCAAATTTCATTTCATTTTTTTTCATATTTATCTCACCTTTTTATTTTATTTTCCATTATTTTAACGTAATTAACTAAAATTAATGAAAGTTGGATATGATGATCCATACGTAGGCTTGATCATTGTGAATTCCGATTAACAAACAAATATTTAAATGTTTCAGTTCATGAGAATCGAAGCTATTGACAATTGTTCATGTCGCATACTGAGTTACTTTGATAGTGTTTTCTATTATTTTCACTTGATGCAAGGAAATGTGTCCAATAGTTTTGTCATAAATGAAATTCACACAAAGTTCTGGTGTAAATACGACCATAGTGTCATTTGATTTAGTTCATTTCGTTTTCGCAATCGTCTGTACAAGTTATTTAGTTGAATTGTAAGCAAAGGTTTATCTCCATGTTAAGAATTTCGCGATAGGATTCATTCTTCTGTGACACGTAATTTCGGTTGACGTATTAGAAAAGTGTCAGTGTTGATTGCTATACATCCAAAGGATTTCTAGATAGTGCGTCTGCGACGATATTGTCTGTCCCAGAGATGTACTCAATCGTAAAGTTGAATGGTTGAAGGAGAATAGAGTATCTGGTGAGCTTTGGACTTTTATGATTCGCCCGTCGTAGTGATGCTACGGCCCTTTGATCAGTTTGTACTACGAAAGGGGCTCCCAGTAGAAATTTCTCAAGTTTGGTTATCGCCCACACGACGGCTAACAGTTCGCGGTCAACGGTAGAGTATTTCACTTCTGGTGGTTTCAGTTTTCGTGACACGTACAAGTTTGGATGGAGGATGTCGTCATGGTATTGGAGCAAACATGCGCCAATTCCGTAGTTACTCGCATCTGTGCGGAGAATAAACTTTTTGGAAGCATCAACAAGTCTCAAAATAGGTGGGTTTGAAAAGATATTAATAATATTAAGGTATACATTATTACACTCATTAGTCCATGTCACCCTCACTGGCATGTCCTTCCTCAGTAATGAGGACAATACAGCCGTGATGGATGACAGGTTAGGTACGAATCTACTGTAATATTGGACTAGACCTAACAAGCTTCTAACCTGTTTCTTCGTTTGAGGAACGGAAATGTTTAAAATTTTTGAAACTGTACTGGGTAGTGTTCGGATATATCCTGCTCCAATAATGTGACCCAAAAAAGTTATTTCGTGAAACGCTACTTGTAATTTTGTGGGTTTAGCAGTTAAATTGTTATTTCTTAATGTATCCAAAACGTATTCGAGACCCAAAAAAATGTTCCTCAAAAGATGAACTAAATAAGCATATGTCATCTATGTATGTAATAATGTCTGGTCTACCTGAAAAAAATGTGTCGCATCATGCGAACAAAGGTAGCTGGAGCGTTAACAAGCCCAAAAGGCATCACATTCCACTGGTATAGACCTAGCGGAGTTGAAAACGCTGTGTAGTATTTAGCTTTTTCGGTTAGTGGTATCTGCCAATAACCTTTAGTTAAGTCTATCTTAGTGAATATAGTTGCTGTCGATAGACGTGGCAGTAAGTCATCGAGAAGTGGATGTGGTTCGCTATCAACTATCGTTTGTGCATTTAATTTTCTATAGTCGACGCATAGTCTAATGTTATTGTCCTTCTTTCGGACAATAACTAATGGAGAAGAAAATGGGGAATTACTAGTTTCGATAATTCCTAAAGATAACATCTGTTCAAGTTCCTTAGTAGTTTTAGTAAGAAAGTGTAGAGGAACAGAATATGGATGTACCCGAATTGGAGTATCATCATTAAGAGTGATGTCATGATTAATGACTGATGTGCGACCTGGAATGTCGGTTAACACATCTTGATAGGATTGTAGAAGTTCAGCTATCTGTTGATGCTGTTGCGGTGTAACTGACGAGGAGATGGTTACATCCTGCCAAGATTCACTAGGCTGTACTACAGGTACAGGTAATGCTAACTGTACCTCAGGAAAAGATGATTCTTCTTCCTGGATAACAGACAAATTAGAATAGTGACATCTAGGTACGAAAGTGTCATCTAGTTCATGAAAAATAGCTTGTAGATGTTCAGGTCGAGTATGAAATTGCTTGAGCATATTTATGTGAAATATTTTGTGATGTCCCTTAATGTCCAGGACATAATCAACATCAGAAATCTTATTGATAACCTGGTAAGGACCGTTCCACGAGATTAGTAGTTTATTATTGTTATGTGGCAATAACACATAAGCTTGATCTCCTGGAAATAATTGACGTAATCGTCTATTACTGTTTGGAAAGTTCTAGCTTTCTCTTTCGCAGCCTCAGATGAAGCTGTTGCCATTTTACAGGCATCAATAATGTTATTCCGGAGATTAATTACATACTCATAGGATGACTGGGTATCCTGAGTCATCTCGGAGTCAATCAATAAGTCTTTTATTAGTCCCATAGGACCTCTTGGTGGAGCGCCAAAGACTAGTTGAAATGGAGAGAAGCCAGTTTGTTCATGTGGCACCTCTCGATAAGCGAATAACACAGCTGGTAGAACTCTGTCCCAGTCGTGTGGATGGTTAACTGTAACTTTATGTAACATTTGTTTGAGTGTGCGGTTAAGTCTTTCTACAGCACCATTACTCATTGGGTGATAAATGCTGCTGAGATTTCTATCTATTTGCCAAGTCTTCATTACCTCTGTCATAGTCTCAGATATAAATTGAGAACCATGATCTGACAAAAGTTTTCTAGGAAAACCTACTCTAGAAAAGATAAGGTGTAGTGCATCAGCTACATCTGTGGTGGTGGTTGTTTTTAATGGGATGGCTTCTGGCCATCGTGTGCATAAATCGATGCAAGTGAGAATAAATCTATGTCCTCTGGCTGATGGTAAAAGTGGGCCAATGATATCAATGGCCATTTTGTCGAAAGGTCTCACAGATATGTCACAAGCCTGAATAGGCGCCGTGTGAAAGGCTCCCCGTGCTTTCACTTCTTGGCATATCGTACAGGAGCGTACGTACTGTGAAATATCTCGTGATACTCCCGGCCAAAAAAAAGACGATAATACTCGCGAACGTGTACGAGTATAACCCATGTGACCTGCACACTTAGAATCATGTGCGTGTTGAAGTATGTACCGTCTAAAAGCAAAAGGTACCATGACTTGTTGTCTTATCTGAGTTTTATCCATAAAACATCTTAATAAAATGTCATTTTTAATGCTAAACCAATGACTATTATTTTTGTTCATAGCAAGATTGTCAGCTTTGTTGACCAGTGAAAAAAATTTTGTTAGTGACCTGTCTTCCCTCTGTTTTGCAGCAAAGGATACTCGGTCAATAGCAGAATGAATCTCGATACTTTCATGATCGTCTGTTTCCTTGTTTTCAGTGTCCATAGTCTCTAATTTTTTTGTATGTGCTCTGGTTATTGCTGCATTTCCGATGCATAGATTATTTTTTTCCCATTCAATAATCTCTTCTGGTGTGCAATCTTTACTCCCGTGTATGCATCCCACCATAAGGTCGGCAATTGGGTTTCTTAACATGCATGCTTTAACGTTGCCTGTGAAAAAGGGTGTTTCAAGATAGATAATAGCAGTTGGATAACATTCTATGGTTCCACCAAAGGTCATACACCTGACATGTTCTCCAGTTGCACAATTCGGATGAACAAGTGTCTGACGGATTCCGATCGTGGTCGATCCCGAATCTCTTAAGACTGAGACGATGGATCCATTAACTTTTCCTCTGTTGAAGATCAGCGAGCCTGTTCCATCATTGACTGCTAGACTGACTTCTGGTAGAATGTGTCCGCAGTTCAGAACTGTCTCTTTTGCTTTCTGAAATATAAGATTACATGTTGGGCAACTATTTGCCACGTTATAATTCATTGCAAAACAAGTAGATGAAGACTGTATTTTGTTATCAGTAGGTGAACTCTCAACACCAGGGGTTGTAGCAGTAGTAACGGCTGCCCCTGTATTATGGTTATAATTTGTCGATCTATGAGAATGAGAACGATGACGAGAATAATTAGATGAATTATCCCGTTGTCCTCTATTGTAACTGTTATCTCGATGTCTCGAGTTATAATTATCGCTATTGTTCCACTTGTTACCATTATTATAATTATATGAACGATTATAACTTGAGTTACGTGGATTACTGTTGTATCTTGACTGAGGTGAATAATTTCTGGTTTGTTGTCTTCCTCTATTAAAGTTATTGTTAAAGTTATTCTGTCCCTTATGAAAATTAATGTCATAGTTTCCTTTGAACCTACCTCTGTCCACACTGTGTGTTCTAGGTTTGTTATGATTATGATATGCCATATTGGAGGCTACAGGAAGTGGTTCTCTTGTCAACGAGCCAGAAATATTAGCATTCGGATGAGCTGTGCAGTAATTTAAAGAAATTTTTTCTAACTCATCAATAGATTCTGGTTTTCTTTCTTGCAGATAAGCAAAGAATGGTGGGCTGACAGAAGATAATACTTTATCCCTCAATAACAAATCGACTAACTTGTCGTAAGATTTGTTGACACCTGCCAGTTCAGCCCATCTGTTAAAAGTATTGCGTATGTTAGCAATAAAACCTGTGAAATCTTTATTGTTATCTGGCAACAAACTTTTAAAACGTAATCTACATGACTCTTCGTTCAAGTGGAAACGGCGTAATAACAACGTCTTAATGGCCTCATAGTCTGTGGATAATGTTGGATCTATATTTTGTGCTGCACTTGCAGGTTCGCCATCCAGAAATTCCTTAAGTTTAAGTGCCCATGCAGTTTTGTCAAGGTTATTGACTTTACATATATCCTCAAAGCGCGCCAGCCACGATGAAAGGTCATCCATGTGTAACTTGAATGGTGGTAGTTTAAAGTAATAATTGCCCTTAAGTCGGGTGGATGAAGATCCAGATTGAGCATTATCATTTTGGCTTGATGCAGCACTCTGCGAATTAAGTTTTGCTGTTTCCAATTTAAGCCGTTGCAGTTCCATTTCTTGCTGCAGTATGATTTCTTGTCGTTTCAATTTATTCTCTTCTTCAATCCGTAGGATTTCATCTCTTGCCACCTTTCTTTCTTCTTCTTGTCTTAATTCAGCTTTCTTTTCAGCCTCCTTTCTTTCAAGTTCTTCCATCTCTGCCTTATATCTTGACAGTTGTTGTTCAGCAAATTCAAGGAGTGCCTCTCCCTTTTTATTACAATCTTTTCCAATTTTAATGAAATGGTCCAAGGTAAGCATTCTTGGAGTTTAATTATTTAAGTATTTAATTACTTATGTCTTGTAATCGACAATGTAATCTATGTCGATAATAATATTACTGTATTGCTATGTATAAGTTCCACAAACTATAATATTTTGTAGAAATATTATATATATACTCACTGAATATCTATCATAAATAGTTATGATAGTTAATTATATAAGCTGCTGAAATTATATCAAGCGCTTAATATTAATAATTATGTGTATTATCCCCAAATAATTAGTCTTAATTGTCACTAAGTTCACAATATAGTACTGAGAAAGTGTACTAAGTTATATTAGATATGTATTAATATGTTATAAAGTTTTAATAATTAATCATTATAATTTATGCCTTAATCATGAGGCATAAAGTGCATTGCCCATTTCTAGGACCACTACTGCAAATATGTGCAAAGTCCCTAATTCCTCATCAAAGCTTATAAAAATTTCATCATATTCATCTACACTATAATTAATGAAGAAATTATAGCATTAATATTAAATTAATAAAATATGTAATGAATACAAACAATACAAATGGGTTAACCAAGGATTACAGAACAGGAGCACAATACAAAAGTGACATTTTCACAAAAATAAATGCTATTATAAAACCAAGTGTACTAACCGGAAATGTAGAAGGGTGAAGGTTAACTGAGGAAACGAACATATTTTGTACTATGAAAGATGACGTCACAGGACTCATTTGACGTTAATACAATACATTTAATTAAAATAAAAGATAGCTAGATCAGAATAACAAGATAGCTTACGAACATAGGACTGCAAATGAATAAAATCCAAGAACCAAATACACATGAAAACAACAGTTAAAACATGACTATACACCTAACATGCAAAGTGAATTAATGCAAGACCGAACCCGAACGATCACCGATAACGATAATTCGACGCTTTCTTCGCGAGGTGCTATTAATTCACAGCCTTAGGAACATTCAAAATGAATATCGGCATCCTGAGAGCCATTTTTATTCATTATGAACCGCCGCCCATCCATACCCAAATAACGGACAACATCAACGGACAAAAAGAAACAGATAGAACATCGATAAACAATTAATAGAGAGGACATGCCTGCAAAATGGTATGGACTCGTTAGTGTGTTAATGAATGACAATCGTCCTAGGTCTAAACTTATCTTTTGAAGGCTCCGGCGATGGCAAATTCGTCAACGGACTAGACTAGTGCCTAGTACTGTTTGCTCATGATTGGCTGATCACAGTATTCTCTTGTCTGGTCTTCTTGATTAAGCAAATATTAATCAAAACTGGAATGAGTTGACGGTTGTTCCTTTCGAAGCGCGGCATCTACGCACGATGTAGTGACGTCAGAGTTGCATTGCGTAGTCATGTGTTCAACGTAGTGTTATGCAGATCATGTGACTTGCTTGTAATGGTAAACAGTTGGCAACACATGTAAACAAGAAAATCTTTTTTTTTTTTTCGTCCCCGCGATGGCCAACCACTGTTACCGTTGGCTTCTCACTGTTGCCGTTAACACTGTTAATGGGGCTGGTTTATACTGGCTCTTCTATTTACGTTTACATATAATTATCCATTGTCTTTTCTCAGTAAATTATGAGATCGTGCTCTTGATGGTGAAGTACGCGAAGGTGGGATATAATATTGACAACTTCATCATACAGTCAAATTCTGACGTTATAGATTTGATAAGTCCTTTCTCGAGTCCACAAACATTTATTATATCGATTCCATACAAGAACAGTTTACACATGGTCATCATGAAGAATTATAAATAATAAGTTGCAGTTCATACTTCAAATATTATTCCTTTACAAATCAGTCCTTTGTCTCCTAGCTTGAAAACATAGTAGTCAGAACCGCATAACTGTATGCACGCGTGGTTGGAAAATCCAATACACCGACAGTGAGATTATGCGTCTGGCATTAGAATAACTAAGGCGGACTATATATTCACGTTGACAAGGTTTAGTCAATTACTAACCTGTACCTTCATCTTTCTTCGTTATCACATTGGACTGACCCATGTCCATTATTTAATGTACTATAATTGTGCGGCAATATAAGCCCGGCAATAAAACATTCCAAGGACACGTCTTATCGGTTCGACGGTCGTCTAGAAAAGGGTCTCGTCTCTTGGTCACCGTGCGTGACAACTAACGCTGAAACGTCACAGCGTTCACTAGACCAATAATACTTTTACATTACATTACACGTTGTAACCCCTAAAATCAGATGCTGTTAACCTCTAGCAGACCATGCCAATAAATCTGCCGTAACAGACATGCTTTCGGAATTTCACGAACGTCCGGACTATTTGCTGCCTATTTTCCAGGCAACGGATGATGCTCCTGCACCTCACGGTCATTATTCATCCCTGTCTGTCATACAGGATGAGGAAGCTACCTTCTCTGATGTCAACCTTCCCCTTCCAGTGGTTCCATTACATTCCACGGAATCTTGGAAAAAACGTTTCTGTTTCTCCTAATCTTTCTGGTGACGAACATCGACAAGTCTCGTCGATGTTACAAACATTTCAGGATGTTCTCACTGACATTCCTGGACACACAGATGTCATAGAACATGACATAATTCTTACCGACAATAATCCAATTAGGGTTAGGCCGTATCCTATTCCTATACACTTTCAGTCGCAAGTGGAAAAGGAATTGGATGAAATGATTCAATTAAATATAATTGAACCATCGACTTCACCATATTCTTCTTCCATGGTTATTGTCCGGAAGAAGGATAAGAACATACGAATTTGCGTTGATTATCGCAAATTGAATCAGGTCACAAAGTTCGACGCTGAACCGATGCCTTTGTTAGAAGATCTACTGATTAGACTTTCTAATTCTAGATTCTTCACTAAACTTGACTTGTCTAAAGGTTATTGGCAAGTGCCTTTAGCAGAGCATGCCAAACCTCTTACTGCTTTTTCGACACCTAGGGGTCTATTTCAATGGAATGTTATGCCTTTTGGTCTCATGAACGCCCCTGCCACTTTCGTTCGCATGATGCGTCGAATTCTGTCACATCGTTCGGATGTCATCGCATACTTAGATGACATCTGTCTCTTCAGTGATACCTGGGAAGATCACTATTTAGGGTTATATGACTTACTGTCCACTCTACGTGAGAATAATTTGACAGCAAAACCTTCTAAAGCTTTTGTTGGTTTTGGTGAAATCTCTTTCCTGGGTCATCGTGTTGGCCATGGTCTCTTGAAGACAGAAGACCACAATACTTCCAAAATACTGAACATCTCTGTTCCTAAAACGAAGAAACAAGTTAGGAGTCTCTTAGGTTTAATTCAATTTTATGGGAGATTTATTCCAAATTTATCTTCGATCATGGCACCTCTATCAACATTGTTGAAGAAAGGTTCGCCTAATCTGGTTCGTTGGTCTGAAGAATGCCAATCTTCACTAGACCAAATCAAGAATATATTTTCTTCTCCTCCCATCTTAAGATTACCTACTCTTGATAGGACTTTTGTTCTTCGGAGTGATGCTTCATCCACTGGGATTGGAGCAGCACTGATGCAAGAATATGCAAATACTCTGCATCCTGTTATGTACATTTCTAGAAAACTAAATGCGGCAGAGAGGAACTACTCGGTTTTAGACCGTGAGTTGTTAGCGATGGTTTGGTCAATTCTAAAGCTACAAAGATTCCTCCTGGGCGCACATTTCATTCTAGAGACTGATCAGAAAGCTCTTACAGCTATTCAGACTAAGAATTTGAAGAGTTCGAGATCCACTCGATATGCTATAGCTCTTCAACCTTTTCACTTCACGGTACGAGCTATCCGTGGTGCGGATAATGTGATGGCTGACATTTTGTCTAGATGCCCACATGACTCCAACTAATACTTCTGTCCTATATTTCCATATATTACAGAGTCATAACACACCTATATTTCTACAATAGATTAGCACATCTGTACTTACTCTATATGTACACACTATCGTGCTTTGTTGTCATCTTCTTCTGTTCGTTTTTTTAGATGATAGAGGAGGACTGAGTAGTTAATATAAGGGCCGTTAGTTTACTAAACAGCCACAATTATTAATAATGTATTGTACCTTATGAAGCATATTAGTTATTAATTAGCATTATATTGCTTGTACTTTCTCAGAATGTCATTGTTGAGCTGAGGACTTACCTTACTAGTATCAAGCATGACGAGTTCTAGATTGTGTACTTACCCTCGGAATACCAGAGCATATGTCCTGGATCGTCATGTAGTTTAACTTTACTATGTACTTATGTCATTACATGTCAAAGAATGTACTATTTAAATTTTCCTATCAGATTTGTACATCCATTTTTAAAGACAATATTAGAGTATGCTGTTTAATGATGATTATAGTAACTTGCATACGTATATTGTGTTTACATGCTAACGTGATGTGTGTTGGTGACACCTCCCCGATGTGAATATTTTTTGAGACATATTTATTTTTCTGTTGAGGTATATCCTCACCAGACACTCTATATTTACCCTCATGTTAGGCAATTTAGTTAATTATCAGCGCATAATTCGTGCGTTTTGAGCCGCTTATCGCATGCTCTTTGATATTGAAAAAAAAAATATGTTCCACATTTTTTTTTTTTATCGGGAGGAGGTGGTGATATGTTGCGTGATAAATTCTCGCAACATCGTTTTGTTTCAATATCTATTTTATAACGCAAGGGCAACAACTGCTTGAAATTTATAGTCACTTTTCTCGGTAAGCATTTGTCTTCTCGCGTTGGTATCGAATGCAGTTAAGTTTGAGCTGTGGTCATTTTGCGCTGGACTGCGCATGACTTGTCTTGCTTCTTGGTCGATCGGTTTCCGCCCACCACTAGTGGAGTGAGCGATTTGGAATGGCGAAAGAGATGCCTCGTTGAAGAGGGGATCTCCGCTATTTTTTTTGTTCTGTCAGGAATGTGAGAGTCCTCTTATGGATATTTCGTTTATTCGAGATAATACCTCTAGTGTATTTGCACATGCCGGGAGGCATAATATTTCTGTGTATTTCCGGAAGGCAAGGTAAATTAACATTTTCATTAACTCTATCGATTTTTGGTCGTGAACGATTTCTGGTTCATAGCCTGTCTTCGAAAGTCGTCGTCACGAGATGTTTTCCTAGCTCACATGTCGCTGTATTGTGCTGCATCGGTTGATGCAGGTTCCAAGGACCATTACTTGCTACTTTGTTAAATGAACTAGGTTTGAAAAACCTTTATTATCTAGAGGATATTTTTGAGGACATTATTTATACTTCGGCAGACGTGTCTGTCTTGCTGAAGTCAAACTAAGGAGAGTGAACTGATCTCATACATCTGGTTATCTCCTGGCTGTTATAGAAAGGGATGGAGTTTTTCACCTGACTACATTTACAGCACTTTGAAATATAACATGCATCTGACTCATCATTGTAATGCTGTCTACCGTCTATTGCTGTATTGAATGTTGCTGTGATAATGACGGTTTGATGTGCCTACATATTCGCGTAACCATTTTGTCACTGTGGCGTCCACAATAAATAATGAAGAAAAACGTCAACGGCTGTTACAAGAATCATTGACTTTATACGTCGTGAGTTTACTGACGTCCTATGTGGATTGCCCTGTTATTTTGTATGAACATTGTTTTGACTGAACACATCTGCACACCACACAAAACCAGACATGCGGATACCATCCATCATCATATGGCATCACGCATCAGGCGTGTAACTGGATCCCCTTGTATGATTATTGTATGATTATTGTATGCAAAGGAACGAAAACAATATCCCATAAATTGAGACATCACCTCTGCAACACATCTTTGCCATTGAGCGAAGGAAGAAGGGTTCTGGAGTTTTACATCGAAACAATACTGTTGTATGGAAGTGAGTCTTTGACGGTGAACAAAAACAGGCGCAAATCAGTGGAGGCAACATTATCAGTTTTATCAGAAAAAATATCAAGGAACCCATGACCATTTAAGATAACTGTACTAACGAAGAAAATTTTGAGAAAGTGATAAACAATTACTGAACATATGATTATGCCATATAAAGAATCATAACACTTTGCTTGAAGACCATAACGGAAGACAGAGTTGAAGGCAAACCCGCAATAAGACGACAGTGCCATGAGAAGGAAGATAACATCAAGAGATGGCAGGAAAAAGTCTGTCAGAGTGCCCCATCTAGAGATGGCAGGAAAAAGTCTATCAGAGTGCACCATCAAGAGATAGCAGGGAAAGGTCTGTCAGAGTGTACCATCAAGAGATAGCAGGAAAAAGTCTATCAGAGTGCACCATCAAGAGATAGCAGGGAAAGGTCTGTCAGAGTGTACCATCAAGAGATAGCAGGAAAAAGTCTATCAGAGTGCATCATCAAGAGATGGCAGGGAAAAGTCTTCCAGAGTGCACCATCAAGAGATGGCAGGAAAAAGTCTATCAGAGTGCACCATCAAGAGATGGCAGGAAAAAGTCTATCAGAGTGCACCATCAAGGCATGGCAGGGAAAAGTCTGTCAGAGTGTACCATCAAGAGATAGCAGGAAAAAGTCTATCAGAGTGTACCATCAAGAGATAGCAGGAAAAAGTCTATCAGAGTGCATCATCAAGAGATGGCAGGGAAAAGTCTTCCAGAGTGCACCATCAAGAGATGGCAGGAAAAAGTCTATCAGAGTGCACCATCAAGAGATGGCAGGAAAAAGTCTATCAGAGTGCACCATCAAGAGATGGCAGGAAAAAGTCTATCGGAGTGCACCATCAAGAGATGGCAGGGAATAGTCTCTCAGAGTGCACCATGAAGAGACAGAAGTCGTTGGAGATTCACTGCTTCCGGCCTTTGGTATGGAGATGGCACTTGATGATGATGATGGGCATGTGATACGTTAAGCAGCCCTCGTAAACATTGTGACCACGTGTCGTAGATTTTTGATAGGGAAATTAAGACTTGGGTTGGTCCCTTCTGAATAGGTTAGAACGAGTGATAGCCACAGTGAGATGTGATATTAGAAATAGAGTTCCACGAGTGAGATGGTAGAAATTTATAGAGGCTGTCCCGGAAAAATCGAGAATCTCTCTCTCTTTCCGCCTATCTTCTACAACAGATCCAAAGGAGTCAGACAGTCTATAAAAAAGTATGTATATTAATATATATCTATCCACTCACGTGCACGCACATACAAATGGACGACAGTTAGACACACAGAACGGGGGAAAACTATAACAATGATTATTTAGATATTATGGGAACGAACTGACCACCACACTGAAATAAATGTAGGTATAGTTTAATTATCATAGTAAACTTACATCACAACATTATAAAATACATCAAAAGCATATACAAATAGTCATAAGAATCAAGGAATGCTACAATAGTGATAGACCCGTTTGTATGGTCCTCCCCTGGATATATAGCTCACAGTCCCGTTAGAAGAAAGTGATAACCCCAAAGAGTTACAGATGCATATGATTGAGTCTATGGTTTCCCCCTTTTAAGGTATGGACAGACTTGATACTCGGCTTTATTCTAAGGGTAATTATTGTTAGCAATAACTTGCATAAAAGGAAGTTACAACGTGGGTGACTCAAACAAAGAACATCCTTCAGTCTACTTTCACTCGGTTCTTTCATCAGGGCCCTGATATACTTACAATCGTGCTGTGGTTCGCCGTCTGGCGCAAACTTTGGGACACTCACACACTTTTTATCTGTTACTGTCGTTAAATGAAGCGGATCCCAGCTCTGCAGATTTGTTTGTTGGTTTCATCAAAATGGATCCGGGGAGCGTCTGCTTCATGCCATAGTTATTTCAGACTAAAGTTAGTGTCACTTGACTCACGAGGTAAGAATTAGGCTTAAACGAGCACACAATGTCAGAACACGAGGTTTCCCTTAATTAGGAAGATGACCGGTGGACAACTTCTCTCAACAAATAATCTTGGTTCACCACACTTGTCAACAATGTCGGAAAGTTAATGTTTTAGATTTCTGTAATTTTTCTCGCCACAAGGCAGCATGTACATTAGAGTTAGTGTAGAAATATGCACTGCCTCAAAGGCCCAGTATAAGCATTTATTAGGTATGTCTCAGTACAAAACGCCGGCAAAGTTTGGGTTACCCCAGTATTCACTGAATAAAGAAAAAAACACATATGAAATATGTTACATATTATGTACACAATATAACTTACGTTTTTAAAATGCAAGCGTACAGCTTGACTTATCATTTAAAACTTCCCGTGCAATAAGTTATATATTTAAAAATCATCAATCCTCATGAATTAGGAATACATACGTATTCCGTCAACACTCATGGGGCATCTAGCATTATAAGTTAGTTTAGAAAAATTGTTCCCGTCTGATTATTTAGCAGTTAAATTAAATTCATTATAGCTACATTGTTGTTTAAGCTAGAAATTATAATTTATTCTGCTTTCCACTGAAACACGTTACTAGAAAATAATACAGAATACATAATTAAGCACTCTGCACCAAATCTAACTAGTGAAATATGAAATAAGCGATTATCACTTTAAACACTTCACAAAATATTAGATAATTATTATAATATATACCTCAACACACAAAACTACAGGTAATCGCACACTTTAGAATTATTCGCTGATATATTTATTTGAAGTCTAGAGTTCGTAGGTCAAGATGGCGGCGTGGTAGGCCGCACTTTTGTGTTGTGCATTTCATGTCGTCGTTTTGGAGTCTGCATCAGTGGTAACAGCCCTCATTAAGGCTGTATGAGTTTGTAGTGTGTTTGGCTTTTTCTGAATTATGTTGCTAAGTATTTTAAAGATGAAAACATCAAGTTTGCCTATCATGTGAGTTCGCTGTTTGTGTTGATACAAGTAGCCAAGATGGCGGTTTTGTGATGTGTCGATCGGACAGTGTTTCAAAACATTACAGATTTATTGAGGGCTATAGTTACTGCTCCAGGTACATTTTTGTATGTACCTGCAAGGATACTTGGAGAGGAGATGGGCACCGCCAAGCAAACCTCTTGCCCACTGAAATGCTATGATGGAAAGTCAACTCAGTAATAATTTGCCGGATCGGCCGATGCCCGGATTAACAACGACCGCGCTCTCATTGCCCCTTGAGAGTGATAAGTCAGCGAATGGGGTAAAAACACCTGTTTTGAAACTTCCAAGAGAAAGTTTTGTTGTTGGAACTTGGAATGTACGCACGCTATATGCGTGTGGAAAAGTCAAAGAACTAACACATGAACTTATTAGATACTCGTGGGACATCCTGGGCCTAGCAGAAGTCAGATGGACAGGATTAGGTGAATCAATAACGGATGATGGTCACAAAATTTGGTTTAGTGGAGATGAGTCTAAACATCAGCATGGAGTAGGTTTTATCGTACATAAAGATAGATTGAACTCTGTCATCAGCTGCACCCCAATAAATAGCAGGCTTATCACCATTCGTATTGCAGCACATCCAAAGAACATCTCCATTATACAGATATATGCCCCCACTACTGACTATGAGGATGAGGCAATTGATACATTTTATGACAATCTGGATGAAGCAATTAAGAAAATTCCAAAGAAAGATCTTCTCATCGTGTTAGGTGATTGGAATGCTAAAATAGGGCCAGATGCATACAGTCACTGGGCTGGTACAGTGGGGAGATTCGGGACAGGTGAAACCAACGATCGAGGACTAAGGCTACTAGAATTTGCCAGCAACTATAAACTAACCATTGCAAATACACTATTTCCTCATAAGTTATCAAGAAGAACAACGTGGCATGCCCCAAAAACTGAGATACATGGCCAAATTGATTTTATTCTTGTATCCAAAAGATTCAAGTCCAGTATTAATAAAGCCAAGACTAGGACTTTTCCTGGCGCCGACATTGGTAGTGATCACGACATGGTATTGATGACGCTCAAGCTTAAACTTAAAAAGAACTATAATAAAAACAGATGTTCTCAGTTAAGATTCAATTTAGACAAACTGAAAGATCCAGAAATCGCGGGAATCTTTGAGGCAACTGTTGGAGGAAAATTCGCAGCTCTCAATTTTTTGGAGGATGATATCAACTCAATCACAGAGAACATGAAAGACGTGCTCATTGAATCAGCAACAGAAATACTTGGTAAAAGAAAGAAAATAAACAAACCATGGGTTACAGATGACATTCTGAAGTTATGTGATACACGGCGGGAAATGAAAAAGGTTAAGAAAGAGGTTCCTGAAGCAGCATGGCAATACAGTATGGTGAATAAAAATATTAGGAAGAAAATGAAACAGGCCAAAGAAAAATGGGTAGCTGATCAATGTGAGTCCATTAATACGGGGCTAATAAAAGGTAACAGCAAGGCAGCTTTTGACACATTAAGAAAACTATCAAAACCCCAACAGCCCAGGGTAACTGTCATAGAAGATAGCAATGGGGCTCTGCTCAATGAAAAAACAGCTGTAATGAGAAGGTGGACAGAATATTGTAAAGAATTATATAACTGTAAACTTGACACTGACTTAGGCATATTAAACAACATTAAGTGCGAAAACATGGAACTCGGAAATGCAGCAATATTACGGGAAGAAGTGGAAGAGGCTATATGTTCGATGAAAGGAGGGAAGTCACCGGGTGTGGATAATATCCCAGCAGAGCTCTTGAAATATGGAGGACCAGATATAGTAAAAATCATGACAACAATTTGCCAGAAGATATGGAGTACAAAAAAATGGCCAAAAGAATGGACGCAGTCATTAGTAATACCGCTTCCAAAGAAAGGAAATCTAAAAATGTGCAAGAACTACAGAACCATTAGCCTTATTAGTCATCCAAGTAAGGTGATGTTAAGGATACTTTTGAACAGAATAAAACAGAAATCAGAAGAAATCTTGTCAGAGGAACAGGCTGGCTTTAGACCAAAAAGAAGTACCTCAGAACAAATCTTCAATATTAGAGTACTTATCAAAAAACATCTCCAACATCAACACGATTTATACCATAACTTCATCGATTTCACAAAAGCCTTCGATCGAGTCTGGCATGAAGGCTTATGGCAAGTAAGGAGAAAATTCAATTTTGATACCGACATCATAGATATCATTGAAGCACTATACAAGGAGGCAAGCAGTGCTGTTTTTGCAAGCAACGACATTGGAGAATTTTTCAAAACAACTGTAGGAGTTCGGCAGGGATGTATCCTGTCCCCAGTGCTCTTTAATATTTATCTAGAACATATTATGCAGGAGGCTCTCTACGATTATAAATCAACCATATCGATTGGAGGCCGACCTCTGTGCAACCTACGTTTTGCTGATGATATTGATCTGATAGCTGGATCAGAATCAGAACTTCAAGACCTTACCTCTAGACTGGAGAAAGTAACAAGAACGTATGGGATGGAAATTAATATAGAAAAAAGCAAGATATTGGTGAATATCCATAAGAAACATGTTCCGACCAACATTACGTTAAATGGGCAAACGTTAGAAGAAGTTAACACCTTTAAATATCTCGGGTCCACTATATGTAGTGATGGAAGATCAAGTAAAGAAATCAACACAAGACTTGAGATGGCCTCAGCTGCCATGACAAGGTTGAATGTGATATGGAAAAGTAACATCAGTTTTCCTGTGAAGATCAAATTATACAAATCACTTGTATTATCTATTCTCTTGTATGGGTGTGAGGGCTGGACACTCACTGCAGATACGGAGCGAAAGATTCAGGCTTTCGAGTATAAATGTTATAGAAGAATTTTGCGCATTTGCTATAAAGAGCACAAAACAAATGTCTATGTTAGAGAGAAAATAAACACCTATGCAGGCCACCAAGAACCACTTTTGTCAGTAGTGAAACGTCGAAAGCTTGCCTGGTTTGGACATGTAACTCGTCATGACTCCCTTTCGAAAACGATCCTTCAGGGAACAGTCGAAGGTAAACGGAGAAGAGCAAGGCAGAGAAAATCCTGGGCTGATAACATCAAAGAATGGGCAGGACACGGTTTTTCCACACTTGTACGCATTGCTGAGGATAGAGAGCAGTGGAGGACCCTGTCTGCTGATGCTTCCACCATGGCACCCCTACGACCCATGACGGATTACGGGCTGAGATGATGATGAGAGTTCGGTAAATTTCCGAACAAACTAGGGCTTTGCTATACAGCTTATTCTATTCACGAACAACCTGTCTACTCCGAATTTTGAGGACTGAATGAAAATAAAGTTTAACATTCTGGTTAATATCTTAAACCAGACAAAGGGTCCTACTTTATTTCGCCAAACGAAATAATCTCCCCTTTCCGTCTAAAACACCTTACATCAACCAGAAGACTACCATGAATTGACACTCGTGCGTTTTCACACCTAACGCTGACCAGGCCAACAGTGAGTGCCTTGTCAGCTGGGATTTCCAGATGAATGTCTCAAACTGCGCCGAGGAGATGTCGGCTATCGCGCCTCACCTAAGCGCTCAGCCGATGCAACTCGTTGTGGCAGGTGAAAATGCAGACAAATTTGTCGCCTATAGGTCTGGCGAAAGCGAATATTCACAGTGTATTTCGTCTGGTGCAGGAAATGCTGTAGACATATGTCTGCTCCTATGTCTGGCCAGACGAATATATTCACAGTTTCGTCCACTGACACCTAATGCAATAGAATGCATTTTAACGCTCTCTCTCTCTGACACGTTATGTCATAAATGCGTTTACCAGTATGAGAAAGAAAACGGTAAAGTTAGACTGGGGAAGAAAATATTTTTCGCAAACGAATGGATGCGAAAAATACAGGAAAAAGATAAAGAGTGATAATAAAATAGAGGATACGGGTGAAAGAAAAAGAAGAGGATATAGGCAATTTATGATCAATAAACTCTCTGTGACACCACGTGACAAAAAAAAATGGGAAAGAGAAATAAAGAGAAGGCAGAGAGAATAGATAAGATGTAGCTGTACAATGCGACATATAGAGAGATCAACAAAAGAACTAATGGGGAGCATTACAAAAAAATTGAGATCTTTGGAGAGTCATAATCGCCAACGCCCCGAGGCACGGTTTCCGGCTTGAACAAAGTGGCCATAAATTGCATTAAATTTAATCATGTCTGTAAACAGTCTACATTAATATGTATCCTTTTTAATTTCCTATGTTAAACGTCATAGCATGTCCCAGTTTCTGGAAACAAGAATGAAAGGGTTGAAGAAGACGCAGAAATCTCTTGGGCGGTTGCTTTAGAACAGGAGGACCTGGCACATATTCGTTGAAACCCTACGTTCCGTGCGGGGAAAGGGGAGGGGGGGGGAGGCTGATAAATAGTAATGATGAAGTAAGCAGTTAAAAAAAAAGATTTACACTGTTGTTACGTCACTGGTCTAGTAGTCTCCTCTAGTCATAATCAGCGTTGCCACTCCTAGGTGATTAGATCTAGATTTTTAAAATCCCGTCTAGGTGTCATTTTCCTTGATTAGGTGAAGAACGCCAACTACGATAGATCAGCTTTCAATTTTCGGTTTTGTGCCCAAAGTATCCCACAAACAAAAAACCCCGCCTAAAATAGCTTAAGCCCAGAAGTAGCTCAAAATTCCAAATTTAGGCGTTTCTAGTTGTTTTTGAACATACCATTTTTTTTAAATTCAGTGTGGCAACACTAATGATAACTGACTATGCGAATGATGCGCCTTTGGGGCGATAGCCCTCGGATGTTTAATTTGTCCTGGGATTCCATTCGGTATGTTCTTTTCTCTTCTGCTAACGCCATTAGACTAGATACATCTACAAGTATAATTTTCATCGTTACTAACACAAGTAGTCCGCTGGGAGGACAACATTAGACAATCTTTGAAGGACCAAGGACTAGAATGGAACCAGGCCAGGAGGAAGACAGCCGATAGGATAGTCTGGCGCTCTCTCTTCCAAACCTCTACACCTCACGGTAGAAGGGGAACGACTAAGTAAGTAAGTAACTAACACAAGTGAAGTCACAGTGAATGTATGTCGTGTTTACAGCTTGGAAATTCTGTCAACAATTCACATAAGGCATGTGTCTGACGTGAAGCCAACCCTGGAGAAGGTTGTGGGTTCAGATGCGAGGGTATTTCTACTTCATTGCAGCAGGTTGGTTTTAAATGTGTGTTTGAGGGACATAATAAAGTATGTATGTATGTGTGTGTCACTGTATTTGTGTGAGACG
Organism: Oreohelix idahoensis; assembly: GCA_024509875.1. Lineage (NCBI taxonomy): Eukaryota > Metazoa > Mollusca > Gastropoda > Stylommatophora > Oreohelicidae > Oreohelix > Oreohelix idahoensis. Next base: position 346,472 of record JAMPIV010015265.1, on the reverse strand, counting down.
AGTGTAAAGGACAAGTTTTTGGACGTGACGATATCTGTGAGAAAGGAAATGGAGAGTGTTTACACGCGATAACATTAGCGTGAAGTGAAACCATATGGAGAGAACGTTTGAATGTCACTGATTACATGGTTAGATTCCCAGCACAAAGCACAACCTCCTGTTAGTGGTCTCTTACGACATGCCTGATGGGTCAGTAGGTCTTTTTTTCCTCCACGGGGCCGTTCTATTGATGTCGCCTACTGTTATTGCTGGTAGCTTTACTGTGTTGTCTACTAAAATCACCACTGGTGCTGATGTTGTCTACTATTGTTACTATTACATCTGCTTATGTTATCAAGCAGTATTATTACAAGTACTGTTAATGTCGCCTACTGTTATTTCTGTTAGATTTACTCGTGTTTTCTGCTATATTGCTAGTTCTACCGATGTTAACAACTATTACTACTGGTCTAGTATAATTATTACTATTATTATTATTAGTATTATTAGTACTGTTGTTGTCTTTTATTATTACTACTGTTACTAATGTTGTCTACTATTATTACTACTATTAATGATGTTGTCTACTATTATTACTGATATTGTCTACCATTATTACTACTATTACTGATGTTGTCTACTATTATTACTACTATTACTGATGTTGGCCTATTATTATTACTACCGTTAATCATGTTGTCTACCATTATTACTACTATTATTTTTGTTGTCTACTATTATTACTACTAGTACTGATGCTGTCTACTATTATTACTACTATTACTGAGTTTGTCTACCATTATTACTACCATTACTGATGTTGTCTACTATTATTGCTACTATTAATGATGTTGTCTACTATTATTACTACTATTACTTATGTTGTCTACTATTATTACTGTTACTAATGTTGTCTACTATTATTACTACTATTACTGATGTTATCTACTATTATTACTACTATTACTGACGTTGTCTGCAGTTATTATCATTATTACTGACGTTGTCTACTATTAATACTACTATTACTGATGTTGTCTACTATTATTACTGATATTAATAATAATAATAATAAATTCTTTAAGCACCAAACACGGCGCATAAGGCAGAAACCAGTGCTCTCCAGGTTGTTCGTTGTGACGCCACTCCTCTTAGCTCTTGCACATTATTTAGGCCCAACGTTCTTCCTTCTCTTATTATTGTTCTTCTGAGTGTTTTCTTTTGGTCTTCCTTTTTTCCTCTTACCCTCAGGAACCCAAGTGAGCGCCTGTAGTGGTATTCTGTTGTTTTGCATTCGTAGGACATGACCGATATATGACCATCGTCTTTTCCTTATATAGTCGGAGACATATTTCTGCCTAGAGTCTTCTCTTATTTGTCGATTAGTCTTGAATTCTTTCCAACTGATGTTCATGAGTTTTCTAAGACATTTGTTCTCGAATGTATTCAGCTTGTTCTCCAATGATTTTGTTATTTTCCAACTCTCACAGCCGTATGTTAACACTGAGATAACATTTGAATTAAACGGACGAAGCGTGGTATGTATATTCAATGATCGTAATTTCCAAATGTTAGATAATCTATTGAAGGCAATAGCTGCCAAAGCAATTCTAGTATGTATTTCTCTTGTTGTGTCACCATCCTGAGTCATTTTACTGCCTAAATAATTGAAACTTTCAACTTTCTGTAGTTTTTCCCCGTTCAAGATGATATCAAAGGTCTCGTTAGAAAAGTTCATAGCTTTAGTTTTAGAGGCATTTATTTGGAGACCTATTTTAACCGAGAGATGACACAAATTATTTATTGCTTCTTGGGATTGTCTTGGTGTTGAACTTAAGAATGCTACATCATCTGCGAAATATTACCTACAATTATTACTACTAATACTGATGTTGTCTACTATTATTACCGATGTTATCTACAAGTATTATTATTATTATTACTGTTGCTGTCTACTTTTATTATTAAAATAATTGCTATTGCCTACTTTATTACTACTAGAACTATTTCCTAACATAATTAGCATTCGTGCTAATTATGTCTACTATTTTTACTACAATTACTAAATATGTTGATTTGTTCTCTACCATTATTGCTGCCAATACAGAGGTTGTCTATTACTATTACTGAATCTGTCCATCTTTTGAAGTCATCTTCCCTTTTATAACGCCGTTTTCCTCTTCCACTTTTACTATCGACTCTGCTTCCTGTTATGGTCTTCTGCAAGGTGTTATGTCTTTTTATATGGCCAAAATATTTTAACTCTCTAGTTTTGATCTCCTTCATTAATTCTATTTTCATTCCTAGGTTATCTAGGACCCCTTTATTTGTTTTCTTCTCTTTCCATGACGTGCGCCCCAAACCAAACTTTGTGTTTCCCATTTTCTTGTACAGCCGTGCCTCTTATGAAATTATAGAAACGGCGGTGAAACTCGGGCTGACTGGGAAGGACTACATTTGGATCCTCACAAGATCATCAATTCCCATTGGGAAATTTGGAACAGACAGTTTCCCCGTTGGGCTGTTAGGTAAGTTGAAGTAGTGACTTTATTATGTGGGTTAATAATGATGAAGTCTTCATATAGTTCCACGGGAAAGGGTGGTGTCTGATAAGAGAAAGAAAAAAATATATAGAACTACTGTTATCTCATGCGATCGTAAAGGTGACTAGTAATGTGGTGCTGTGTATGAGGCTGGCAACCTCATCATACAAAACACATTGCTACAGAAACCACCTCTACAAGAGTATGAGAATGTAAGGTGGAGGGCTCCCCAATGGGATAAACTGCAGCCATGGCGTCATGCAGCACAGGCAGCGATAATGGAAACTGAATGAAAAATGATGAAAGCTTCATGTAGTTCCCGGGGGATGAACGGGTCTCTAAGGAGACAAGGAAACAAAAATAGAAGTACCGTTTCTTCATGCGTTTCGTCAGTGTCGATTAATAATGAGGTTGTGTGTGGGGCTGTCAAACGCATCATGTAAAATAAATGTTTACAGAAAGCACTGCTACAAAAACACATGAATGCTTTGGAGCAGGCTTGCCACATAAAGGCCAGTTGCAGTAGTGGCGCCTGCTCCATAGGGAGCAGAAAATGAAGTGGTGGTGATGATGAGTGAATAGTGATACAGGTGCAGTGTAGTTACGTGTGGTCTGTGAGGAGACCAAAAACAAAATAGATCTACTACCCCCTCAGGTATGTCGTAACAGACGACTAATGTGTTGTTGGTTGTATAAGAGGCTGGCGACTTCGCCATGCGAAACAAAGTGCTACATAGACAATCATTGCAGAAGCATGTACTTTGACGCAGACCTCCTGCAGGGGAGGCCAGCCACGACAGCAGCTCAACGCATGTATCCTATATATAAAATCCCAGCTTTTTCTGTCAGTGCGTAACGCTAAGGGATGCAACTTTGGTTGAAAGTTAAACATTAATTGTTTTGTCTCCCTTATATGTACTCTCCCAAAAATAGTAACGCTTATCAAAGAAGAATGCGCAAATGACGGTGTGCACAAATATATTTATAGAATGTGTGATCCCGTATACACACATTGGGATCCTCGCTGCTGCGACGTAGTTCGAGTACTCTGGTGATGCACAGTGGTTTTTAAAAATACTTTTGAATAAGTAAAATAACCGTTAGTTATTGGTGCTTTTGAATTTAATTCCCGTCTTATGACGGGCTTTGACACTAGTTGGAGTATATTGTGACAAGAAAAAAGATTGAAAGAAAAAGAGATAGAGGAGGAAAAGATGGAAGATACTGGACAGCTTGACATTATGGCATAGAAAGACGTCAACAACAGAACTGATCAATAGTACTGGAGATAGGAAGTTGTGGAGAGACATGATCGCCTATGCCACCAGACATAGTACTTGACGAAGATGACATTACCCTTCTGTTCCTCAGGCAGCATGGGGCTTCAACAAATGTAGAACAAGTCTTCATATCACGTGTCTGTCAAATATATATGTAAATATATCCACAGTGATCCGACCAACTTTGCTTCCCCATCTAAGGTTTATAATTTTGCTACGCAAAAACCATGGAATTCGCTATCTGTGGACTCACTTTTGAAGCCACGCCTATTTTTCCTGTTAACATGCGCTAATGAGCGTTTACAAATTTTCGCACACGACAGTCTTAACAAGAGGGGAGAGAAGCGGGGTGTTTACCTGAGTTCTCAAGCGAGCTGAGATGTCAATCATCGATAGTGACAGATCAGACGTCGGTAGCAAATGCAAGGGCGATAATAATATTTACCGACTACGTTTGATGTCAATGATTCCAGGGGACTTAATTATAAGATCTACGGCAGAAGGACGAAATCAAAGAAGGCCTGTTCGCATGGCCAGGTCTTGTGATGTCGTTTTGGCATCGCGAGCGAGCGAACAGAAAAATCCTTTACCTCGGAAATCGAACTCGTTGATTTTCCCTGATACGGCCGAAGGCGTGAATTATCGCACCCTTTAGTGATAATAACACCATTTCTGTATAAATACTCCGTCCTCTCAAAGTCAGTTATCTAGTCGCTCAGAAATTTTGGATAATCTAGCTCGTTATTCTAGAGCCATTGTGAACGTGTGTTATAGCATTCCGTGGAGATTGTTCCATTTCTGATTGCGGTAATAGAAATTAGCATTTACGTGATTTAATGTGTTAAGTTTATCATTATAATTCACTGGGATTTTCTAGGTGCTAAGACTAGCGTATTAAATAACGCATAGCTATTTTTTCCAGTTGTAATGTAGATTTAATCACCCGCTATCACCCAGAAAGAGATGTTTTAATTGACTAATAAACACACTAGGCAACTGATACTTGACGGAATACAATTCACTTCTAATTCATTATGTGTAAATATATAAGTGACTAGTGTAATATCATGTGGCGAAAACAAATAGCTATTAATGACAAGCGATATTTGTTGAAGTAGTCATAATTAAACTGACACTGATATTGTGCGCTGAGTGTTTTACCGGGCGGGAGGGGAAAGGCGCATACCTAAAACCCAACCCGTACCAGTTAAGCAAAGCGTGATAAGATATGCTAAGACACGTGTGCCTTTTAATTGAATTAGATGACGGAGAGGATAAGAGATCATACCCTTACACGTGATAGTATAGGATATTGATATTGCGGTTAAATGTTTTGTTTTCTTCCAAATTTAGTACTGATCACAAACCAGCTGCCAACGGTCAAATAGCACCAGTTACAATTCTTATTATTATTATGGGGTCTTCGATGTTGACCTGTTCGGTCCTCTTGCTTCATTCAGAGAGAGACCAAAAATATAAACAATAAGATTAATAGTAATTGGACTTACAAAATACCCAGATTTTTGTATTCAATTTATCAGCCCGCTGTGGCCAAATATATATATAACATTTTTCCCGACTACTGAAAGTCGTGTTTCCAAGTGAATTTATTTAGCAGAATACGTTGTTTCATAATCGGCACTCAACCCCAGAGAGAAAAACCGATAGGATATACCCTCATCATATTTATTAACAGTTTACCAACCAGATGTTTCCTTTAGCTATTGGAAGTACTGTCTACTGTCTACTGTGAACACTAGATCGCGGTTTATATTTTGCTACATGAACTATCTGATGTGACATTTTAATATCCAATAACCCACCACCCAAGTAGGCGTTCCCCATTAGGAAAATTAATTATTCGTGGAGAGACTGGGGCTCACTTCGGAGAAGCACAACACTGAATTATGATACATGTACATTGATGTTTACGTTCAAGAGGTTATTAACCAAGTATTAGGTAAGGCGTTATTGATGTGGCCACGAATGACAGAGTGAGAGTGAATACATTCTAGTTACGGAAACTATACCATCCTTTATTTTCTTTGCAAATACTGTTATTTACGGTATAGATTAACTAGGAACTTTGTTCTTTGCCTTACTATCGATTCTATACCCTAGTGTTAATCTTTGACCTTTTGGGTTACTAACTTCTTTTGGGATCTTTTCTCAACAAGAGGGGAGGGCACTTATTGGGTTATTTTCCTATGTCTGTACACAATGATTATATTGATTTCTATATGTTTGATGTTGTAAAGTTTAAGTGATAATAAACTAAACAAAACTTAATTTATTGTGTTGGTCAGCCCCAATCTCCATTTACCATAGTTTTCACGTTTGTGAGTCCTGTTGTCACATAACTGTGTGTGTGTGTGTGTGTGTGAGTAGTTAACTTATAATTGTATTTATAGGGAGGTTTTGATAGATTGTCTATTACCAAAAGATTGTCGTATAGATAAGCTGGACTAGAGAATTCACTCATTCCAGAGACAGATCTTCACCTTAATCTATTCACTCGTGGAATCTATTCTAACACTTTCTTTCTCAGGTAACCCCACTTTTTCTGTTCTATTCAGACGGGACCAAATATATCTCTAATACCTTTCTAAATGTACGACAGTGTCATCAGCTTAAGGACGTGCCATGTCTTCCTCCAAGTGTTTTTCTGTCTACCCCTGCTTCTGTTACCCCGGGGGTTCCAGAACGAAGGCTACCTTGTAAGGCTATCAGCAGATTGTGTCCTAATGTCGATTACTAGTGCAGTGGCGTCACTAGGGTTGGTGTCACCCAGTGCGGTAACTCATGGTGTCACCCCCATAGACCTCCTCCCGTACCAGACCATACAGAATCATTAGTAATGTTTATTGTGCTAATGTTACTCGTAAATCGTAATTCCCGTATATAACTGAATGTAATGGCAATAGTAGGGACATAAACAACTTGCAAAATTAAAATAAGAGTTTTAGCCTTGTAGGTACAAGTATATAGATATAGTAAATGTAAGCTGGGCTTACGAACAATGTTTTTGTGGTTATAACTAACTACAAGGATATTTTTAATAAAAAATAATAAATTTCTGCTGAAACACTGCACATAAATTTTATAGACAGTCATTTTGATGTCACCCCCTCTGAAGGTGTCACTCGGTGCGGTCCGCACCCCCCTAGTGACGCCACTGCGCCAGTGTCTTATTTTCATGTCTTGTTCCACTGACACTTGTCTGGTTCTGGAATCCCCTGGGTAAGAGAGGGAGGGGAAGACCAGGGAACTAATAAAGAAGAGGTTTGGAGACAGACATGAAGGGAGTGAGCAAGTCATGGACAAACCTCGAGCTGATAGCACGTGACAGGAAGACTTGGTATAAGTTTGTTGAAGGCCTATGCTTCTTGGGGAACTGAAGTGTGACAAAAAGTTATTTCTTAATTAAGCCGTAATTATTATATGTGATTTCTTAATTAAGCCGTAATTATTATATGTGATTTCTTAATTAAGCCGTAATTATTATATGTGATTTCTTAATTAAGCCGTAATTATTATATGCGATTTCTTAATTAAGCCGTAATTATTATATGTGATTTCTTAATTAAGCCGTAATTATTATATGCGATTTCTTAATTAAGCCGTAATTATTATATGTGATTTCTTAATTAAGCCGTAATTATTATATGTGATTTCTTAATTAAGCCGTAATTATTATATGTGATTTCTTAATTAAGCCGTAATTATTATATGCGATTTCTTAATTAAGCCGTAATTATATATGCGATTTCTTAATTAAGCCGTAATTATTATATGTGATTTCTTAATTAAGCCGTAATTATTATATGTGATTTCTTAATTAAGCCGTAATTATTATATGTGATTTCTTAATTAAGCCGTAATTATTATATGTGATTTCTTAATTAAGCCGTAATTATTATATGCGATTTCTTAATTAAGCCGTAATTATTATATGTGATTTCTTAATTAAGCCGTAATTATTATATGTGATTTCTTAATTAAGCCGTAATTATTATATGTGATTTCTTAATTAAGCCGTAATTATTATATGTGATTTCCTAATTCGATCATTGTTATTATTTGTGATGTCATAATTCAACCGTACTTATTATTTTTGATTTCCTTTTTCAAGCATTGTTATTATATGTAATGTCCTAACTCAAGTAGTAGTGTAATACGACATTATCTTAAGTACGTAAAACATGTCCCGTGTATTAGGCATTGTCGTAAATGGCGATTTGTATAAGGTTATGCACAGGGTTGGAAAAATCATCACGTCAAACAAGCACTTACCTACTCCCGGGCACGGGGAGGTAGAGACGAAAAATAACAAAAAGGGACTCTTTCGAGACCCCGTAATTGGAATGAGTACACTTTAAACCCCTTAACGAGGATCTATATTGAGGGAAAGTCCACAGGTCCTACTGATGACAGGCCGTTGCTAATGTTCTGGTGTCAGATTGTAACGGTCAGACCGTTCCTCTAACTATACCAGCAGAGGCATGCTGCATGGGCAACAGCTTGACCTCTTTATTGAAGTGCCCAACCTCGTGCCACCGAAACTTGTTTCGGGGGTACGCTCTTATAGTCAGAAATAACTGAAAGGAAGATACTAGATACAAACAAATGACTGCAGAAACAACTGATACATGGCCACATGAATGCTATGGTACAGGTTTCCTAAGAGAACCACGTGCAATGATGGCCCCCATGTTTCTTAACTCTTTGACTCCGCAATTATGTTCCACCATGTGCCGTAATTTTAATTCGTGATAGACTAAAAACAGCGCTGAGAGCTGTTTTGGCACGGGTGTCAAATCTGACCAACGCTCTGAGCGTTGTTCCGGAGTCAAAGAGTTAAGAAGCGAAAAATAAAATTATGAAACACATACATGTACTTTTAAATTCATCATGAAGATTGTTCATTCTTGTATCTACATTAAGGGCCGTAAAACACATAAATAATCTCTCTTTACAAAGATTGGCAACAGCCAAACACATTTGGAAAAAAAATTATCTCCACACAATAAAGTAGATAAGGATGAGGGCACAAAAATCAAAAGCTTGCTCGGGCGCCTTAAACCTTAGCGGCGGCCATGCGGAATAAGATAAAGTTTTTTCAACTGGTTGACGTAGGAATATATCGATATTTTGTCACACCTCAGGGCAAGCGTCAAAACGTCAAAGATTATACAATGCTGCACTTGTGTTATATGGAAAGCTAATGTCTATAAATGACATTTTTGGATGATATTGATTGATAGTAATCATAATAGGAGGGATCATTTTGTATTGGGAGGATGCGATACTCGGAGTTATTAGTAGATAGACAGAGAGACAGACTAATAGATAGACCGACCGAAAACGTGGCCAAAACTCAAGAGTATCTAATATGGGCTTCAAATGTGTCTACCTTCGCATAAGATTACTCTTGGCAGAGATGTAAATAGAATAAACAAAACGCTTTTATCTCCAGGGAGTCTTCACAAGATATTCAGAATAAGCGAGAAAAATACTGCTTTGGCTGAGTATGTTAACTCTGTAATTCTGCCTACACTTTTGTGAAGGATTTAAGCACTTATTAATTTCAGCTCGTTCAAGCCCCCACCCCTGATTTACTCAGTGGAATTCTTATTATTCAAGTATAGCTCAGTTTAGAGTGTGTGTAGTAAATTGACTGAGACAAACATGCAGTAACTTTAAAATGATTAAATCGAAGTTAAATTTGTATAATTACAAAAAAACAAAATGTAATAATCACTTAAGTTTTAACAGTTGAAAAATAATGTGAATAGTTATGGATCAAGAAAAGTTATCATCAAGGTCGTTATGGATTGTGATATGTTATAAGAAGCTCAAGTGGCAGCATATATTTGAACTTAGCTGCCAATGACGGTTCTGCTCCTTCTTATGGGTTGGTTCTTTTCACACTGCTCACGCTCGTCTCTGATCAAGGTTGTCGGGGGTAGCTCGTTTCCCAGAAATGTCAAGGAGAGTCTATCACGTGGGTCCTTCGTCTTAAAGTTTAGGCTACTGTTCCTTTCTTGTTCCAGAGATAGTACTTTCTGCTGGTACCACCAATAACTATGGTAAAAGAATAGAACGAAACGCTCTTCTGAGTATGACGTTTTCCACCCCATAGTTATGGGTTCCTATCTTCCCATACCACCATCCCAAATAACTCAGAATTTACCCCCGATGAGAAGTAAATTTAACCCCTCGGGATAAAACGTTCTTTACATTTAAATAGAATAGTTTTCATAGTTACTTTATATTTAAAGGAAAACGTTAATAATACAGATAGAGTCTGTTTACACATACATCTCCACTGATTGAAAAGTGTTCACAATATAAATTGAATATGTTTTCATTTATGTTTACACTGATTTGAAAAGTTTGAAACTTCCATTAATTTAAAAATGAATACTTTCACATAGACATTTCCACTGGTTTAAAACTTGAAAACTTACATTAATTTTAAAGTGAATATGTTTACATGGACATTTACACTGCTTTGACTTTAGAATGTACATCATTTCTTTCATCTTTTCCTCCCTGCTCAGTATGGAACCTGGATCTACTGTATGCTTTTAGTTCTCTCTACGAAACTAGCAATAAAGCAATCACCAGCCCGTGCAGTGGTGGTTCATGAATCATCATTCTATACGCTGAGGTTGCCAGCCTCAAATGACTGACATGCACTAGCGAGTTTCACATATTAAAATTCACATGCTAATATATATATATATATATATATATTAGCATGTGAATTTTAATATGTGAAATATACTGTTCAAAAAAAGAAACGCAACATTATTGCAGTGGTAATGGACACCAAATTTCAAACTTGTACCAAAATTTTATTTTACGGAATTAATATTTCAATCTTGGCATGAAGAAACTTTCAGACTTTAACAATGAAATGATGTTCATTAAATTTGGTTTGGACTTTTATTCTTTGCGACTGAGGCCTCAGTTTCAGTAAGGTGTATGGCCTCCTCTGGCCTCTATCAGAGAACGACATCTCCTTGACATGGATCCGATTAGCCGTTGGATCTGTTGTTGTGGGATGGCTTCCCACTCTTCCCGCAGTGCAAGAGACAACTGTTAGAGATTGGCTGGAGCCACGTCTCGCTGGCGGAGTCGTCTGTCGAGTTCATCCCATAAGTGTTCTATGGGGTTCATGTCTGATGACTTGGCTGGCCACGGAATGGTCTGGACGTTGTTGTCAGCGAGGAACTGGGTGGTGAGTTGTGCCACATGAGGTCGAGCGTTATCCTACTGAAAAATCGACCCTCGTGCAGCCAGAAGTGGAAGGACGTAAGGACGAATAATTTCAGCGACGCATCGTTGGGCATTCAGACGTCCTTCAATTTGCACCAGGTCACTTCTTCCCATGAAGTTGATCGCCCCCCCCCCCCACATCAGTACACCTCCACCACCATGTGGAGGAGCCTCATCAACGCTGTTCTGGGCGTAGTGCTCATGGACTCTGCGGTAAACTCTTCTCCGTCTATCGTGTCGCTGGAGCACAAAAAATGATTCATCACTAAACCAAACCCGTCTCCAGTCATTCCCAACGGTCCATTGACGATGCTGGTTCGCCCACTGCAATCTGTTCTGGCGATGCCGGTCCGTAAGAACAGGACCTCTGTAGGGTCTTCTAGCCCAAAGACCAAAGTCGTGCAGCCGGTTCCTGACCGTTTGATCTGAAATTCGACGAGCTGCTGACATTGACTGCACTGTGGAGGACGCAGATGCAAGTCGATTCCTGAGATGACGCAGTCGTATGAAGCGGTCTTCGGCAGGAGTTGTGACTCTGGGTCTTCCACTGCAAGGCCGGTCTGCCACTGAGCCAGTTTCTTGAAATCGCACCAATGGCGACTAATGGTGCTTCTAACCACATTAAATTTTCTGGCCACTACACTTTGTGACTGTCCAGTCTGTAAACGTCCAATGATGATGAGTCGTTGTTCTGTAGTGAGATGAGCCATACTTGCGCATTGAATTTTCAACTGAATTTATTCGAGGAGCGTCTATTTTTTATAGGCATTCAATAATATGGTCAGAGAGTTTTGTGTTCAGTACGTTTCACGGGATTCTGAATAACCTGTCACGAGTTATTGACAAAAATGTTGTTTTGACCTTGACCTCTTTCATGACCTCACGAATCATGAGGTGAGTACAATTCAGGTAACCACGAGACATTAATGACCAGGTGGACACAGTCAATAGGTTGACTGATGTCCAATCAGCGAAAATCTTTTATAAAAGTAACACCAAAAAAGTTGCGTTTCTTTTTTTGAACAGTATATATATTAGTTCACATGTTAGTATTAAAATATGAAATGTAAATCACAACTTACGCCAATCCTTGCTTACAGACCTTTTGCTTAGAGGAATAAAAGAGAATCGGCCTCTTACACGCGTCTGGGGTGTCGTTAATTTAATAAGTTCCCTCTCTGACTTCGTGTTTGGTCCTTCAGTTTCCTCAGTCCCGGTTTCCTTATTTAAAATGCTAGAGATTTCCTGGGCTATATTGTAAGTCCTATAACTACTTCAATAAAAGGTGTCCGGTATGTGAAGAAGGAATTCTGAATTCTAATTCGCCAGTCTAGCAAGGTCTGGTATCTTGGCGTGCGATTTCTCAAGTGAAATAGCTTGAGAAAAAGGTCAGATTATATTCACTGCCTTCCCCTGCCTTTGTGTGCGCGTCTCAAAGGATCAGCCAATCGGATTTGAATATGTTGCATGACTCGGCTAAAGCACAATTTCAAACATTACTTTTCTGAAAGTGGGCTGTACACATCCGCTTGCCCTTGGGTACAAACTTACGAACATGTCGGTAAACTCATATAACAACGTGTATCCAATGTAACAATCATTATTTTTACCAGAAAGTAATCTCTTATCTGTGTCTGTCCATCAGTTGTCTCCCCGTATTCCAAGCTTTGGTGATGCGCGTACCCGCGTCTTATCAGTGATTAAGCACTGCGCTGAGGCAATTTAATTGTTAATCTGTATACTGATACCAGCTGCGCCCACGATAGCCCACATGGTTAGGTCGCTGCCACTCCTTGCAACGCAGGGAGAAATTGATAACAGACATGTCTACTTATCCCTGAGAAGGTGTAAGAAGGAAAATTCATAATATCTGCTACACATAGCAGAAAAAGAAAGAAAGAAAGTGCGACAAATGAAAGCACACAATAAAATCAGTACCACAAATGTACCGATACTGCCTTAGTGAAACAAACATCGAGGATGATCGCCCCATTTTGTGACATATAATATAATAATAATAGCCCCTTCAGTCACCATTGACTATGAGATCTTGCTCAATTTCGCTAGATAATTCCGTTGTGCGAACGTCCGATTGACAGAGTGGTTAGAGCGCTGGTCTACCGCCAGGTTCGAATCACGGTACTGACACGCTCCAGGCTACACAGCCATAAATGGGTACCTGACTCTACTGTTTGAGCTAGGGAAGGAAAAGGCAGCGATGAAGGGAACTGCTCACCCCATCTTTCGATGCTGAACCTAGTATGGCGAAGTCTCTAACATTTCACTCCCCTACGGAAATATCTGCTATGGGCCTACTTTTACCTTTTTTTAAAATTCCAATGTGTTGTCTGTCAAATTCAGACCCTTAATTTTATCGCAGCCATTATTTTGTTATTTTGAATTTCATAGCAGTCAAGATTAAATTGATGGCTAAGGGCAGGTTAAACCACTGGCGGATCTAGAAATTGTCAACGGGAGGGGCGATACATCAGAATTATAAGGCTCCCATCTCCCTCCCCCTGCTCCTTGCCTTGTATTTACACATATTTTTAGACAATTAAAAGACAGAATAAGGAATTTTGGAAAAAAATATGACTACTTGGTAGTTGTTGTGAGTAAAATTCATAACATATCTGTCGATATCATATACGGCTCGACTATTTACTATATTTGTTGATGACCGGTATCCTGGGTTACAGGAAGTACGTCATTGCCTTTTGGGCCAAGTAGCAAAAGTCTACGGTTGCTGTTTGCAGAAATGAGCGATCCTTCGCTGGGGGATTCGCTGTGTGTTTTTGAAAGCGGGCGGACGCATGTGTGTCGAGCTCCTAAATGTTTTACTTCAATACAGATTCCTAAAGTGTTCGACCTCTAGATCACCCATATACCTCCGTGGGTTGATGCTAGATTATTTGTAAGAAAGGAATTATGCTTTATCTGCAGAACGTGAGTGTTTGAACTATATTAAAATGAATGAAAATGTCCTCGACATTGTTCCAGTTGCAGACTGTACAGCGACGCTAAGGACTGCCTAGTTGACGCCTTAATCTATTATAATATCAAGAATATATCTATGGAGCTACGTTGTGTCCAATAAATATTATTGAAGTTTGCCCATGCTGCCTTGTTGCTGATATGAAGATTTCGAGTTGTTTCACTGTGTGCGTGGTCTGATAGACTTAACCTGGGTGTTCTTGGCCGGAGTTACACGTCGTGTGCTCCAACTACAATTATCATTATACAAAAGACCCGCAACAATACTTTTATTAAGAATAGTTGGCCACTCGAAAAGCAGTAGCTGGGAGACTTTTTCAGGCCATAAATCGAGGATTCCTTAGCAAGAGAAAGGTTGATAAAAATGACGAAGATGGCTGTATACCGTTACACCTATGCCCCAGTCTTGACGTATGGATACGAATCGTGGGCAATGACTACAACCCACAAAAGCCAGATCCAAACCTCAGAAATGAGGTATTTGAGGAAGGTGGTTGAAGTAACAAAAAGAGACATGGTCCGCAACCAGACGAAACGTCAATGCCTGAAATCCCACCCCTGCAGACCCAAGTAGAACAGTCCCAACTAAGATGGTTTGGCCATGTCTGCAGAATGGGAAAAGATCGGCTACCACGACAAGCATGGGACACTAAGAGCCAGGGATCCAGACCTCCAGGACGACCCAGAGTCCGCTGGGAGGACAACATTAGACAATCTTTGAAGGACCGAGGACTAGAATGGAACCAGGCCAGGAGGAAGACAGCCGTAAGTATAGTCTGGCGCTCTCTCTCTTCCAAACCTCTACACCTCACGGTAGAAGGGGAACGACTAAGTAAGTAAGATACGTTTATTATACAGTAACTCACAAATATTCATTTTTATAAACAAAATAACTATTTATAACATAATGAAATAAAAGTAAGGTACAACTTCAAAGAGACAAAATCTGTTAAAAATTCATACATATTCTATATTATATGATTTGAAATTGGTCGCTCGATACAGAAATTATCCGCCCCTTGTCATAAAGTACTGTTTTTTGCGGCTCAAGGGAAGTCCCATTGTGTCGCCTGACTTGCGCAGTCTTTTGTCTCAGTGTTGTATGGCGACTCCCTTTCTTGTCTGTCAATGTCCCGCCACGTAGAATTACTTGCAAACTACAATGGTAACCTTTAGAGTACTTACTATTGTCCAGTACCAGACGCGTATTAATTCATCCGTCGTCCGATCTAACGATTACTTACATTTATATCCCAAGTGGTTGGGGGGGGGGGGGGGGTAATACTGGAACGGTTGATATGAAATAGAGGTTTTCAAAGTCCCAATGGAGGAACGATTGCCTCGTTGCCACACTTTGGATCTGCTTAGCCCCACATATTTGTAAAAAGCGTTCTTGCGAGACAATTAGGAAAGAAAGAAATTATTCTCTCTTTATTGTTTCTCCTGTTTTTCTTTAATTTTCCCCTAACTAAGACCCTGTGATCGTAACATTGCCGTTTCTTCGTGCCTTGTTGTAGGATGACTTACGCTACTTATGTTCTTACAACTTCTACTTTCAGGTATTAGTTTTGAGTATGACGTCGAGGCCATGAAGACGGCTGTCCGAACCAGTGTAAAGATGTGGCTGTACGCGATGCTGGATATGTTCAGCAGACCATTGGATCTCGCTAACAGGACCATAACTCCACAATTTACCTGTGAGTCTACAGCTGATCCATACTGGAAAGACGGTGACATTATTTATAGGTAGGCAAAACTTAATGATTCCGTGTGTTTCCCAGGGGGTTTCTGGGGAGATAAATATTGAATATGACCATTCTTGCGTAAGAGGCGACAAATATGAGGTTGTCCTTGGGGATGGCGACTTCATCATGTCAAACAGATTGCTACAAAAACAGCAACTAGAAAAGCACATGACATACTTTGGCGCGGACTTCCTTCAAGGGAACAATTACAGTGGTGACCCTGATCTTCATAAGGAGCGGAACAATGAAAATGAACAGTCCAAATAATAATAATAATAATTTATTGAAATATGAGGAATGCGTTTACAAAACTTCAGGGTCTATGATTGCCTGATTAGGGAATTACATACCATAAATAAAGAGTATATAAGTAGAACAAATAATAGCTAGTTGGGAACTGTACTTAATAATGAGACATATCGACGATAAAAACTTAATTTTTTGTGGCTCACTTTTATCTTTCTTATATAACTCGTTAAGATTCAAGAAGATAAAAAACTTAATTTTCTGTCACTCAGTTTTATTTTTCTATTATAAACCTGTTAAGGTTCATCATCATCAGCTGCCATCTCCACAACGAAAGTTGGCTGTAATGTATATCCAACGTCTTATGTCTCTTGTCTTGGTTGTGCACTCTGATAGACTCTTTCCTGTCCATCTCTTGATGTTATCTTCCCACTTATAGCGCTGTCTTCCTCTTACACGTTTGCCTTCAACTACTGTTGCGTGATAAATTCTCGCAACATCGTTTTATTTCAATATCTGTTTTATAACGCAAGGGCAACAACTGCTTGTAATTTATAGTCACTTTTCTCGGTAAGCATTTGTCTTCTCGCGTTGGTATCGAATGCAGTTAACTTTTGAGCTGTGGTCATTTTTGCGCTGGACTGCGCATGACTTGTCTTGTTGTTTGGTCGATCGGTTTCCGCCCACCACTAGTGGGAGTGAGCGATTTGGAATGGCGAAAGAGATGCCTCGTTGAAGAGGGGATCTCCGCTATTTTTTTTTCTGTCAGGGATGTGTAGTCCTCTTATGGATATTTCGTTTAGTCGAGATAATACCTCTAGTGTTTTTCCCACATGTCGGGAGGCGTGATATTTCTGTGTATTTCATGAAAGCAAGGTAAATTGACTTTTTTCATTAACTCTATCGATTTTGGGTCGTGAGCGATTTCGATTCATAGCCTGTCTCCGAAAGTCGTCGTCACGAGATGTTCTTTCCCAGCTCACATGTCGCTGCATTGTACTGCATCGGTTGATGCATGTACCAAGGACCATTACTTGCTACTTTGTTAAATGAACTAGGTTTAGAAAACCTTTATTATCTAGAGGATATTCTTGAGGACATTATTTATACTTCGGCAGACGTGTCTGTCTTGCTGAAGTCAAACTAAGGAGAGTGAACTGATCTCATACATCTGGTTATCTCCTGGCTGTTATAGAAAAGGATGGAGTTGTTCACCTGACTACATTTACAGCACTTTGAAATATAACATGCATCTGACTCATCATTGTAATGCTGTCTACCGTTTATTGCTGTATTGAATGTTGCTGTGATAATGACTGTTTGATGTGCCTACACATTTGCGTAACCATTTTGTCACTGTGGCGTCCACAATAAATAATGAAGAAAAACGTCAACGGCTGTTTCAAGACTCATTGACTTTATACGTCGTGAGTTTACTGACGTCCTATGTGGATTGCCCTGTTATTGTTGCATGAACATTGTTTTGACTGAACACATCTACACACTACACAAAACCAGACATGCGGATGCCATCCATCATCATATGGCATCACGCATCATTTGGTGGCCATAAGCTGGTTTGATTCTGGTACTAGCAAACACGGGGTCCCTTACCCACTTCATTTTCAACAAGAATTCATCAGCATCCTTCAAGAAATTAACATTCTTCAATACAGTCAACATCTTCAAAATTTTCAAAGTACTCGGCGTTGCCCGGTAAAAGTCAAAATTTCAACTTTTTGACGGAAACAAGAATTTGACAGTACCCGGCGTTGTTACATGTTGCCGGATAACTCGGACTGCTGTTATCTTTTACGCAAGTCAAGCAAGTTGCTGCTGTCAAGGTTCCAGTGCTGTCGTTTTTTGAGAAGGTCAAGTGCCGGTTGAAACGGGTTGTTTTCTGAAGAAGGCCAAGTACCGATTTCCATCAACTTACTTTTGGATTAGAAGGTCAAGTGCCGAAACAACTCAACACACAGTATGTCAGAAGCTCTTGTACCATCGTGTTAGCAGTGGAAGCAGTTCAGATGTGCCATCATCGTTGGAGCTTCGCTCTTTAGGACGTTGATTGACATCCGTTTTTTCTGCTGTTCGACGATTGGAAGCCTATAAGTTAAGTGGCCTGTTTGTATGTAAACTGTGCCCTTATACTTCTGCTGAGTCTTCTGTGTATCATCTCATTCTATATGTTATATGTCTATATGTTATTTGTATATTTATATGTTTATATTTCAGCGGGTTCTCGGTTGGGTGGTGTCTCCGTTAGATTATGCCACGTCATAGAGGTCGTCTATTGTGAGCGTTTTCTGTAAGGTTTGCAAATTTCCGATACTGGAATTTGCTAAGCGACTTCTGTTGCTATTTATGTTAGCTGTGATGACATGTTTTAATATTGTTTTCGTTATTATTTCACATTCTTTAGTTTTGTTGTGATTTGTTTGTATTTGTTAGCCTACTCTTGTCTATAATTTAGTTTCATACAACATTTTTGTTTATACACTGTGGTGTCATGTATTTTGTTTAATTCTATCGCAGATATCGTCACATTTTTTGTGATATTTCATTAATTTCTGCTTTATTTTTAGTTGATTTCTGCGAAAGTTTTTGTATTGTTGCTGATCTTTGTTATTGTTTACATTGTTATTGTTTACATTGTTTGTATTGTTTACATTTTCAATGTTTACATTCTGCATGTGTTTACATAGTCATTGTTTACAGTTATAGTAATTAGTTAATGGGCTATGCTAATGCACTGTTACTACTATACTGATGATAAATGAATGATGAATAGTGTCGTGCACTATTGAATGAGAAGTGCACTTATGATCAAGATTTGAGTGCTGATATTTCATATACAAGTTCTTTGATTGGAGACTTGTTTCCCACAGAGACTGGGATAATATAATGTGATGTGAATATACAAGTGCTTAATTAAGACTTGTTACACTTAGGTTTGAAATAAATTAGTTAATTATTTCAGGTTTTGGACTCATATGTTAGACAACATGTCTACATTTGAGCACTTTATTGAGCAGGGTAAATTGCTTGGGAAGACTGGTGATAAGTTAGAAGAATTTGCAACTGCTCGATATGATAAAGCAATGGAAGCTGAACAAAAGAAACTGCATATGGAAGCTGAACAAAAGAAACTGCAGATGCAGGTGGATGAAAAGAGATTCCAAATGGAAATGGAAAAAAAAAAAAAGGGAATCAGAAGCTGAGGAAAGAAAGCTACAGCTAGAGGCTGAGAATAAAAGACTTGAAAAAGAAGCTGAAAATAAAAGACTTGAAAAAGAAGCTGAAAATGAAAGACTTCAAATGCAGGCTCAAGCTGAAGAAAGGAAGTTACAAAGAGAGTCTGATGAGAGGAAAGCAAAAATGGAACATGAAGAAAAACTCTTAGCTTTAGAGTTGGAGAAATTGAAATTGACGAGCATGAGTAATGGTAATGATTCAAACAAGGGTTCATCTTCTGGGAAGGCTAATAATGATACTTTTAAGATTAAGTTACCAACATTTAGTCCTTCCAGTGATGACATAATGTTCTATCTGGACAGATTTGAACAAGCATGTACAGCTCATAACATAGACAAAGCAAAATATGTTTATCAGTTATCAGGGATACTGACAGGTAAAGCTCTAAGTATATTAAATATGGTGGATGAACCTGACAAGAGCAATTATGAGGTTGTCAGGGCCGCTTTGTTAAAGAAATATCAGCTTAACGAAGACGGCTATCGTCTACAATTTAAAAACATGTTACCTGAAAATGGAGTTGAATTCTCCGAGTTTATTGCAAGAATACGCATTACTTTCTCACGATGGGTTGAACTATCTAAGACGGAAAAAACTTATGAAGGACTTATGGACTTAATACTTAGAGACAAAGTCATGTCGTCTGTCAATGAGTCTTTCCTTGCTTTCCTTCATGAACGTAAACCTAAAACAATAAAAGAAATGGAAGATTTCTGTTGCCAATACGTAACTGCGCACCCACACATAACCATGGGTAACTCTAAGGTGAAAGAAGGTTTACCAGTTGCTTCGGCAGCTCCGTATGGTCAAAACTTTGCTCGTAGATCCCAACAAAATTTTGATAGAAAGGGCAGCGGTAATTTCTGTCAAAATCATGGAAACCAATTTCATGGTGATTCTTCTTCGAAGAATTGGAGACAACCTGATAGTGGTCGTTACTATCACCCTAATAATTATAGGCATTTCAAAAGAGGATATGGTAATAGAGG
The DNA here is from genome assembly GCA_024509875.1 of Oreohelix idahoensis. Taxonomy (NCBI): domain Eukaryota; kingdom Metazoa; phylum Mollusca; class Gastropoda; order Stylommatophora; family Oreohelicidae; genus Oreohelix; species Oreohelix idahoensis. Next base: position 326,157 of record JAMPIV010015265.1, on the reverse strand, counting down.
TTATTCCTGCCGAAGACCTCAGAACCAAACAAATAGATGTTCGCATCAATGTGAACATGATAGTAATCGTGGAAACTGGAATTCGAACCAGTATAACAATTACAATAGAGACAATAATAACTGCAGAGATAATAATAACTCTGATAACTTCAGAGGTAATAATAGTCGGGGTAGATCTCAACACAAAAAAAAGAGATATCAGCAGGCTAATGCTGTACAACAGGAAACTGAGGGAGCCTGTAATCATGTTGTTGATAGTAAAAACTTTGACGCTGTCACTAGTTCTGCTTTTGACTTTGAAAGAGCAAACAAATGCCCCCAATGCAGTACTTTATTCGAACCGGGTACCATAACTACTTTGAGTTGTGGTCACCCACTTCCCGCTCTTCCTGCTGCGGTTGCGCATGACGGGAGGGGTTCTTTAATTCTACATAAGGGTCTTGTTAATGATACTCCGGTCTCACTACTTTTCGATTCCGGATGCACCACTATTGGTGTTAGACAATCGCTTGTAGATCCATCTTGTGCTACAGGAAGGGTTATTAAATGTGTCACATTTGGCGGCACTCTAGAAAAATATCCTACTGCTGTAATTCGCATTGCCACTCCTTTCTTTACTGGAGATGTGCATGCTTGTCTCTTACCTAATCCTATTGCGGACCTTATTATTGGTCGTATTCACGGAGTTAGGGAGTGTACCCCACAGCAGATTGCTGCTTGGGAAGATAATAACATGCAAGCTACAAATGCAGTAGTTACAAGAGCACAAGCTCTACAAACACCCGAAACTTCACTGAATAGTGATAATGGAGTTGATAGCCAAGATAGTCACTTAGTAATCACTCGTGACTCTTTCATAAAATTGCAAGAAGAAGATCCTTCTTTAAAAAAATTCTTCGTTCTTGCGAAGAAAGGTGATCCGAATCAGGATACAAATAGAAAATCTTGGATTGCAATGAGAAACGGCGTACTTGTACGTATGGTACAAGATTCGACTACGTCGGCACATTCGCAAATTCTTGTTCCCAAGAGCATGAGAGTCCAAATATTACAACATGCTCATGACTCGCAATGTGCTGGACATATGGGTTTTGCCCGTACGAAGTCGAGAGTCCTTGCGGCTTTCTTTTGGCCTTTTGTCAATAAGGACATTCGTATTTACTGCCGATCATGCAAGGTATGTCAGGAGGTCAAATCTAGAGGACCACGACATGCTGCGCCTATCCAGGCTGCTGACATTCCTATTCGGCCGTTTCAGAAAATGGCCATAGATATTATTGGCCCTTTTAAGGTCAAGTCGGCCAGAGGACATCAGTTTATCCTTACATGTGTCGATATGTGCACACGTTGGCCAGAGGCTATTCCTCTTAAGAGCATATCTACTACAGATATCGCAGATGCTCTTTGGTTGATATTTTCTCGCTTGGGGTTCCCCAGAGAAATATTGTCAGACCATGGCACTCAACTCATATCTGACACTATGTCACAGGTAATGTCTACCTTACATATTGAACGATCTCTCAGTAGTATCTACCATCCTATGTCTAATGGGTTAGTTGAGCGTCTGAATAGAACGCTCAAGACTTTGCTTGGTAAGATAACTGAAGATCATCCTCAAGATTGGGACAGGGTTTTGCCCGCGGCTCTCTTTGCCTATAGAGAAGTCCCTAATGAACACACAGGATTTTCTCCCTTCGAACTTGTCTTTGGCGCGCGTCCACGCGGCCCTATGTCTTTATTACACGATCTCATCACTGCCGATGATATTAGCGATGAAACTCAATCCTCATATGAGTATGTCATTGCTCTTAGACAAAAGATCATTGAGGCATGTAAGCTAGCAACTGCTTCATCAGAAATTGCTAAAGAGAAGGCAAGGCAGTTTGCTAACAAGAATAGATGTCTACGACAACTTTGTCCAGGTGACAAAGCATTCGTCCTACTCCCCAGTAGGGAAAATAGACTTCTTATTGCATGGAAAGGTCCGTATGCAATAGTCTCTCGGATTTCCGATGTTGACTATGTGGTCGATATTGATGGAAAGCATAAAACTTTCCACATAAACATGCTTTCGAAATTTCACGAACGTCCGGACTATTTGCTGCCTATTTTCCAGGCAACGGATGATGCTCCTGCATCTCACGGTCATTATTCATCCCTGTCTGTCATTCAGGATGAGGAAGCTACCTTCTCTGATGTCAACCTTCCCCTTCCAGTGGTTCCATTACATTCCACGGAATCTTGGAAAAACGTTTCTGTTTCTCCTAATCTTTCTGGTGACGAACATCGACGAGACTTGTCGATGTTACAAACATTTCAGGATGTTCTCACTGACATTCCTGGACACACAGATGTCATAGAACATGACATAATTCTTACCGACAATAATCCAATTAGGGTTAGGCCGTATCCTATTCCTATACACTTTCAGTCGCAAGTGGAAAAGGAATTGGATGAAATGATTCAATTAAATATAATTGAACCATCGACTTCACCATATTCTTCTTCCATGGTTATTGTCCGGAAGAAGGATAAGAACATACGAATTTGCGTTGATTATCGCAAATTGAATCAGGTCACAAAGTTCGACGCTGAACCGATGCCTTTGTTAGAAGATCTACTGATTAGACTTTCTAATTCTAGATTCTTCACTAAACTTGACTTGTCTAAAGGTTATTGGCAAGTGCCTTTAGCAGAGCATGCCAAACCTCTTACTGCTTTTTCTACACCTAGGGGTCTATTTCAATGGAATGTTATGCCTTTTGGTCTCATGAACGCCCCTGCCACTTTCGTTCGCATGATGCGTCGAATTCTGTCACATCGTTCGGATGTCATCGCATACTTAGATGACATCTGTCTCTTCAGTGATACCTGGGAAGATCACTATTTAGGGTTATATGACTTACTGTCCACTCTACGTGAGAATAATTTGACAGCAAAACCTTCTAAAGCTTTTGTTGGTTTTGGTGAAATCTCTTTCCTGGGTCATCGTGTTGGTCATGGTCTCTTGAAGACAGAAGACCACAATACTTCCAAAATACTGAACATCTCTGTTCCTAAAACGAAGAAACAAGTTAGGAGTCTCTTAGGTTTAATTCAATTTTATGGGAGATTTATTCCAAATTTATCTTCGATCATGGCACCTCTCTCAACATTGTTGAAGAAAGGTTCGCCTAATCTGGTCCGTTGGTCTGAAGAATGCCAATCTTCACTAGACCAAATCAAGAATATATTTTCTTCTCCTCCCATCTTAAGATTACCTACTCTTGATAGGACTTTTGTTCTTCGGAGTGATGCTTCATCCACTGGGATTGGAGCAGCACTGATGCAAGAATATGCAAATACTCTGCATCCTGTTATGTACATTTCTAGAAAACTAAATGCGGCAGAGAGGAACTACTCGGTTTTAGACCGTGAGTTGTTAGCGATGGTTTGGTCAATTCTAAAGCTACAAAGATTCCTCCTGGGCGCACATTTCATTCTAGAGACTGATCAGAAAGCTCTTACAGCTATTCAGACTAAGAATTTGAAGAGTTCGAGATCCACTCGATATGCTATAGCTCTTCAACCTTTTCACTTCACGGTACGAGCTATCCGTGGTGCGGATAATGTGATGGCTGACATTTTGTCTAGATGCCCACATGACTCCAACTAATACTTCTGTCCTATATTTCTATATATTACAGAGTCATAACACACCTATATTTCTACAATAGATTAGCACATCTGTACTTACTTTATATGTACACACTATCGTGCTTTGTTGTCATCTTCTTCTGTTCGTTTTTTAAGATGATAGAGGAGGACTGAGTAGTTAATATAAGGGCCGTTAGTTTACTAAACAGCCACAATTATTAATAATGTATTGTACCTTATGAAGCATATTAGTTATTAATTAGCATTATATTGCTTGTACTTTCTCAGAATGTCATTGTTGAGCTGAGGACTTACCTTACGAGTTCTAGATTGTGTACTTACCCTCGGAATACCAGAGCATATGTCCTGGATCGTCATGTAGTTTAACTTTACTATGTACTTATGTCATTACATGTCAAAGAATGTACTATTTAAATTTTCCTATCAGATTTGTACATCCATTTTTAAAGACAATATTAGAGTATGCTGTTTAATGATGATTATAGTAACTTGCATACGTATATTGTGTTTACATGCTAACGTGATGTGTGTTGGTGACACCTCCCCGATGTGAATATTTTTTGAGACATATTTATTTTTCTGTTGAGGTATATCCTCACCAGACACTCTATAATTAGCCTCATGTTTGGCAATTTAGTTAATTATCAGCGCATAATTCGTGCGTTTTGAGCCGCTTATCGCTTGCTCTTTGATATTGAAAAAAAAATATGTTCCACATTTTTTTTTTATCGGGAGGAGGTGGTGATATGTTGCGTGATAAATTCTCGCAACATCGTTTTATTTCAATATCTGTTTTATAACGCAAGGGCAACAACTGCTTGTAATTTATAGTCACTTTTCTCGGTAAGCATTTGTCTTCTCGCGTTGGTATCGAATGCAGTTAACTTTTGAGCTGTGGTCATTTTTGCGCTGGACTGCGCATGACTTGTCTTGTTGTTTGGTCGATCGGTTTCCGCCCACCACTAGTGGGAGTGAGCGATTTGGAATGGCGAAAGAGATGCCTCGTTGAAGAGGGGATCTCCGCTATTTTTGTTCTGTCAGGGATGTGTAGTCCTCTTATGGATATTTCGTTTAGTCGAGATAATACCTCTAGTGTTTTCCCACATGTCGGGAGGCGTGATATTTCTGTGTATTTCATGAAAGCAAGGTAAATTGACTTTTTTCATTAACTCTATCGATTTTGGGTCGTGAGCGATTTCGATTCATAGCCTGTCTCCGAAAAGTCGTCGTCACGAGATGTTCTTTCCCAGCTCACATGTCGCTGCATTGTACTGCATCGGTTGATGCATGTACCAAGGACCATTACTTGCTACTTTGTTAAATGAACTAGGTTTAGAAAACCTTTATTATCTAGAGGATATTCTTGAGGACATTATTTATACTTCGGCAGACGTGTCTGTCTTGCTGAAGTCAAACTAAGGAGAGTGAACTGATCTCATACATCTGGTTATCTCCTGGCTGTTATAGAAAAGGATGGAGTTGTTCACCTGACTACATTTACAGCACTTTGAAATATAACATGCATCTGACTCATCATTGTAATGCTGTCTACCGTTTATTGCTGTATTGAATGTTGCTGTGATAATGACTGTTTGATGTGCCTACACATTTGCGTAACCATTTTGTCACTGTGGCGTCCACAATAAATAATGAAGAAAAACGTCAACGGCTGTTTCAAGACTCATTGACTTTATACGTCGTGAGTTTACTGACGTCCTATGTGGATTGCCCTGTTATTGTTGCATGAACATTGTTTTGACTGAACACATCTACACACTACACAAAACCAGACATGCGGATGCCATCCATCATCATATGGCATCACGCATCAAACACACAGATAATGTGTAAAATAGGGTGAACTTGAGACGAACCTGGAAGAGGATTCATTAAAGCTATCTCTCTTTCCAAGCCCCAACACACTTATATAGTCTTAAGAACCACCCGCTCTCTCTCCTTTCTCACCGTCAAATAGAGACAATAGTAAGAGCTGCAATATTAAGTATTGATGAAGGTCGTTAACAGCGCGTTAATAAATGAGTAAAATGTATTAAAGGTTCTTGAAGGAAGAAAATATTTGAAATAAGTATATCAGCACAACAACATAAGAAAGGCATAAATATTCACATCAAGTTAACAAATATCCAATTAAACACCAACGAATAAACAATCCACCAACACAAAAACCATCCTGTAGAACATCGACAAATAAATAAACAGAGTTCCGAATCTTTCCGCTTCTGTGGAACCAAATTAATGAACTCCAGTTAGTGTCTTTATATGTATATCCTCCTACCGGTGATGAATTACACTATAAATCCACTGTAGGCGCTACCCATGCACCGTTCATCACACACTAGCAACAAGATAGGCTGTAGATTACTCTGTCTATATTCGGCTGACCGCCAATACGTGTGGGGGTTTTGAATTACCAGAAACACACACAAGACGAGGTCAATTTAGGACAATCGGTCCACTGCGCTATTATCCAGCGCGTGAAATAGGCCTGCGTACTTGATGTTTAAATCCGGTTTGGCTGGTTTGAACTTTATTTGTGACTGAGCGCTCAGTTTAAGCACACAGTCTGGTGCTTTCAATTCTGCTGAAGACGCTTGCTGATCGATATGCTGGAAGCCACTATGCTCTGACTAGTGATCAAGAGGCGAGCAGGAAACCACTACTGCCAAATACGATTTCAGATTTGCTATGGCTCGTTATTCACTGTGTGAGCTCATTTCCCATTTAGAGGGATGGGCGTCAAAAAGGGTTGTACTTCAGTTATAGATGACAACTCGTGGTGCAAATTGCTTTCAGGAACCGTGAGATCGAAGAGAATGTTACGTTCTTTGCCTACCTGGAATCCTGCGGTAGCAGTGGGGTACCCTGGAACTGAGACCAAACAAACAACCTTTACATCAAGCAAGCAATAAAATTACAATAACGTTATAATAAACAGTTATGACCCAATATGGGATTTATAATTATTGTTATTATTGATAGGATAGTCTCGGGCTGTCTTTATCCATATGAGTAGCCCTCCGGTTACTTCCACTCTATCAGTGATCAGCATGCGCTCGCATAGGCTAATATATCTTGTATATACATGTACCTGTCAGCAAATGCCCTGACAGCAAACTCTACTCCAAGTCCTCTTCCAACTCAACATAATATATATCTAACCCTGTAGTTCCAGCTGAGTGGATATGCGATTCATCTTACGACATTAAGTGAATTTACAGAAAATACAAGCACTAGACATTACATAATAAATGGTATCTGCCCCTTGGGGTCGATACGCAAAAAGGGAAAAGTAATAACCTCCCAAAAATTGAAAAAATGCAATGTTATTGCTGTAATAATACGTTGTGACTTAAACATAAGATATAATTATATCTCTGGCTTGTGGCTGCTTTCTGGATTGCCGTGAAAGTTCTAAACTGGTGTTTGACTACACAAGTAGGCATATAATAATCCCACACTTAACCACTAGAAGCTTCTCTCAGAAAGTAATAAGTGCCTACCTCTTATAATTCAAGTGTTATAGCGCACGCACATCACTATTCAGGTTTAAGTGAATAACTTACACCACTGACATTTCCTTAAAGTAATGACAGCTTTTTAGCTTACTCCTTAACCCATGGTAAGCACTGAACGGACTATGAGGTCCTTCGCCTAGTAAGTATCTGTTAGCGCAAGTTTACCATTAACCCATTGTAAACAATAATACCAGGAAACACCTAACAGCTTAAGCACCAGTTAACTTAGGCGTTAGACGGCGTTACATTATCACTGAATTAATTACCGGGGAGAAATCACCTAAAATAATTCAAGTCACACTACTATCAGTTATATATATAAGCTAACGTGAATTATATATTACAAAAGATGTCAACTTACCGCGAGATGATGAGAATAAGCAATACAATCTAGTTTTCTGCCCACATCTGCCTTTGCCTCATTTGGTCATCTACGGGCAGGACAAATTTATGAGTGTGTGTTAAGTCATGTTTTTGAGTGGGAGTTAAGTGTTTGGGATTTGTATGTACGGGTCTGATTTTTTATTGACACGCTTGTAAGCACGTTTAAAGTTATGAGATGATTTTTTATTTGGGTGCTTGAGCATAGCTCAACTGAGCATGTGTTAGTTTTTTTAAACATAAAGAAAGTGTTTAAATGTTCTGGTTAATTGGGGGAGAGATACAAGTGAGCTGAGCTCACATCTCAAGCTGTTAGTTCGCGCTTGAGTGAAAATGTACTGAGTTGCATTGAGAAACAATAATCTCGGTCATTAGGTATCTGGCAGAGCTTCGAGACGGTTTTGATAGTCTCGCCAGTGTGTCCAGAGTGTTTTTTAAGGGAAGAGATTCAATATATTATTAATGCCATGGATTATAACGGCTATTACCATTTATAATGAATTGCTGTTAATGCAACCTATTTCTGACGGATTATATATATTATTACCATTTATGATGAGTTGCTGGTGATGCACTCAACTTTCTGACGGATTATATATTATTACCATTTATGATGAGTTGCTGGCGATGCACTCAACTTTCTGACTGATTGTATGCAATGTCGATTTATGATGAGTTGCTGGTGTTGCACTCAATTTATCTATGGATTATACCTACTATCATACCTTGTGATTTGCTGTGATCTGTTGTCCATGATGTCAACGTTACTGTCGTAAATAAAATGTGTATAAGTTGAAAACGAATTCGTCTTATCCGTTGGTCTATTTCCACTTCTGTTACTGTTGTTTTGGGGTCATCCCTTCTATTACAGGCCACACAGGCCATCACTTCTGTTGCATGAATCTTTTGGCTGCCACTTCTGTTGGTGTATGTGTGGGGGTTGTATGAAAGAGATAGTGCTACTGTCTCTCACAGCTGACAATGTTGACGTCAGCAATATCGGGCTTACTGTTATACAGCAAATCACAAGGTATGATAGTAGGTATAATCCATAGATAAATTGAGTGCAACACCAGCAACTCGTCATAAATCGACATAGCATACAATTTGTCAGAAAGTTGAGTGCATCACCAGCAACTCATCATAAATGGTAATAATATGTAATCCGTCAGAAAGTTGAGTGCATCACCAGCAACTCATCATAAATGGTAATAATATATATAATCCGTCAAAAATGGGTTGCATTAATAGCAATTCATTATAAATGGTAATAGCCGGTATAATCAGTTGAGCTATGTTCAAGCACCCAAATAAAAAATCATCTCATAACTTTAAACGTGCTTACAAGCGTGTCTATAAAAAATGAGACCCGTACATAAAAATCCCAAACACTTAACTCATACTCAAAAACATGACTTAACAGATTGCTTGACTCATTTGTTGTTGTTTTAAAAAGGTGATGGGTGGAGAGCGGGCACTTAACAGCTGACCATTATTGCCTCTTCTCGTTCCATCTCGGTTTACCCTGTTCAACCTGAAAATTGGTTATAATTGGGGTATTTATTTAAAGGTATTCCTTTGTATTTTCCTTTTCCTACATTTTGCATTCATATCACCCATTACTATCAACACATCTGTAGATTTTACTGGTTTAAGTGTGTGTTGTAGCTCTTCAAAGTATTCTTCTATTTCTTCCTCGCTATGATCTTTAGTTGGTGCATACGTTTATAAGATTGATATGTCGAATGGCTTTGCTCTCATCTTTAGTAACATCATTCTGTCATTGTGTGGCCAGTATCCAGATACGTATTTTTCTAACTCCTTTAAGGTTACAAAAGATAAAAAAAACTGAATTTTCTGTTGCTTACTTTTATCTTTCTATTATAAACCCGTTAAGGTTCAAGAAGATAAAAAAAAACTTAATTGTCTGTCATTCAGTTTTATCATTCTATTATAAACCCGTTAAGGTTCAAGAAGATAAAAAAACGTAATTGTCTGTCACTCAGTTTTATCTTTCTATTTTAAACCTGTTAATGTTACAAAAGATTTAAAAAAACTGAATTTTCTGTCGCTCACTTTTATCTTTCTAATGTAAACCCTTTAAGGTCCAAGAAGATAAAAAACTTAATTGTCTGTCTCTCCCTTTTATCTCTCTATTATAAACCTTTAAGGTCCAAGAACTGTTTAAATATTTGTGCAGTAAAGTTTTTTTTTTCTTTTCTTTATTTATGTTTTGTTCTGCACACTTAAGGATAAAACTTGTTTTATAAGCATTAAAGGCGTTAGTCTAATTATGAAATCACATTATGACCCAATGGGCAGTAATGCGTGGGCCGTTATAATGATCGGAAACTATACAGAGCGGTACCAAAAAAGTGGCAATCTGACCATCAGAGTTAGTTCCCCCGTCAGACAAGTGTTTCGGCTTTTTTTTTAAATCTCCTTTACGCTCTAAGTTGGGCGAACCCATCTGCGTCATTACTCCGTAGTTTCAGCCTCCTTTTGATTTTTGCACATGCTGTTGGAATTAAACCACTCCACCTTGGTTGCTGATTCCAAATGTACTCCTTGTTTTATCCACTGTGCCAACGTGAGGCAGTTCTGGAAACAACAATTTTGTTGGATATAAACTACTGTCCTGAATCCCATAGGCCGTTGCGCTTGTTACACAGACATCACGATGCCTTTTGCACAGTTTCACGAAGCATTTTTATTCAATGTCCTTGTTCTTGACTGTCCTTCAATAGTTTCAGTAGACCAAACAATGAGGCAGCCACTTGACTTCTTGCACTCACATCTACAGCTATGACTTTTGCTGTGAACCCCTCTCGTCTCAACTCCGTGACAAGATCATTCTGTCTGGTCATTTTGAATGTATTCAGTTCATCTCATCTAGATTTAAAAGGCACTTTCAGCTCCATCATTATAATCTCAAGGGACGACGAGGTGTGCTATGTGCAGTAATATATGAGATGAGTCATACTTGGGGTGAAGGGGGTGTCAGATTATCGACTGCGGTCATCCCAAGGTTGTTTTCTTATTAATCGGCCGCACCTACGCACAATCTGGTAGAAAATGTGTTACACATTAGTAAACATCACTTCTCTCTACGGATCCCAGGTGTCAATATGGGTTCAAACGAAAGGGTTTGATTACCATAATCAGCAAAAGATGGTCGCTGAAGTCCCGACATAACAAGAATTGAGGGAAGGGAGTGTAAACAATTAATCGAAAATACCAAATACTGTCAGAGGTGGAAGAAACTAAAGAGAAGAGTACAGAATGAATTATAGGAAGGCACAGATAAATGTGACGTTCTAGGTTATTATGTCACAGGGGGTCTGGATTTCAAACGGTTAATACGTAACTAATGGTTAGTTCCCCGTGTAGATCCCGGTCAGTCTCTGATGAGACAAAGAGAATAGAACCACTGCCCGCTCAGACATGTCATACAGGGCGACAAATATGAGAATGTGCATGGGAGCTGATGTCGTAGATTTTCGATAGGAGAATTAAGACTAGGTTTGGTCCCTTCTGAATAGGTTTGAATAGGTGATAGACTCAGTGAGAGTTAGTGAAAGTTAATAGAATTTCCACACACGTGAGATGATAGGTTTTGATATAGTGGCTGTCTCTGAAAGCGAAAAGAATTCTTCTCTCTCTCACCTATCTTCTACAACAGTTGTTACAGCGTCAGACAGACTACACCAATATACATATTACGTATATTTCTATCACTCACAGGCACGCACATACACGTGACGACAGGTAAGCACACAGACGTGGGAAAACTATAACAATGATATATATATTATCTAGAACGAGCTGACCAAACACGATTATTAAGTTCAAGAGCGATTTTTAATATCAGGAAAAAATCGGCTCACAACATCAAAGAAAGTACATCAAGGAAAATACATATACACATAGTCACAAAGCTTCAAGGAAATGTTGCAAGGATGATAGCCCCGTTATGGTGTTAACTCTAGGTTTAGCCCGGCCCCGTTAAGAGAACAGATGATGGCGCCCGAGTCACAGATACATAGGGTTTGAGTCTAAGAGTTTTTCTTTGTTTTATCTCGTAATTATATGCACAGAGTTTGAAAAAAATCTGATTTAACCTAAGACAAAACACAAGAACTCTAGCCTTAGCAACAAATTATGCAGATTGAAAAAAAATTATGACAGCAACAGCGGGTCAAAGATAAAATAGTGAAAAATATCACTCAAACCAGCGTACACTCATTCATTCCGCCATGGCTTCTCATACTTGTACTCACGACTTTGCTTGCTGCCTCTTGGAACACATTGATTTTAGATTTTCACACAGACTCAAAAAATGCAGTCTTCTGCCAAGAAGTCCCCAGTTCCAAAAGACGTATTTAACTTGGAGTCTCCGGGAACGACTACTTGGGTATGCAAATTTGTTCAAATGTCTGATTAAGTCACCTAACAATTATTCCAGGCGCGGGAGTTAGCAGAGCACAGTGTCAATAGCGTAGGTTTATAAAAAATGATGAATGTCAGGTCGGTGCCTTCCCTCAGTATAGGATTCACTTTAGTCACACCACAGATTTGTCCACAAGATATAATCTAGTCGGGAAATGATTGTTAATATTCACGCCACCAGGCAGCAAATTATATAGAGTTTCTAGAAGAAATTAAGTGCTGGCTCCAAGGTCCAGTATTTATCATTACAGTCTTTGAAAACCCGTTATAGGGATATTAGTATTTCTGTCTAACTTGCACCGTCAGATCAGTGTTACTTGAGAAAACCCACGTGGTTCAAAATAAGGACTGTCTATTTCTTCACAAGTATGGAAACTACTACTAGGTGCTGGTAAAGTTAGGGTCACCCCAAAACTTTCACTGTGTGGAGGAAAAATAACACATATAATATAATAAACAGAATCTGTACTGGTTAAAACTTACATTTAAACTTGCAAGCAGAGAGCTTTGCTTATCATTTAAACTTCCCGTGACGTAAGTTATATTTAAAAATCAGCAATCCTCATAAATTAAGAACACGTGCGTATTCCGTCACCATTCATGAGGCTGGATTCTAGAGTTTATACGTTAGTTTAGAAAAATACACTCGACTGAGTATTAGCAGTTAAATTAAATTTATAAATAGCTACAATTGCCGTTATAAGCTAGAAATTTTAATTTTATTCTGCTTTCCACTGAATGTTTCCCCTAGAAAATATAATAGCCTACCACTTTATTTCTCTTCTGCGCTAAAGAAATAGATTAAAATGAATTAAGCGATTTAACACTTTAACACTCACAAAATCTATATATCTATCATATTAATTACCTCAACCACAGAATTACAGGTAGTCGCACAACTTAAGAATAAAAATGCTGAAAATATTTCTGGAAGTCTAGAAGTTCGACAAATTGCCGAAACAAACTGAGATCTTCGCTAACACCTATTCTGTTTACGAGCAACCTATCACTGTGAGTCTATGAGCGAGAATGAAATTAAAGTTTCAAACTTGGCCAATATCTTAAAATCAGACAAAGGGCCCAAACTTATTTCGCCAAGCGAAATTATCTCCCCTACTCCCAACATTTACGTCCGCTTAACGCGTGTCGTAACTGTCACCTACTGACCACGATGTACGCGTGTCAGTTTCAAATCCCAGACAGCCTGACTCCATTGCAGGGCAGTTTTCACACTACAGCTGACCATGGCCCAAGTGAGCGCCGTGTCAGTTTGGGATTTTCCAGACAAATGTCTGGATACTGACCGGTGCAGATGTAAAGTATCACACCTCACCGGGACTTATGCCGAGAAGAGACTCGCGCGCTCGGTGAGAATGTAGACGATTTGCTACGTCCTATGTTCAGCGAACCGACTTATCACGCCTTCTGACGCCCTGCAGCCCTGACATCTACGTAATATCGTCCTAGCGCGATTCTCAGTTTAAGAGAAAGGAAAACAGGTAAAGTTTGCGAATTATATGAAAATAATATTCGCAAAACGAATGGATGAAAAAATATACAGGAAAAAATGAAATACAGAGATAATAAAAGAGAGAATTTGGGTGAACGAATAGGAAGAAGATGTAGGAAATTAAATGAATATAAACCCTACGTGACAGAGCCTCCCCCCTTTAAGATATGGAAGCACTCCATGTCTACGTTATGGAGTTTAATTTCCTATAACCGTAGCTTCGGGGTGTCTGTCCTCTTCCCTCTCATCTTCCCCCTCCATCTCTGTCCAATTCCTACTCAAGTCCACTCCTCAAAGTTTCCTTCCCCCGGAATGTCTCCCATGCGCGCTTGAAAGAGCGTCGCCGCTTCTGACATTTTTGAAAGATTTCCTGTGATAGCGGTGGAATATCCCTGCCACTATCATCATCTTCGTCAGTTTTGGCGATCGTCAGGAGATGGTCGGAGGTTGGCACTGGTTTTTCCAAGTATCTCTTTAAGAGATTTAAATGGAAAACCTTCTCCTTTCCTTCAATAGAGATCTGGTAGTTAGCCTTAGAAATCTTTTTCAGGACGGTAAACGGCCCTTGCCATCCGATCTTCAGTTGGTTGTTCTCAGTAGGGAGTAACACCAAAACTTTCTCTCCTGCTTCCAGTTCTCTCTCTTCCGCGACTTTCCTGTATCGGTTAGCGTGCTTTGTGCGAGCTCGCTTAAAGTTAGTCGTTGCTAGGTCCCACCCTAGTTTCAACCTTTCCTTTAAAACCGACACATATTTACTTGCTGAGACGACTGTCTCATCCGCCTTCTCGTCTGTCAGAGACTGAAGTAAGGCTTCAAGCGGGCCCTTAATGGGTCTGCCAAATAAGAGTGTAGCTGGCGGAAATCCTGTGGAAGTATGAGGAGATTCTCTGTAGCCAAATAATGCTGCAGGAATACAGAGATCCCAATCTTCAGGTTTCACTTGTGCCAGCTTACTTAGCATCATGGTGAGGTTTCCATTAGCACGTTCCACGAGCCCATTTCCCGCCGGAGTATATGGCTTAGTGTGGATGTGTTGGGTCCTCAAGATCTTAACGATCTCATCCATCAACAGGTTTCGGTATGGAGATCCATTATCCGTCAACACTTGCTGAGGGAATCCCAACCGAGTGAAAATCTGCACGAGGGCTTCTGCGACATGCTTGGCATCTGCGCATGTTAGCGGGATAGCTTCTGCCCATAAAGTGCATGTATCGACTAAGGTCAGGATGAACCTGTTCCTTCTTTTAGTCCTTTCGAAAGGCCCTAAAATGTTGATCACAACCCGTTCGAATGGTGTTCCCATTATTGGCATTTCACCCATGTGGACTGGGGGGGTCCGTTGCTTGGGTGGTACACGTTGGCACTGGGCACAGGATTTGACATATCTGATAATATCAGTATTCACTCCTGGCCACCAATAATGAGTGGTTATACGTTGGTTTGTGGCGTTCTGTCCCATATGTCCGCTAAAGGGAAGACAGTGCCCCATTTCTAGGATTTGGCTTCTGTACTGTTTCGGTACTAGGAGCTGGTTGTAACCTTGGTCAGGCTTGCCCGTTCTCCGATAAAGTACGCCATCCTCAGAAAAAATGTCCCCGTGCTGTTTGGGTTCCTTAGCCATGGGCAGTTTCCTAAAGCAGGGTGCCAAAGTAGGGTCCTTGTATTGCGCTTCTTTAAGTTCCATAGGTAACAAATTTGGCGCAGGCTCCCGTTCCTTCTTGGTTTGCCCTCTTGTAGTTACTGCTGCCACAATCGGCTCTTCCGGTTTCCCAATACACATGTATCTCCCGCCAAGTATGACTGGGTAGATGGGATCATCCATAACAGCCGCTTTGATCACACCTCTGACAAAGTCAGAGTGTATCTCCACCAATGCGATGGGAAGCGCTGTAGGTGCATCACTCTTACGAACTCCACAAAGTTTGACGGTCTCTCCTGTCTCTTGACCGGGTTTAACCAGGTTTCTGGCAACAATGCAATCATAAGAAAGCCCCGTGTCAAATAAGCAAGAAGTTTGAGAACCGTTCAAAGTAACAGTACCTCGCGTTGAGGGTCTATCCCCAACAGGTTGGGAATCACTGTCAATAATTCCGCCTTGCGAGACTGTCAATAAGCATCCGATGCGTTTAGGCTCGGTGTGCTCGGTCTCATCATATGTCCCGTGCTCGGGGGTTCTCCCTTTGCCACCTTGTCCTTTCTGGCTACGCTGCCATGTAGGGCGGTCGGGTTGATCAGACTGTTTGGGGTGGTTGGGGTACTTGTTCTTGTAGAACTTGGATTTTTCAGGAGGGGGGTTTTGAGGTCCAGTTTCTCTGTGGTTGTTTTGGTTAGAAGCCTGAGAAGATTGCTCAAGGTTATGTTTTCGAAAATGCTCCTCTGTCGGTTTCCGCTTTGTGGCCGGTAGTTCAGCCAGCGCATTGTGATAACGCTCAGACTTTTCCAAAATGTCTTCAAGTTTTTCTGCCCCCTGCTCAGCGAGAAATCTCCGGGTATCAGCAGACAAAGTGTTCTTTATTTGTTCAGTTAGAACAAGTTCCTCAAGACCTTCATAGGTAGAGGGGAGCTGCAAAAGCTCAAGGCACTTTGTTAGATATCCCTTAAGACGAGATGAGAACTGGTGAAAAGTTTCAGAATTCTCTTTCCGGCTGTTGCGAAACAGTTGCAAAAACTTGCGAGCGTTCATTTCAAAGCGCTCCAGTAACGCTTTCTTCAACACATCGTAGTCGTCTTGTTGGCTACTTTCCAGCTTAGAATAAACATCATAAGCAGAACCTTTTAGGGCCTGGGAAAGTTTCATATTCCAACGCGACCTCTCTAACCCGTACAGAGTTGCAATTTTCTCAAATTTTTCTAACCATGTGTCAATCTTCTCATTTGGACAAGGAAAAGATTCAAGAGTGAAAGACATAGCATTTAGTTGAAGAGATTGAGTGTTAGCAGGGTCAGTTAAGGAAGAATGAGGAGAAGACTCTCCATTGCTGGAGGTAGAGGCAGCCCCACGACTTTGGAACTCTAGAGCTTTAAGAGCCAACTCATGTTGTCTCTCCTTCTCTCTTTCCTCATGCTGTCTCTCCTTCTCTTTCTCCTCACGCTGTCTCTCCTTCTCTCTTTCCTCATGCTGTCTCTCCTTCTCTCTTTCCTCATGCTGTCTCTCCTTCTCTCGTTCGTTCGCCCTGCGAATTTCCATTTCTTCATCCATCTTCTTCTGCTGTAAAGCTTCAGCTGCTTTCCTCTCCGCATCATATCTCTCCAGTTCGTCTCTGACAAAAGCTTTCGCTTCCTCTCCTTCCAGTCCCTCCTCTCTCGCTTCGTCCCTGAGGAGTTGTCTAAGCTTTGCCCTCTCGGCCATATTATGTCAGTGACTGAGACACGTGGAGATAGAAAATAGGAAAAAGAATAACCTGGTTCCTACCACTTACGAGAAAAAAAAAACCAAAAATTCAAAAGATGATATCCTTAACCCTGGGATACCTCCTCCAAAGTAAAATCTAACTATCGCTGCTATTATCGGCAATAAAGCACTTAATGCAAAACACGACTACGCCAACTAAATGGTAGTTAAGATTACTTCTGAAAAATAAGTTGCTACAGTGGAAAAGCAAAAGAATATTGCAAACATTAAAGAGAAAAATAATCCCTTAATTTTTAAAAATCCACTATAAGTTCGCCCCTGAAGTCAGATCGGGTAAGGGAGGGAATTAATCTGGACAAAAAGTCCGAAACACACTCCTTAACTTAGTTCAAACGCCGTTCTGCCTCAGCACCCAGTGAATGTTATACACTCACCACTTTACCAGCATTTAGTATTACAATCAGCAGTTAACATATATCCCGACAAAATCAACCTGTAACCAAAATGTATATTATTCAAAGATGCTGTGGAAAAAAAAAAACTTATTAGTTTGTGTGGTCAGCACGCCCGTAAACAGATCGCTAGTCTAGGGGGTAATTTTTTTAAAAAAGATACACAACTCACAAGACATCACACTCTTACTCTATTACAGAATAAGAATCTTAAATACAAAATCCAGATAGACGAGTCCACGTTTGTCGTACTCGTCTTCCTATTCTAAGTTCAAAGACCGGAAACGAGTCCCCATTTGTCGTAGATTTTCGATAGGAGAATTAAGACTAGGTTTGGTCCCTTCTGAATAGGTTTGAATAGGTGATAGACTCAGTGAGAGTTAGTGAAAGTTAATAGAATTTCCACACACGTGAGATGATAGGTTTTGATATAGTGGCTGTCTCTGAAAGCGAAAAGAATTCTTCTCTCTCTCACCTATCTTCTACAACAGTTGTTACAGCGTCAGACAGACTACACCAATATACATATTACGTATATTTCTATCACTCACAGGCACGCACATACACGTGACGACAGGTAAGCACACAGACGTGGGAAAACTATAACAATGATATATATATTATCTAGAACGAGCTGACCAAACACGATTATTAAGTTCAAGAGCGATTTTTAATATCAGGAAAAAATCGGCTCACAACATCAAAGAAAGTACATCAAGGAAAATACATATACACATAGTCACAAAGCTTCAAGGAAATGTTGCAAGGATGATAGCCCCGTTATGGTGTTAACTCTAGGTTTAGCCCGGCCCCGTTAAGAGAACAGATGATGGCGCCCGAGTCACAGATACATAGGGTTTGAGTCTAAGAGTTTTTCTTTGTTTTATCTCGTAATTATATGCACAGAGTTTGAAAAAAATCTGATTTAACCTAAGACAAAACACAAGAACTCTAGCCTTAGCAACAAATTATGCAGATTGAAAAAAAAATTATAACAGCAACAGGGTGTCAAAGATAAAATAGTGAAAAATATCACTCAAACCAGCGTACACTCATTCATTCCGCCATGGCTTCTCATACTTGTACTCACGACTTTGCTTGCTGCCTCTTGGAACACATTGATTTTAGATTTTCACACAGACTCAAAAAATGCAGTCTTCTGCCAAGAAGTCCCCAGTTCCAAAAGACGTATTTAACTTGGAGTCTCCGGGAACGACTACTTGGGTATGCAAATTTGTTCAAATGTCTGATTAAGTCACCTAACAATTATTCCAGGCGCGGGAGTTAGCAGAGCACAGTGTCAATAGCGTAGGTTTCTAAAAAATGATGAATGTCAGGTCGGTGCCTTCCCTCAGTATAGGATTCACTTTAGTCACACCACAGATTTGTCCACAAGATATAATCTAGTCGGGAAATGATTGTTAATATTCACGCCACCAGGCAGCAAATTATATAGAGTTTCTAGAAGAAATTAAGTGCTGGCTCCAAGGTCCAGTATTTATCATTACAGTCTTTGAAAACCCGTTATAGGGATATTAGTATTTCTGTCTAACTTGCACCGTCAGATCAGTGTTACTTGAGAAAACCCACGTGGTTCAAAATAAGGACTGTCTATTTCTTCACAAGTATGGAAACTACTACTAGGTGCTGGTAAAGTTAGGGTCACCCCAAAACTTTCACTGTGTGGAGGAAAAATAACACATATAATATAATAAACAGAATCTGTACTGGTTAAAACTTACATTTAAACTTGCAAGCAGAGAGCTTTGCTTATCATTTAAACTTCCCGTGACGTAAGTTATATTTAAAAATCAGCAATCCTCATAAATTAAGAACACGTGCGTATTCCGTCACCATTCATGAGGCTGGATTCTAGAGTTTATACGTTAGTTTAGAAAAATACACTCGACTGAGTATTAGCAGTTAAATTAAATTTATAAATAGCTACAATTGCCGTTATAAGCTAGAAATTTTAATTTTATTCTGCTTTCCACTGAATGCTTCCCCTAGAAAATATAATAGCCTACCACTTTATTTCTCTTCTGCGCTAAAGAAATAGATTAAAATGAATTAAGCGATTTAACACTTTAACACTCACAAAATCTATATATCTATCATATTAATTACCTCAACCACAGAATTACAGGTAGTCGCACAACTTAAGAATAAAAATGCTGAAAATATTTCTGGAAGTCTAGAAGTTCGACAAATTGCCGAAACAAACTGAGATCTTCGCTAACAGCTATTCTGTTTACGAGCAACCTATCACTGTGAGTCTATGAGCGAGAATGAAATTAAAGTTTCAAACTTGGCCAATATCTTAAAATCAGACAAAGGGCCCAAACTTATTTCGCCAAGCGAAATTATCTCCCCTACTCCCAACATTTACGTCCGCTTAACGCGTGTCGTAACTGTCACCTACTGACCACGATGTACGCGTGTCAGTTTCAAATCCCAGACAGCCTGACTCCATTGCAGGGCAGTTTTCACACTACAGCTGACCATGGCCCAAGTGAGCGCCGTGTCAGTTTGGGATTTTCCAGACAAAGGTCTGGATACTGACCGGTGCAGATGTAAAGTATCACACCTCACCGGGACTTATGCCGAGAAGAGACTCGCGCGCTCGGTGAGAATGTAGACGATTTGCTACGTCCTATGTTCAGCGAACCGACTTATCACGCCTTCTGACGCCCTGCAGCCCTGACATCTACGTAATATCGTCCTAGCGCGATTCTCAGTTTAAGAGAAAGGAAAACAGGTAAAGTTTGCGAATTATATGAAAATAATATTCGCAAAACGAATGGATGAAAAATATACAGGAAAAATGAAATACAGAGATAATAAAAGAGAGAATTTGGGTGAACGAATAGGAAGAAGATGTAGGAAATTAAATGAATATAAACCCTACGTGACAGCTGACAACCTCAGCATGTAGAACAAAAAGCTACAACAACCACTACTCCAAGAGCATGTGAATGTTTTGCGTAGGGAGTGAAGAGGTAAGTGGTGATGATGATGATGAAGTAACTAATGCGGCTTTCATCTGCAGACATTTGCTGAACGTGAGTATCCGAGACGAACCTCATATAGAATTTAACGAGAATGGAACTCTGAAAAAGACAGAGGTCATCATTGTGAACCTGCAGTGGCACGAGGATGAGAGTGGCAAAACTGAATGGAAAGAGGTTTGTTTCACAGTGATGTTTCATTGATTAGTTATATTGATTAGATTTGTCATACCGAACACCGTGACTGAAAAGTCACTTCTAATTTTAACATACTTATTTCTTCACTCCAGCTAATTTATATAAATTTAACATCAAAATAAACAGAAATTGGCAAGAAAACGAAGGTAATATACTGCTCCCAGTCTTGACTTTTGGTTGGGAGTCATGGGCAATGACTACAACCCACAAAAGCCAGCTCCAAACCTCAGAAATGAGGAAGGTGGTTGAAGTAACATGAAGAGACATGGTCAGCAACCAGGCGATACAACATGGCCTCAAAACCCAACCACTGATAAAAGTAGTAGAGGCTGACCGAAGAAAACATGGAGAAGAGAGGGAGAGATTAAAAATAGTAATGAATGTTGAGGAAGAAATGGAAAGACCTAGAGCTGATGGCACACTACAGTAGGTCAGCATAAGTCAGCTGAAGGCCTATGCTTCTTGGGAAGCTAAAAATTATTGATTGATTGATTGATTGACATGCGCATGTTTCATATCGTCATTGGTTCCAGTGCCTTGATTCTTTTCACCACATTCATTTCAGTTATCTTAATTGTACCTGACCTACTAATTTATGTATTCGGCAACCACTTTCTCGTTTACCTCAGGTTGGAAGATGGATGCGTCATGGATTAATGATGCATGACATAACGTGGCCTGGAGAGGCTTCCATACCTCCTACAGGAAAACCAAAACGAGCTTTCCTGAGGGTAGCCACGCTCAATGAACTTCCGTACGTGATCTATCGACTTCCTCAAGAAGATGGAATCTGCGAGGAGAATGCCTTGCCTTGCCAAATATATCTGAGGGACAAGAATAAAGAAATGTAAGAATTCGGGCAAACACTAATAAGCATTTTAAAAACTAAATAATGAAGGAAACCTGGGCCCTGTGATTAGTAAATAAATATAAAAAATATAGCTAATTAACAAGCATTCGTTGGACAGAAAGGAGGACAACAGAAAAGAAATATAAGTGAGAGGCTTCCTGAGAATCGAACAAAGGACCATCCAAAATGCACCATCGCCGTGCTTTGATATTAAATCGTGAAAGGACGCACTGCCAATTTAGCAGCTATGAAGATATAATCAAGTATGAAAATGTATTAATAAATGACCATATTTATTAGCAATATTAAGTCGATGTGTGCTAAACTGGCTGTGCGTCCTTTCATGATTTTTCCTTCCACAGCAAGGCGATAGCGCCGTTTTGGGTGGTCTTCGGTTTGATTCCTGGTAAGCCTATCACTTATATTTCTTTTCTGCTGTCCTCCTGTCTATTTAACGAGTGTCTATTAATTACCTATATTTACTTAAGCATTTGAAAATTAAGGAATTAACTTACATATTCAAGTTATTTCCAAGTAAGATCATAGAACTAATTTGTAAACTATGTCCCTCTCCCCCACTAAGAATATAACGTCATAATTTCCCTTTTAGCTCCAGATGGGGCATGATGCTACCAGTGTAGCTGACCTCCTTGCAAGAAGCATGTACTAAAGCAGCATTCAGTGTGCTCTTACAGCTCTAATGTAGGCTATGTAGCAATTTGTTTTACACCATGAGGGTGTCAGGCCCATGGGCGACCTCTTATTAATTGCCTTTTACTACATGTCTAAGAAAGAATTAATTATATTCTTTCTTTGTAGGAAGAATCAGTGGCGGATCTACATTTTGGGGGACCTGAAGCTTGAACTCTTGGAGAGGCTCCTTTTATTTTTTTTTTAAGTGTTTGGGGGTCGGAAAGAGACGTACTATAGAAAAAACTGAACGTCGACGCCCTGAAGCTGAGGCTTCATTAGCTTCATAGTAGATCCGCTTCTGGGAAGAATAAATATTTAAACATGTTAGATTGGAAACAGTTAATTCTCAAAAAAGAATAACGAAGCGAAAGAATTAAGTTGTACGTTATGTGCGAACAAGGATACATTTTTTAAATTAATTTAATTAAATTAATTTATTTTTAATTTTATTAATTTTTTTATTGTTTATTTATTTCTATATTTTTGGTGTGTAGCCTGGATTGAGTAACTTCGTGGTTTCTGAGATATCAGTTTCTTGTTTGTTCAGATTAAGCAACGTTACAGTTCTGAGATGCTGCGTTGGTCTAAGTATGGACCTCCTGAAGATATTCAGTACACAGCTGAACTTTGACTTTGTGTTGACCGAGGTCGAGGACGGAAAATGGGGAAGCATAAATAAGGTTTGCTGAGTGTTCGTTCAGTTTATATGTACAAATGATTGCATTAGTTCCGATGTTTTTTTCATGAAATGTGTATCGAAGAAAGAGATATCAGAATAATCAGTAAACTATAATAGAAATATTACCAGACAATCTTGTTCTGGAATACCCCAGGGTAAGAAAGATCAAGGAAGACCAAAGAACACATGGAGACGAGAGCTGGAGACAGGCATCAACGTGATAAAAGACCTTGAGCTGATGGCACGAGACAGGAAGACTTGGCATTAGGTTTTTTTTACAGGCCTATGCTCCTTTGGGAGTTGAAATGTGAAAAAAGGAGATAATAGGAATAAACTGAGAAAGTAAGATCTGGCAGGAATTATTATATATAGATATATAAGTGGTTGAGGCAAAGATTGTATTGAACACTTGGCTACATAATATTCGCATATTTAAACATTTTCAAAGAGATGAATGGAATTCTAGGGCTAAGCATCAGTCGAAGATCAATATACAACCTTTGATCTGTAGATGATATTTTTTGTTAGTTGAAGGCAAACATTAATGGCAAAAATTAATGAAGCTAGGTTTTTTTTTCGTACGCCCGCTATTACTCGAGGCGAAATCTCGAGGTTAGTATGTCTAACATGAGACTGATTTTACGTGAGTATCCCTTTTTTCTTGCACAGAGACAGGTGTCCCTCGCCATTCAGGCAGATACTCGCCGATTTCGGAGGTACCCATTAGAGCTGGGTCGGCTCAGGAGCTTAAATCCCTGGTCGACGACACTCCTTCAAATGTCTTCGATAGGGCTCGAGTTAATCCGGTCCAAATCCCGGTCGATGAAAAATCTTCAAATGTTCTCTCCCGAGTTTGATCCTGGGTCACCCGGTCGCCAGCGCAGTGTGGCAACCACTACGCTAGCGCGGCTCCCATGAAGCTAGTAAGCTACATTAGTCATGAATATTGTTAGGACCTTAAATAAAAATAAAAGTAGTCTTATACCGGATACTGCCGTAGCGGAGTGAAGTGTTAGAGACTTCAAATACTAGGTCAAACATCGACAGGTGAGATGACCAGTTTAATTTCTCGCTGCTTTTTCATTCCCTAACTCAAGAGCAATGTCTGGAACCCATTTACAGATGGGGTTATTCGGAGCATGTTGATATCGCGAATCGAACCCAGCATCTTTGCCGCGAGAGACCAGCGCTCTAGTTACTCTGTCAATGGAACACTCTGGATTGGACTTTAACGCTGAAAGAAAAAGATAACTGTGATAGTTAGCCAAGCAGCTGAGAGGGACAACCTTACAAATAAAAATAATGACAAGATAACTAGAACAAGTCAAGAGTTTTTCACATCTTGGAAATATATTAGCAAATAATGACAAGATAACTAGAACAAGTCAAGAGTTTTTCACATCTTAGAAATATACTGAAGCACATTAAAAACGCACCACCTGTATAATCCAGGAACAGAGTGTGAAATGTAAATATAAGTGTTTACAAGTTGTCGTAGATTTGTGATAGGTGAATTAAGACTTGGTTTGGTCCCTTCTGAATAGCAATAGAAACAAGTGATAGCTCAGTGGGAGATGATAAAATAGAAATAGATTTCACGAGTGAGATGGAGGAAATATAGTAGACCGAGTAAAAATCTGCACGAGGGCTTCTGCGACATGCTTGGCATCCGCGCATGTAAGCGGTATAGCTTCTGCCCATAAAGTGCATGTGTCGACCAGGGTCAGGACAAACCTGTTCCTTCTTTTAGTCTTTTTTAAGGGCCCTAAAATGTGGATCACTACCCGTTCAAATGGTGTTCCCATTATTGGCATTTCACCCATGGAAACTGGGGATGTCCGCTGTTTGGGTGGCACACGTTGGCACTGGGCACAGGATTTGACATACCTGATAATATCAGTATTTACTCCTGGCCACCAATAATGAGTAGTTATCCGTTGGTTTGTGGCGTTCTGACCCATATGTCCGCTGAAGGGAAGAGAGTGCCCCATTTCTAGGATTTGGCTTCTGTAATGTTTCGGTACTAGGAGCTGGTTGTAACCTTGGTCAGGCTTGCCCGTTCTGCGATAAAGTACGCCATCCTTAGAAAAAATTTCCCCGTGTTGTCTAGGGTCCTTAGCAATGGGCAGTTTCCTGAAGCAGGGTGCCAAGGTAGAGTCCTTTTGTTGCGCTTCTTTAAGTTCCATAGGTAACATATTTTGCGTAGGCTCCCGTTCCTTCTTGGTTTGCCCTCTTGTGGTTACTGTTGCCACAATCGGCTCTTCCGGTTTCCCAATAAACACGTATCTACCGCCAAGTATGACTGGGTAGATGGGGTCATCCATAACAGCCGCTTTGATCACACCTCTGACTAAGTCAGAGTGTATCTCCACCAATGCGATGGGAAGCGCTGTAGGTGCCTCACTCTTAGAGACTCCACAAAGTTCGACGGTCTCTCCTGTCTCTTGACCGGGTTTAACCAGGTGTCTGGCAACAATGCAATCATAAGAAAGCCCCGTGTCAAATAAACAAAAAGTTTGAGAACCGTTCAATATAACAGTACCTCACGTAGAGGGTCTCTCTCCCTCTACAGGTTGAGAATCACTAACATCAATTCTGCCTTGCGAGACTGTTAGCAAGCAACCGATGCGTTTAGGTTCGGTGTGCTCGCTCTGATCATTAGTCTAGTGCGCAGGGGTTTTCCCTTTGTCACCTTGTCCTCGCTGGCTGCGGTGCCATGAAGGGCGGTCGGGTTGATCAGACTGTTTACTGTGGTTGGGGTACTTGTTTTTGTAGAACTTGGATTTTTCAGGAGGGGGGTTTTGGGGTCCAGTTTCTCTGTGGTTATTCTGGTTAGCAACATGAGAAGATTGGTCTAGATTACTCTTTCGAAAAGTCTCTTCTGTCGGTTTATGTTTTGTGGCCGGTAGTTCAGCCAGCGCATTGTGATATCGCTCAGACTTTTCCTAAATGTCTTCAAGCTTTTCTGCACCTTGCTCAGCTAAAAATCTTCGGGTGTCAGCAAAGTGTTCTTTATTTGTTCTGTTATAACAAATTCATCCAGACCTTCATAGGTAGAGGGGAGCTGCGAGAGCTCTAGGCACTAGGTCAAGTATCCCTTCAAGCGAGACGAGAACTGCTGATAAGTTTCAGAGCCCTCTTTCCTGCTGTTGCGAAACAGTTGCAAAAATTTTCGAGCGTTCATTTCAAAGCGCTCCAGTAACGCTTTTTTCAACACGTCATGGTTGTCTTGCTGGCTGCTTTCTAGTTTCGAGTAAACATCATAAGCAGAACTTTTTAAAGACTGAGACAGCTTCTCACACCAATGCGACCTCACTAAACCGTACAGAGTTGCCATTTTTTTTTTGAATTTTTCCAGGTATGTGTCAATCTTCTCGTTAGGACAAGGGAAAGATTCTAGAGCGAAAGACATAGCAGTGAGGTGAGGAGATTGAGTATTTGAAGGATCAGTCAAAGAAGAATGAGGAGAAGACTTTCCATTGCTGGAGGTAGAGGCAGCCCCACGACTCTGGACTTCTAGAGCGTTGAGAGCCAATACATGTTGTCTCTCCTTCTCTCTTCCTCATACTGTCTCTGTTTCTCTTTTTCCCCATGCTGTCTCTCCTCCCTCTCCTTCTCATGCTGTGTCTCCTCCCTCTCTCCTTCTCATGCTGTCTCTCCTTCTCTCTTTCTCTCTCCCTGTGGATTTCCATTTCCTCATCCATCTTCTTCTGCTCTCTAGCTTCGGCTGCTGTCCTCTCCGCATCATTGTCGTAGATTTTTTTATAGGAAATTAAGACTTTGGTTGGTCCCTTCTGAATAGATAGAATCAGTGATAGCTGCTGTGAGAGTTAATACAGAAATAGATCTTTCCACGAGTGCAGTGGTAGCGAATCAATAGAACGGTCCCCTGGAAAAAGACAAGATTCTTCTCTCTCTCTCTCAGGCCTATCTTCTACGACACTTATGTAAGAGTCGGACAGACTATTGACAACATATGCTAATATGTAATGAACATACCACTCACGTGCACACACACCAGTGACAACAGGTAGACACACAGACGTGGGAAGACTATCAAAATGATTACATATATATATTCTGAACGAGCTGACCAACACGCTGTTTTTTAGTTTCAAAGGGAAGTTTTTATTTATCAGCTAAAAATTTCCTCACAACACATAAAATTCATCAAGAAAAGAAAATAAACATATACACGTGGTCAAAACAATAATCAATGAAATTGCTACAAGAAATGATAGACCCCACTATGATCTCATCCCCTCAAGGTAAGCCCACAGTCCCGTTATGAGTAAAGTGAAAGCCAGGAGATTCAATGATACATATGAGTTTGTCTAATAATTTTCTTTCTTTCCTCGTAAACAAATATGAACCGACTTAGATGTAGTAGGTTTTAACCTGAGGGAAGTCAAAAAATATTCTTGCATTGACAACAAGTTTCATAAATGGAATTACAAACATGGGTGAAATTCACATACCTCACACCGTCTACTTTCACTCGGTTCTTTCATCAGGGCCCTGTACTAATTACATACGTGATGTAGCTTGCCGTCTGGCGCAACCTTGGTAACATTCACACCCTTTGTCTGTTCTGTCGTTCACTGAAGCGGATCCCAGCTCTACAGAGTGGTTTGCTGGTTTTGTTTTTTCTCAGAAATTTCTCCGGGGAGCATCAGCTTCAGGCGTCAGCTATTTCAGACTAAAGTTAGTGTATCTTGACTCACGAAGTAAGAATTAGGGTTAAGCGAGCACACAATGTCAGAACACGAGGTTTCCCTAAATTAGGAAAATGACCGGTGGACAGCTTCTCTCAACAGATAATCAGGGTTCACCACACATTTGGTCAAAAAGATGTCGGAAAGTTTAATGCTATGAATAATGTTACTTGCCACAAGGGCTGTACTTTAGAATATCGTTTCTGGAAGGACTAATTCAGGCACACTGGGCCCGTTATTTCAGTTCACGTTAAAGTTCTTGAAAAGCTTACGACCAAGTCTTTAAGGGAAAAGTTTTTTTAGTCTTCACAGGATAGGTTCATCAGTACGTAACGCTGGTATAGTTAGGTTACCACAGAAATCTCTGTATAAAGAAACATATATATGAAATATTTATACATCCTATGTTTAAGGGTATACTTATATTTTAACTGCGGGCGTAAACCTTAACTTATCATTTAACACCTCCCGTGAAATAAGTTATAGTCATAAGTTAATCATCATGAATTAGAGATATATATAAATATATTCTCGTCACGACTCATGAGACATCTAGTCTAGCAGTTATAAGTTAGTTTGAAAATTATGTTCTCGTCTGATTATTTAGCAGTTAAATTAAATTTAGTAATAGCCGACTGAATTTAAGCTGGAAATATAATTTATCCTGCTTTCCACTGAGACACGTCACTAGAAATTAATACAGACTTATAAATTATTCGCTCTGCACCAGATCTACCTAGCGAAATAAATAGCGATTTAGCACTTTTAAACACTTCACAAAATACTAGATATACTAGATAATAATTTATGATACCTCAAACACAGAATTCCTAAGAACTAAACCACTTCGATCAAACTAAAGGCCATCTCTTTTAACAGAGATTTTTAGAAATCGAACGAGGCTTGTTCTAGTCTTGACTGCAAAGTTACTGAGTGATAATGAAATCTAGCTCATTCTAGCATATATGAAAACCCAGACAAAGAGATGAACGTTTATTTCGCAAAAACGAAATAATCTCCCCTTTCTCATAACAACTACGTAACTAGAAGAGGCTGTCGTAAACTGCCACTTTCTGCGTGTCAGTTGCGAAATCTCAGACAACCTGTCTCCAATGCAGGGCAGTTTTCACACTACATCTGACCATGGCCCACAGTGAGCGCCGTGTCAGTTTGGGATTTTTCAGACAAATGTCTGAATACTGACCGGTGCAGATGTAAAGTATCACACCTCACCGGGACTTATGCCGAGAAGAAGCTCGCGCGCTCGGTGAGAATGTAGACGATTGTCTACGTCCTATGTTCAGCGAACCGACTTATCACGCCTTCTAACGCCCTGCAGCCCTGACATCTACGTAATATCGTCCTAGCGCGATTCTCAGTTTTGAGAAAGAAACAGGTAAAGTTTAAAAATACTGAAGAAAATATTTTTCGCAACCGAGTGATGCGAAAAATACAGGAAAAACAAGTATGGAAAGAATATAAATGAAAGGATTAGGGTGAGAGAATAGGAAGAAGATGTAGGTAATTTAATGACATAAAGACCTACGTGACAGGACGTCCCCCCTTAAGATATGGAAGCACTCCATGTCTACGTTATGGAATTAAATTTCCTATAACCGTAGCTTCGGGGTGTCTGTCTTCTTCCCTCTCATCTTCCCCCTCCATCTCTCTCCAATTCCTACTCAAGTCTACTCCCCAAAGTTTCCTTCCTCTGGAATGTCTCCCATCCGCGCTTGAAAGAGCGTCGCCGCTTCTGACATTTTTGAAAGATTTCTTGTGATAGCGGTGGAATATCCCTGCCACTATCATCATCTTCGTCAGCTCTGGCGATCGTCAGGAGATGGTCGGAGGTTGGCACTGGTCTTTCCAAGTATCTCTTTAAGAGATTTAAATGGAAAACCTTCTCCTTTCCTTCAATAGAGATCTGGTAGTTAGCCTTATAAATCTTTTTCAGGACGGTAAACGGCCCTTGCCATCCGATCTTCAGTTGGTTGTTCTCGGTAGGGAGTAACACCAAAACTTTCTCTCCTGTTTCCAGTTCTCTCTCTTTCGCGACTTTCCTGTATCGGTTAGCGTGCTTTGTGCGAGGTCGCTTAAAGTTAGTCGTTGCTAGGTCCCACCCTAGTTTCAACCTTTCCTTTAAAACCGACACATATTTACTGGCTGAGACAACTGTCTCATCAGCCTTCTCGTCTGTCAGAGACTGAAGTAAGGCTTCAAGCGGGCCCTTAATGGGTCTGCCGAATAAGAGCGTAGCTGGCGGAAATCCTGTGGACGTATGAGGAGATTCTCTGTAGCCAAATAAAGCTCCAGGAATACAAAGGTCCCAATCTTCAGGTTTCACTTGTGCCAGTTTACTTAGCAGCATGTTGAGGTTTCCATTAGCACGTTCCACGAGCCCCTTTTCGGTCGGAGTATATGGCTTAGTGTGGATGTGTTGGGTCCTCAAGATCTTAACGATCTCATCCATCAACAGGTTTCGGTATGGAGATCCGTTATCCGTCAACACTTGCTGAGGGAATCCCAACCGAGTGAAAATCTGCACGAGGGCTTCTGCGACATGCTTGGCATCTGCGCATGTTAGCGGTATAGCTTCTGCCCATAAAGTGCATGTATCGACTAAGGTCAGGATAAACCTGTTCCTTCTTTTAGTCCTCTCGAAAGGCCCTAAAATGTCGATCACAACCCGTTCGAATGGTGTACCCACTATTGGCATTTCACCCAAAGAGACTGGGGGTGCCCGTTGCTTGGGTGGCACACGTTGGCACTGGGCACAAGATTTGACATATCTGATAATATCAGTATTTACTCCTGGCCACCAATAATGAGTGGTTATACGTTGGTTTGTGGCGTTCTGTCCCATATGTCCGCTAAAGGGAAGACAGTGCCCCATTTCTAGGATTTGGCTTCTGTACTGTCTCGGTACTAGGAGCTGGTTGTAACCTTGGTCAGGCTTGCCCGTTCTCCGATAAAGTACGCCATCCTCAGAAAAAATGTCCCCGTGCTGTTTGGGTTCCTTAACCATGGGCAGTTTCCTAAAGCAGGGTGCCAAAGTAGGGTCCTTGTATTGCGCTTCTTTAAGTTCCATGGGTAACAAATTAGGCGCAGGCTCCCGTTCCTTCTTGGTTTGCCCTCTTGTAGTTACTGCTGCCACAATCGGCTCTTCCGGTTTACCAATACACACGTATCTACCGCCAAGTATGACTGGGTAGATGGGATCATCCATAACAGCCGCTTTGATCACACCTCTGACAAAGTCAGAGTGGATCTCCACCAATGCGATGGGAAGCGCTGTAGGTGCATCACTCTTACGAACTCCACAAAATTGGACGGTCTCTGCTGTCTCTTGACCGGGTTTGACCAGGTTTCTGGCAACAATGCAATCATAAGAAAGCCCCGTGTCAAATAAACAAGACGTTTGAGAACCGTTCAATGTAACAGTACCTCGCGTTGAGGGTCCATCCCCAACAGGTTGGGAATCACTGTCAATAATTCCACCTTGCGAGACTGTTAATAAGCATCCAATGCGTTTAGGCTCGGTGTGCTCGGTCTGATCATATGTCCCGTGCTCAGGGGTTCTCTCTTTGCCACCTTGTCCTTTCTGGCCACGCTGCCATGTTGGGCGGTCGGGTTGATCAGACTGTTTGGGGTGGTTGGGGTACTTGTTCTTGTAGAACTTGGATTTTTCAGGAGGGGGGTTTTGAGGTCCAGTTTCTCTGTGGTTATTTAGGTTAGAAGCCTGAGAAGATTGCTCAAGGTTATGTTTTCGAAAATGCTCCTCTGTCGGTTTCCGCTTTGTGGCCGGTAGTTCAGCCAGCGCATTGTGATAACGCTCAGACTTTTCCAAAATGTCTTCCAGTTTTTCTGCCCCCTGCTCAGCGAGAAATCTCCGGGTATCAGCAGACAATGTGTTCTTTATTTGTTCTGTTAAAACAAATTCCTCAAGACCTTCGTAGGTAGAGGGGAGCTGCGAGAGCTCAAGGCACTTTGTCAAATATCCCTTTAGCCGGGAAGAGAACTGGTGAAAAGATTCAGAATTCTCCTTTCTGCTGTTGCGAAACAGTTGCAAAAATTTGCGAGCGTTCATTTCAAAGCGCTCCAGTAACGCTTTCTTCAACACATCATAATCGTCTTGTTGGCTACTTTCCAGCTTAGAATAAACATCATAAGCAGAACCTTTTAGGGCCTGGGAAAGTTTTATATTCCAACGCGACCTCTCTAAACCGTACAGAGTTGCAATTTTCTCAAATTTTTCTAGCCAAGTGTCAATCTTCTCATTAGGACATGGGAAAGACTCTAGCGGAAAAGACATAGCAGTGAGATGAGTAGATTGAGTGTTAGAAGGATCAGTTAAGGAGGAATGAGGAGAAGACTCTCCATTGCTGGAGGTAGAGGCAGCACCACGACTTTGGAACTCTAGAGTTTTAAGCGCCAACTCGTGCTGTCTCTGTTCCCTCTCCTTCTCCTGCTGTCTCTCCTCCCTCTCCTTCTCGTGCTGTCTCTCCTTCTCCTTCTCTCTTTCCTCATGCTGCATCCTGCGAATTTCCATTTCCTCATCCATCTTCTTCTGCTGTAAAGCTTCGGCTGCTTCTTTTTCCTCTTTAGCTTCAGCTGCTTTCCTCTCCGCGTCATATCTCTCAAGTTCGTCTCTGACAAAAGCTTTCGCTTCCTCTCCTTCCAGTCCCTCCTCTCTCGCTTCGTCCCTGAGGAGTTGTCTAAGCTTTGCCCTCTCGGCCATATTATGTCAGTGACTGAGACACGTGGAGATAGCAAATAGGAAAAAGAATAACCTGGTTCCTACCACTTTGGAGAAAAAAAATACCAAAAATCCGAAAGATGATATCCTTAACCCTGGGATACCTCCTCCAAAATAAAATATAACTATCGCTGCTATTATCGGCAATAAAGCACTTAATGCAAACACGACTACGCCAACTAAATGGTAGTTAAGATTACTTCTGAAAAATAAGTTGCTACAGTGGAAAAGCAAAATAATTATTGTAAAAATTAAAGAGAAAAATCATCCCTTAATTTTTAAATCCACTATAAGTTTACCCCTGAAGACAGTTAGGGTGAGGGAGGCAATTAATCTGGACGGATAGTCCGAAACGCACTCCTTAACTTTAGTTCAAACACCTTCCTGCTTCAGAACCCTTGTGAATGTTATACACTCACAAAACTTTACCAGCGTTTAGTATTACAATCAACATTAATTAACATGTATTCCGACAAAATCAACCTGTAAACCAAGTGTATAATGCTTCTTAATGCTGTGGAAAAAAACTTATCAGTTTGTGTGGTCAGCACGCTCGTACACAGATCGTTAGTCTAGGGGATAAATTATTTAAAGATATAACAACTCACAAGACATCACACTCTTACTCTATTACAGAATAAAAATCTTTAAAGACGAGCTGATATTTGACGTCTCGTCTTCCTATTCTAAGTTCAAAAATCCGTCGGGCGAGACCCCATTTGTCGTAGATTTTTTTATAGGAAATTAAGACTTTGGTTGGTCCCTTCTGAATAGATAGAATCAGTGATAGCTGCTGTGAGAGTTAATACAGAAATAGATCTTTCCACGAGTGCAGTGGTAGCGAATCAATAGAACGGTCCACTGGAAAAAGACAAGATTCTTCCCTCTCTCTCTCAGGCCTATCTTCTACGACACTTATGTAAGAGTCGGACAGACTATTGACAACATATGCTAATATGTAATGAACATACCACTCACGTGCACACACACCAGTGACAACAGGTAGACACACAGACGTGGGAAGACTATCAAAATGATTACATATATATATTCTGAACGAGCTGACCAACACGCTGTTTTTAGTTTCAAAGGGAAGTTTTTATTTATCAGCTAAAAATTTCCTCACAACACATAAAATTCATCAAGAAAAGAAAATAAACATATACACGTGGTCAAAACAATAATCAATGAAATTGCTACAAGAAATGATAGACCCCACTATGATCTCATCCCCTCAAGGTAATCCCGCAGTCCCGTTATGAGTAAAGTGAAAGCCAGGAGATTCAATGATACATATGAGTTTGTCTAATAATTTTTCTTTCTTTCCTCGTAAACAAATATGAACCGACTTAGATGTAGTAGGTTTTAACCTGAGGGAAGTCAAAAAATATTCTTGCATTGACAACAAGTTTCATAAATGGAATTACAAACATGGGTGAATTCACATACCTCACACCGTCTACTTTCACTCGGTTCTTTCATCAGGGCCCTGTACTAATTACATACGTGATGTAGCTTGCCGTCTGGCGCAACCTTGGTAACATTCACACCCTTTGTTTGTTCTGTCGTTCACTGAAGCGGATCCCAGCTCTACAGAGTGGTTTGCTGGTTTTGGTTTTTTCTCAGAAATTTCTCCGGGGAGCATCAGCTTCAGGCGTCAGCTATTTCAGACTAAAGTTAGTGTATCTTGACTCACGAAGTAAGAATTAGGGTTAAGCGAGCACACAATGTCAGAACACGAGGTTTCCCTAAATTAGGAAAATGACCGGTGGACAGCTTCTCTCAACAGATAATCAGGGTTCACCACACATTTGGTCAAAAAGATGTCGGAAAGTTTAATGCTATGAATAATGTTACTTGCCACAAGGGCTGTACTTTAGAATATCGTTTCTGGAAGGACTAATTCAGGCACACTGGGCCCGTTATTTCAGTTCACGTTAAAGTTCTTGAAAAGCTTACGACCAAGTCTTTAAGGGAAAAGTTTTTTTTAGTCTTCACAGGATAGGTTCATCAGTACGTAACGCTGGTATAGTTAGGTTACCACAGAAATCTCTGTATAAAGAAACATATATATGAAATATTTATACATCCTATGTTTAAGGGTATACTTATATTTTAACTGCGGGCGTAAACCTTAACTTATCATTTAACACCTCCCGTGAAATAAGTTATAGTCATAAATTAATCATCATGAATTAGAGATATATATAAATATATTCTCGTCACGACTCATGAGACATCTAGTCTAGCAGTTATAAGTTAGTTTGAAAATTATGTTCTCGTCTGATTATTTAGCAGTTAAATTAAATTTAGTAATAGCCGACTGAATTTAAGCTGGAAATATAATTTATCCTGCTTTCCACTGAGACACGTCACTAGAAATTAATACAGACTTATAAATTATTCGCTCTGCACCACATCTACCTAGCGAAATAAATAGCGATTTAGCACTTTTAAACACTTCACAAAATACTAGATATACTAGATAATAATATATGATACCTCAAACACAGAATTCCTAAGAACTAAACCACTTCGATCAAACTAAAGGCCATCTCTTTTAACAGAGATTTTTAGAAATCGAACGAGGTTTGTTCTAGTCTTGACTGCGAAGTTACTGAGTGATAATGAAATCTAGCTCATTCTAGCATATATGAAAACCCAGACAAAGAGATGAACGTTTATTTCGCAAAAACGAAATAATCTCCCCTTTCTCATAACAACTACGTAACTAGAAGAGGCTGTCGTAAACTGCCACTTTCTGCGTGTCAGTTGCGAAATCTCAGACAACCTGTCTCCAATGCAGGGCAGTTTTCACACTACATCTGACCATGGCCCACAGTGAGCGCCGTGTCAGTTTGGGATTTTTCAGACAAATGTCTGAATACTGACCGGTGCAGATGTAAAGTATCACACCTCACCGGGACTTATGCCGAGAAGAAGCTCGCGCGCTCGGTGAGAATGTAGACGATTGTCTACGTCCTATGTTCAGCGAACCGACTTATCACGCCTTCTAACGCCCTGCAGCCCTGACATCTACGTAATATCGTCCTAGCGCGATTCTCAGTTTTGAGAAAGAAACAGGTAAAGTTTAAAAATACTGAAGAAAATATTTTTCGCAACCGAGTGATGCGAAAAATACAGGAAAAACAAGTATGGAAAGAATATAAATGAAAGGATTAGGGTGAGAGAATAGGAAGAAGATGTAGGTAATTTAATGACATAAAGACCTACGTGACAATCATATCTCTCAAGTTCGTCCCTGACAAAAGCTTTCGCTTCCTCTCCTTGTAAACCTTCTTCTCTCGCTTCGTCCCTGAGGATCTGCCTAAGCTTCGCCCTCTCTGCCATCGCAAATAGGTGACTGAGACTTAGTCGAGAAGGAAGTAAGAAAAAGGATACACTGGTTCCTACCACTTGCGAGAAAATACCAAAACAAAAGATGATATACTTTAACCTGGGATACCTCCTCCTATAATATAGTATCTAACTATCGCTGCTATTAATCGGCAATAAAGCACCTAATGCAGACGACTACGCCAAATAAATGGTAGTTAAGATTACTCCCTGAAAAATAAGTTGCTACAGTGGAAACAAAATAATTATTGCAAAATGTTTAGGAGAAAAAAAATTCCCTTAATTTTTAATCCACTATCAAGTTCACCCCTGAAGTCAGATCGGGTAAGGGAGGCAATTAATCTGGACGAAATAGTCCGAAACGCACTCCTTAACTTAGTTCAAACACCTTTCTGCTTCAAACCCAGTGACTGTTAGACAATCACAAACTTTACCAACGGTTTAGTATTACAAAATCAGTAATTAACATATATTCCGAATAAATCAACCTGTAACTCAAATGTATATTACTCAAAAATGCTGTGGAAAAACCAATTATTAATTATGTGGTCAGCATGCCCATAAACAGATTGTTAGTCTAGGGGAATAGTTATTTTTAAAGATACACAAAACCACGAGACAATCACACTCTTACTCTATTTCAGAATAAAGAAATAAATCGTACAGACGAGCTGATATTTGTCGTCTCGTCTTAATTACTTACTTAGTCGTTCCCCTTCTACCGTGAGGTGTAGAGGTTTGGAAGAGAGAGCGCCAGACCATTCTATCAGCTGTCTTCTTCCTGGCCTGGTTCCATTCTAGTCCTCGGTCCTTCAAAGATTGTCTAATGTTGTCCTCCCAGCGGACTCTGGGTCGTCCTGGAGGTCTGGATCCCTGGCTCTTTGTTTCCCATGCTTGTCGTGGTAGCCGATCTTCTCCCATTCTGCAGACATGGCCAAACCATCTTAGTTGAGACTGTTCTATTTGGGTCTGCAGCGGGTGGGATTTTAGGCCTTGACGGATCGTCTGGTTGCGGACGATGTCTCTTCTTGTTACTTCAACCACTTTCCTCAGATACCTCATTTCTGAGGTTTGGATCTGGCTTTTGTGGGTTGTAGTCATTGCCCACGACTCGCATCCATATGTCAAAACTGGGACATAGGTGGAGCGGTATACAGCCATCTTCGTTTTCTTACAAACCTTTTTCTTGCAGAGGAATCCACGATTTATGGCCTGAAAAAGTCTCCCAGCCGCTGCTTTTCGAGTAGCCAACTCTTCTTTGATGCCTCCCTTTCGGTCTATAATAGCTCCGAGATATTTAAAGTGGTCGACCTGCTCCAGGACCTGTTCTCCCAACTTAATCTGATGTTTTCTTTCTTCTCGTGATATCACCATGGATTTTGTTTTAGAGCTGCTTATGACCATCCCTCTCTTCTCCAGCTCTTCCTTCCAGACTTGCAGGTTGGATTGGAGATGTGCCTCTGATTTAGCAATCAGGGCAACATCATCAGCAAATGCCAGCTCCGAAATATAGACCTGTCTCATCTTCCAGTACCCCACTGAATACTTTCTTGTTCTCTCTTTACATGCCTTGATGACATCGTCCATAAGGAGTATGAAGAGGTAAGGTGATAGGATATCACCTTGTCTTACACCAGTGGTGGTCCTGAACTCTTCTGACTTATGGTTTGCTGTCCTCACATAATTTCTGCAAGACTTGTAGAAGCTCTGTATAGCATGAATCAGAGGTGCTGGAATATTCTTCCTTGCCAAACAGTCCCAAAGTTTGTTCCAGGGGACCCTGTCAAACGCTTTTTCCAGATCTATGAAACAAAGATGGATCTCACTCTTATACTCAAGGGCCTTTTCACTCAGCTGTCTGAGTGTGAAGATTAGGGCTTGAGTACTTCGGTTTGCTCGGAATCCGCACTGGACCTCATCCAATTGTGGCTCAGCAAGACATCGGAGTCTCTGCTCTAGGATTCTAGAGTAGATTTTACCAGGGACACTGAGAAGGGATATGCCTCTATGGTTTCCACATTGTCGATTGTCACCCTTTTTGAAAATTGGTGTTATGATGCCAATCTCCCGATCCTTTGGTATGGTCTTGTTGCACCATGCTGCCTGTAGGACCTTTAAGAGTAATAGGTCGCCTGATGCTCCCATGTACTTAACCATTTCTGGTGTTATACCATCATGCCCTTCTGCTTTGCCCATCTTGATTTTCTCTAGTGCTGCCCTCAGTTCTTCCATCTTTATGTCATCTTCACCATCATTGGTTTTCTCTTCTGTGCTAGTGGTTATCATTTCTGATGCTTCACCATGCTCACCATCCAGGAGTTCTGAGAAATATTCTTTCCATCTTTCCATTACTTCCTTCGGGGCAGTAAGCAATTTGCCTTGCTTGTCCTTTATAAATTTGAGAGGGCATTGTTTTTCCTTCCTCATGTTCTTTAGGGTCTTATAGAACAATTTCTGGTTTTCTTGTGCATCTTTTTCTAGCTTTTCTCCAAATTCTTCCCAGGACTTCTGTTTTGCTGCTAGCACTTTGTTCTTTGCTTCTGTTCTGAGTGTCACATATTCTCTATATTTTTCCATTTGTCCTGTTGTGTTTTTAGCTCCTAAGTATTGTTTCCATGCCATTTTCTTCTCTCTTATTTTCTCTTTGACTTCCTCTGTCCACCAAGGTGTCCTCTTTCTCTGGTTCCCAAGTCGGACTTCACCGCATGCTTCTGCAGCAGCTGTCTTTATGATATCCTTGAATTTATTCCAGAGGGTTTCCAAGTCATCAGGTCGTTCTTCTGTGTTGCTCACTGCTGTAGCAATAAGCCCCTGATATCTGGTCTTAATTTCTGGCTCTCTCAGCTTGTAGGTCCTAATGCTCATTTCTCCTGCTCGTTTACTTGGTTTCTTGCGTGATGTTGGGCAGTTCCTATGCTGAGCAACTCTTTCAGTTGTTCGTTTGATTGTTAGCAGGTAGTGATCACTTCCAATCTCTGGCCCCCTCCAGACTCTTGCATCTCGGACATATCTGAATGAGCTTCTCCGAACAATGGCATAGTCGATCACTGACTTCTCATTCTTGGTTGGTTCACATCTAGTGTATGCATGTATGCGCTTATGGGGGAACTTTGTGTTTGTAATGATCAGATTCTGCTCACTGCAGAATCTAAGGAGTTGCTTTCCATTGTCATTGAGAGTATCTTCTCCATATCTTCCGATAACTCCACCCCATCTAGCATGGTCATTTCCAACTCTGGCATTAGAATCTCCGAGCATGATAACTTCATCTAGGCAGTCATCCACTGTCCTTTGAAGCAGCTCGAAGAATTCCTCCTTGACCTCTGCTCTCTCATCCTCATTTGGCCCATACACTATGACCAGGTTGACTATGGTTTCTCCTTCTTTTAGTTTTACAACCATAATGCGCTCCGAGACAAAGTTCCATCCCTTGATACTATCTTTTGATTTTGGGCCACAATGCAACCCACGCCCCCTTTAGCTCTTTCAGATATGGGTACACCACTGTAGAGCAACGTGTTGCCATCGAGATCCATGACTCCTTGTCCTTTTTTCTTCGTTTCCGTTATAGCCAGGATTTCTAGTTTTGCTTTCCTCATCTCTTCCACCAGCTCCTCTTCCTTCCCATTTATACTTCTTGTGTTCCAAGTTCCATAAGTCGTAATCCGTAGTCCGTTCCAGTTCGTCGCCTTTAGAATCAGTCCGGTTTTCTCTCTTGTATTGCTCGTAATCATAGTTTAAGACAAACAGGTGATTGGCCTGTTGTGCCTTTGCATGGTGGAGGGGCTGCCTCCTTACGGCCTCCATGCAGGCCGCCCTCCTCCTTTTTCATCCGGGCTTGGGACCGGCATAGGCGGAGTTCGTCTCGTCTTCCTATTCTAAATTCAGAAAAAAAAAATCCTACGAACGAGAACCCATTCTGTCGTCTCGTCTTCCTATTCTTAGTTCAAACATCCTTCGGAAGAGTCAACATTCTGTCGTAAATTTGTGATATGTGAATTAAGACTTGGTTTGGTCCCTTCTGAATAGCAATAAAAACAAGTGATAGCTCAGTGAGAGATGATAAAATAGAAATAGATTTCACGAGTGAGATGGGGGAAATATATTAGAGTCGGTCTCTGACCCTGGAGATAATTTCTCTCAGTCAGCCTATCATCTACAACAGATTAAGATTTGCCAGACCGTCTAGTATAATATTGCAGAAAGGGCGTTAATGTGTCTATATAGTAGCGATAGGGGTGTCAGGTGACAAATTTTAATGTTGTATTCTTGATTACATTAGCAAACGTTGGACATCATCAAGATGGATGTAGATATACTATATTATGTGCGCTGATGAAGGCAAATCAGCAGGTCGGGCTTACAGATGGCTGACATGGTGTGTGGGTGTATAGACAAGTCAATGAGCGAATGCGTGTAGTAAGACAACAAAGATCACACACACCCAAAACACATGTAATATTCAGGAAATTGTTGGAAACGACTGTGGTACGATTGTTCACGATTTATTAACTCCACAGAAACAAGGACATCACCAATACACTGTCAATGGGACATCGTTCATACACATCATGGAATAACAACAGTTCATTACATCCAATATCAACGACTCTCTGAACAGACTGCAGGTATCGCAGTGCTAGCAGTACGTCAGTAATTCCTCTCTACCTTCTCTGACGAAATAAGCCATGTAAGACTCTGGCCAAATAAGCCGCATAAGTGCCGGGCTTCAAAATATATAATGTTCTCTGTATCTTCTCTGACAAAACAAGTCATGTAAATCTCTGGCAAAATAAGCCGCATAAGTGCCGGGCTTCAAAATATATAATGTTCTCTGTATCTTCTCTGACAAAACAAGCCATGTAAATCTCTTGCAAAATAAGCCGCATAAGTGCCGGGCTTCAAAATATATAATGTTCTCTGTATCTTCTCTGACAAAACAAGTCATGTAAATCTCTGGCAAAAAAAGCCGCGTAAGTGCCGGGCTTCAAAATATATAATGTTCTCTGTATCTTCTCTGACAAAACAAGTCATGTAAATCTCTGGCAAAATAAGCCGCATAAGTGCCGGACTTCAAAATATATAATGTTCTCTGTATCTTCTCTGACAAAACAAGTCATGTAATTCTCTGGCAAAATAAGCCGCATAAGTGCCGGGCTTCAAAATATATAATGTTCTCTGCATTTTCTCTGACAAAACAAGTCATGTAAATCTCTGGCAAAATAAGCAGCATAAATGCCGTGCTTCAAAATATATAATGTTCTCTTTTACCTTCATTGACAGCATCAGAAATAAGTCACATAAATATCAGCCATCAATCCTTGACTTTCAGAAATATATCGGGGGGAATCTCCAACATTTCTATAACACAAAACAATTTCCCCCGTACACACAGTCAGCAAAAAAACATGGCTGATCATCTTCTCGGCCAAACGCCCAGAAACGACTGTCACGGGATCCCGTTTCTCGGTCCCGCTCAAACAATCACGCATGCGTGGATAACCGCGAGGCGTGAGTTAAACTCATACGAAACCTTTCTGGAAAGATCTCGACAAATATTCGAGAGAAATCTCGAACAGAGAATCTTAAACAAACAAATGGAAAGTCAAGGGAGATAACAACTAAATCTGACCTGGCATGCAAGAATATAAATGTTTACATCCCCTAGCTTAAAACCAAACTGACTTTAACAGTCTACCGCGCCACCCCCCCCCCCCCCCCCCAACCCGGGAAAAAAATGATAACATCATTTTTTTTTTAAATACATCGAATAGAAAAAACAAATGAGGGCGGTAGCATACAAATATCTACACTTAAGTATATCCTAAATAAAGTCATGAACAAAAGAGGAATAGGAGTAAGTTAAACGAAGTGGTATGCAGATAGTACGGCATGATAACATAAGAAGAAGAGAAGAAAAAAATAGTAAGTGACAAGTGAACAAAGACTAGATGGGATACGAAAGGAAAGAGTAGAGATGAAGGGAAGCAATGCTCTAAGAATAAAGAAGACAGAAATATGACATGGCAAACAATTACCTGAAACAATACATAGCATAAATGAATACCATAGTAATATAGCAGACAACAGGCTCATAACGTATAAATGATGCGCTGATAAAGGGCAAAAGTATACAACGCCATAATATAAGGCTATAACTGACGCACAATGGAGCGTCGGGTGAGAAAAGTATCTCACAACTTTAGAGAAAATATTTTCACAAAGTACCAACATTATATAAATAGGAGCTGCCACTATCGCATCATAAAGTGCTGGGTACAGAAACAACATTACAATACCAGAAAAAATTTACATTCGCCCATGACTACATATATGTCAAAAAAAAACCCAATAATATCGACATGTCTCGCAATGATAAGTTACGAAAATAGAGGTGTCATTACCATATTATACTTTCAACATAGTAACCTACAGTAGTATAGTGACATTAACATATTATCATAAAAAAGTTATACCACATCATAATACAATATCTGTTACCATAATATCGTATACTAATGTACAACAATGTTAACTATCTTGAACAAGTACATATAAGAGATGAGTTCCGAAGTCCCAGACCATCCTGTACTCAAGAGGGCACCACAGACATCTAAAGTAGCGTCAAATACCAAATGGTAAACAAGAACGTCAAATCTTGAAATATCTGGTAAACGGTTGAGACTCTCAAAATAACAGCGCTGACTCTCATGGAACAGCATACGCTGAGAAAAAATACAAATAAACATCTCTGTTTGATAACCGTAAGATTTTATAATATATTACAGTTAATGTTAATCTTTAGCTATCAAATGTGGCCGTGTAAATTTCCGGCCCCTGTATGGTTATAATCAAACCTTCCTCCGTTACACCAGAAAGAGTAACAGAGAAAGATGCACAGAGTAATCTGAAATCCTGAATTAAACAGGGTCATAAAAGTATCTGAGAGAAATAGTAGCATGTAATTTATGTAAAGAAAAGTCGCGAGTATACTCCTGATACCCCCGTCAAAAGGTAAATCTAGAAGATGGTAATGATTACTAAGAGCGTCAGAATGGCTGACAATCTGAGATCTTGCGTAAGACAAAGGAAATGCAGTAGACAAAGGCGTACATCTCACAGGCTCAAATGAAGTCATAGCCTGAGTACTGGACAAAGAAAAAAGGAAGAAATATACCATAAAGGTGTAAAAGCAGAAAGTAGTAAACTTGGACCTACGTCGAAGTTCAAAAGAAAAGCAGTGAATACGACAAAAAGTCGTAATGTATGAAGATACTGAGCTAACCGGCCCAGTAAGAAAAGTAAGGAAACTCATAAGGTATAGGTATGTACTAACAATTAAGTTCGTACATGTGGCCACAAAAAATGCTAGTAATTGCAGTAAAGACGTTGCAATCAACATGACTGGAGGTAGATTCAGTCGTAGCGATGAAGTTAGTATGTGTGTCAGCCAAAATCGAAGGATCTTCTTCTATAATAGTAGTTAAAGAAGGATCAAAGTTAGAGGTACGACGTACTGATGTATGTCGAACTGGTCTAAAAGAAGCACCAAAATTATTATGATGAGCAATCGTATCATCAATACCGCAAGATTGCGCCATATTAGTAGAATGTATCACGTGAGAAGATTTTGGCATAGTCCCTAAGATAGAAGCAGTAAGGTTATGTTGCTGTTCCCAAGCAGCAATTTGTACCGGCGTACAAACCTTTACCCCATGTATCTGTCCGACAGTAAGGTCGGCGATAGGTGCTCTGAGCAAACATGCGTGTATATATCCAGTGAAAAACGGTGTGGCAATGTGGACTATGGCAGTCGGAAAAGTCTCGACTGTCCCACCGAGTGTCACAGATTTCACATTATTACCTGTTGTGCAAGATGGATGAACTAGAGACTGTCTGATTCCAACAGTTGCGCATCCAGAATCAAAGAGAACTGAGACTGGATTATTATTCACAAACCCCTTATGTAGAGTAAGAGACCCTCTTCCGTCATGCGCCGCTATGGCAGGAAGAGCGGGTAGAGGATGACCGCAACTCAAGGTAGTTATAGATGTAGGTTGGAATAGAGTTGTGCATTCCGGGCATTGAGATGCCCTCTCAAAATCAAAAGCAAAGCAAGCACTAGCATTAGTGACATTATTATTATTGTTACCTTGATTATTAACATCTTGAGGCTCTTGTTGAGCAGAGTTAGCCTGGCGAAAGGATCTATTATTGTCGTGTTGCGATCTATCGCGGT
The DNA here is from genome assembly GCA_024509875.1 of Oreohelix idahoensis. Taxonomy (NCBI): domain Eukaryota; kingdom Metazoa; phylum Mollusca; class Gastropoda; order Stylommatophora; family Oreohelicidae; genus Oreohelix; species Oreohelix idahoensis. The sequence continues at coordinate 282,325 of JAMPIV010015265.1, read as the reverse complement.
TATTTTTCCTTTGAAATTATTGCTCTGATTTGAACCCCAGTTTTCATTGTCGCGATTACTATTTCCTCTTTGATCAGAATATCTATTATATGGGTTCTGTTGTCTCTGAGAAAAAATATTATAAGGTTGATAACCTCTATAGTAGATATCTCTTCCAAAGTTCTTATAATTATTAGGACCAAAATGTTGAGGACTGTTAAATTGCCTCCAGTTCCCTGAAGAAGAATCATTACGTGATGGACCCCCTTGGTTCTGTCCAAAATTACGATTATCTCTCCTATTAAAATTACGCTGAGGCCTTTAAAATTTGCGTCGAAAATTAAGACTATATGGTGTTGCTGAAGCAACAGGTAAACCTTCTTCGACTTTAGAGATGCTAACCGTTACATTAGGATGTGCCGTCACGTATTGGCGACAGTTTTGTTCCATATCTTTTAAGTTTGGAGGTTTTCGTTCATGTAGGAAAGAAAGAAACGTTTTACTGACCGACGACATGACTTTGTCGCGTAGCAATAAGTCCATAAGGGCTTCATATGTGTGTTCAGTTTTTGACAATTCCACCCAACGTGAAAAAGTAAGGCGGATAGTCGATATAAATTCTGAAAAATCTTTACCTGTCTCTGGCAATAGAGACTTAAAGCGTAGGCGATAACCTTCTTCATCCAGTTGGTATTTTTTTAATAAGGCAGCTCTGACCACATCATAGTTATTTGCGTCAGGGCCTTCTAACATACTTATAGTATTCAAGGCTTCACCCTTAAATAACTTCCTAAGTTGTTCACAATATTGCGATTTATTTACCTTATGAGATTCGCATGAAAGTTCAAATCTATTTAGATAGAACGAGATATCGTCACAGTCAGAGTTGAAAACAGGCAATTTAATATCTTAAGATTTAGTATTTGCCTTATTAGAAGTTGTTTGATTGTTTGTCTCGTTTTGAGCATTCACTATCTTTATTTTCTCCAGCTCCATAGCTAAGACTCTCTTGTCGTGTAATCTTTGGTTTTGTTCAGCTTTCATCTGAAGTTTTTGTTTTCTCTCTTCAGCTTCTAATTTTTGTTTTCTCTCTTCAGCTTCTAATTTTTGTTTTTCAGCCTCCATTTGGAATTTTCTCTCTTCAGCTTCCATTTGCATTTGAATTCTTTTCTCTTCCATTTTCTGTTTCTTTTCTTCAGCCTTCTGCGCCTTGACATATTCAGCAAGAGCAAATTCTCTTACTTCATCATTAGTCATTTGATGGGATCTCCCTTGTTCAATGAAATAATCCAAAGTAGACATTATGCTGGATTATATGAGATAAATACCTTGTGTAATAATTATTATTTCAGAAACTCACTTTATCGCAACTCAGTGGGTGACAAGTCTTTGCACAAGAACTTGTATAATTACTTTACTTATCAATAATATAATTAATCACTTATATACTTATTGTGCATAACAATATTGACAGTGTATAACAACAATGAATAATATCAACTAGAAAGACAAAGACAAAATATCAAGGACAAACGACAACGTTTGCAGGAATCAACTAAGAAAAAAGTAGAATAAAGTAAAAAGTATTGCAAAACTTGCAACGACAGCTGCGAATAGAGCGATGAGACAATGACAACACGGTGTATAAACGAAAAGTTGTAAAGAAATAAACGATAGGAAGGGGAGGCAGACAAATACAAACAAATTAATCAAAACTGAAGAACAGAGAAAATATAACAAAAACGACAATGAGACATCTCGGCACAACTAAACACATATATCACAAATAACCAAACACAGTGGACTATAATACGCAGCAAAAATGTTTGCTGGAGATTTCCACTGCGGGAAATTCGCAATAGAGTCCCTAAAGAACGCTTACAGTAGGCCCTCGGTTAAGTGGGATGTATCCTACTGCAAGTTTCCACCCAACCTGCCCGTGAAAATGAGAAACATATAACATAAAACACCACGACCTAAACATAGAACACAAAAATCTCATATGGTTCTGAGGAAGGTCTAATTACCAACACAGAGGCACAGATTACAACAACAAACGGCCACTTATCTTTAACTGTTGAAAAAAATATCCTGGCCTCCAGAACAGCAGCAATGAAGTTCATAGAAAACACAGTTCAGCGCCAAGAGGATCCAACGCTGAAGGAATACAGCAACTCTATGACTCACGGTACAGGCATCTTCCATTACTCAGATTCCCGACATGTTGAACTTGCTCGCAGAAAATCTGGACCGGCATCACTGCACTCGATTTGAACAAACTGTGCACAAAACTCTGTACTGACAACACTGTAAATTTTGTTGGATTTCTACACAGGAAACAAGGACTGGATTCCACTGTTGTAAGTTCGAGACGCTTCCGGGCAACGCCGGGTACTGTCAGCTAATAAAAGCCACTACAGTTGAACTTGAAAATATCGCTGTTAATAGCCCCATCGAGCTGGCCACCACTGTAAAAAAGGGCGTTAATGTGTCTATATAGTTGCGATAGGGGTGTCAGGTGACAAATGTTAATGTTGTATTCTTGATGACATCAGCAAACGTTGGACATCATCTGGATGGATGTAGATATACTATATTATATGCGCTGATGAAGGCAAATCAGCAGGTCGGGCTTACAGATGGCCGACATGGTGTGTGGGTGTATAGACAAGTCAATGAGCGAATGTGTGTAGTAAGACAGCAATGATCACACACACCCAAAACACATGTAATATTCAGGAAATTGTTGGAAACGACTGTGGTACGATTGTTCACGATTTATTAACTCCACAGAAGCAAGGACATCACCAATACACTGTCAATGGGACATCGTTCACACACATCATGGAATAACAACAGTTCATTACATCCAATATCAACGACTCTCTGAACAGACTGCAGGTATCGCAGTGCTAGCAGTACGTCAGTAATTCATCTCTACCTTCTCTGACGAAATAAGCCATGTAAGGCTCTGGTCAAATAAGCAGCATAAGTGCCGGGCTTCAAAATATATAATGTTCTCTGTATCTTCTGTGACAAAACAAGTCATGTAAATCTCTGGCAAAATAAGCCGCATAAGTGCCGGGCTTCAAAATATATAATGTTCTATGTATCTTCTCTGACAAAACAAGTCATGTAAATCTCTGGCAAAATAAGCCGCATAAGTGCCGGGCTTCAAAATATATAATGTTCTCTGTATCTTCTCTGACAAAACAAGTCATGTAAATCTCTAGCAAAATAAGCCGCATAAGTGCCGGGCTTAAAAATATATAATGTTCTCTTTTACCTTCACTGACAGCATCAGAAATAAGTCACATAAATATCAGCCATCAATCCTTGGCTTTCAGAAATATATCGGGGGGAATCTCCAACATTTCTATAACACAAAACAATTTCCCCCGTACACACAGTCAGCAAAAAAACATGGCTGATCACCTTCTCGGCCAAACGCCCAGAAACGACTGCAACGGTATCCCGTCTCTCGGTCCCGCTCAAACAATCACGCATGCGCGGATAACCGCGAGGCGTGAGTTAAACTCATACGAGAACTTTCTGGAAAGATCTCGACAAATTTTCGAGAGAAATCTCGAACAGAGAATCTTAAACGAACAAATGGAAAGTCAAGGGAGATAACAACTAAATCTGACCTTACATGCAAGAATATAAATGTTTACATCCCCTAGCTTAAAACCAAACTGACTTTAAGAAATATATATATATATATATATATATATATATATATATATATATATATATATATATATATATATATATATATATATATATATCCCTCACATACACACCTAAGTGACTACAATAGACACACAGACGTGAAACTATGACAATGTAAATATACATAATTGGGAACGAACTGACCGACACACTGGAAAAAGTTCAAGTGAATTTTAATTATCATAATAAAATTCCATCACAACACATAAAATTACATCAAACATATACAAATAGTCATAAAGTCAATGAATTGCTACAAGAATGATAGACCCATTGGTATGATCTTTTCCCTTGATGTATAGCCCACAGTCCTGTTAGAAGAAAAGTGATTGCCCCAAAGAGTCACGGATACATATGCTTTAGTCTAAGATTTCCCTTTTAAAGGTATGAACAGACTTTGATACTCTAATCTATCCTAAGGAAAATATTGTTAGCAACAAAAACCTTGCATAAAGAAATTCAAGACAGCAAATGGGTGCCAAAATACAACAATAAAGGAATCACTCAGTCCTGCATTCACTCTATTCAGTCAGCCGGGATCACTAGCTTGAATTCATACTTACAGCTTTGATAGCAACTTCTGGAAAAACAATTTTTAGGACATGCACGTACAGAATCTCCAAGGTTAGTTTTGGCCAAGGGAACCCCAGCTCCACAAAGATAGGTTGAATTCACTACTTCAGGGAACGTTTTCTTGGTTATTCTTATTTTTGATATCTGTTTATGTCACATTAAAATTGTCCAGGCACGAACATTAACAGCGAGCACAGTGTCAATAGCTTAGGTTTCTAGTAACGAGGAATGTCAGGTCGGTGCCTTCTCTCAGTATAGGACTTTATTTGGTCACACAACAACTAGTCAGAACTCCGTCGGAATGCTACTGATAGTAATATTTTACTTGCCACAAGGGCTGAAATGTACTTGAGGGTTTTCTCAGGAAGAATTAAATCTGGCTCGATGGGCCCGTTACTTCATTTAATCTTAAAGTTCCTGTAATGGGTACTCTGTCGTTCTGGAGGCCAGCGCAATGCCAGACAGGTTTTACTTTATACACCCAAATCTTTAAGAAAAAAAATGTTTTTGTTCTTCACCGATATATCTCAGTACTAAAACCGTTGGTAAAGTTGGGCTACCCCAGTTTCACTGAATAGAGAAAAACAACATATAAAATACTTATACATACTATTTACTTCGGTTATAACTTACATTATAAACTGCAAGCGGAGAGCTTGACTTATCGTTTAAAACTTCCGTGAAATAAGTTATATTCAAAAATCATTCATCCTGAATTAGAAATACATACGTATTTCGTCAATACTCAATGATGAATCAGTGCAGTTATAAGTTAATTTAAAATATTCTCGACTAATTACTAGCAATTTAATAAAATTTAATTATAGCTGCATGAGTTTAAGCTAGAAATAATAATTTATTTTGCTATCCACTGAAACACGTCAACTAGAGAATATAACAGACTTATAAATTTAATTCCTTCTGCACAGAAATCTAGCTAGTGAAATGAAATAAGCGATTATCACTGAATCACTCAACACTACTAGATATATAATATATTTACCTCCAGACAGAACTACAGGCGATCGCACAAACTTAGAATTTATTCACTCATATAGTTAGTCTAGAAGCTCGGCAAAATGTCGAGTCAAACTAAGAACTTCGCTATGCAAGCTTATTTCCTTAGCACGAGCAACCTGTCTACTGCAAAATTTGGAGAACTGAATGAATGGTCTAAGCTACTCGTGTAGATATATGAAAACGGACAAAGGATCCCACGCTATTACGAAAACGCGAAATAGCGCCGATCTCTCCCCCCCCCCTCTCTCTCTCTTAACACTTCATATACTTAGACGCTGGCCATAACTGCCAAAAAACGCGTCTTCACACCTACTACGACATGTCTCATTTCTGAGCGATGCAGATTGGCGCCTTCCACACCTCACGCCGAGAAACTAGCCGAAGAAAAACTCGTGTCAGATGAAAATGTAGACAAATGTCTGCTCTCTATGTCTGACTAGACGAATTCTCACACTATTTTGTTCACATCCAGGGACTGACATCTTACGCAATAAAATGCGTTACTAGTATGAGAAAAGAAACGGCAAAAGTCAGAATGGGAAAGTAATATTTTGTCGCAAACGAACGAATGCGAAAAACAGGAAAAGGATAAAAGAGCGATAATAAAGTAGAGGACACGGGTAACAAAAGAAAAGAATATAGACAATTTATTGATCACAAATCTCTATGCGACACAAGTTTACATATTTGGATCTTTATTCATTTTCCTATGAATCCATGCTGGTCATTAATTTGTACATTTGATTGTTATGAAATTGATTGCATTCTGTGCAGGCAAGGGAGAAAACCAAAAATGCAATCAATAAAAAAAATTAAGTCACACTATCCTCAGTATCTGGTATGTCCACCGTGTGCTTGCAAACAAGGTTGGCAGCGGCTCCGCATGGAACGCACAAGTCTCTGAAGGAAATTCCGGGGAATCAAGTCCCATTCACGTGTAAGAGCAGCTTCGAGCTGTTGCAGATTAGCTGGAGAACCATGCCTGTAGACTCTGCGTGAAAAAGAAAAGCTGAGAATGAAAGGGAATCAATCGATGAGATCAAAGTTAGACATATAAAAATGATGTCGTCATATTAAAAGACATAACACCTTGCTGAAAACGATAATGGAAGCAAACATTGAAAGCAAACATGCAAGACGAAGATTACGCTAGAATTGGGAAGATAACATGAAGAGATGGACAGCAGAGCCTATCAGAGTTTGCCACGAAAGCAAGAAACAGAAGACGTTGGTGATCCGTTACAGCCGACCTTCAGCGCCAATATGGTAGGAGATCTGATCTGATTCTCATGCTAAAGTTGTCATTTTATGTCTAGCTATCTTTAAAAAAAAATTGTGTATCAGCGGAAAAAATGGACTGCACACATACTTTGGAAAAAGTGGGTGAAATTTGATTGCGCTCATTCGAAATAAAATTGAAATAAAGATTGATCGTGTATATACTTAGAAAATGAAGTTGAAGATCGACTGAACATATGTTGATGTGAACGAAAGTAAAGATGGATTGCGCAATTGTTAAAACAAAAGTGGAAATAGATTAAGAGTGTGTATTGATAAAACGGTTTCAGGAGGACTCTGAAAGTGATCTTTCAGAACAGAGGGGCAAAGTATTGGAAACTAGGACTGGAAAAAAAGCGGAGGAGAACGAGACTTACTTACTTAGTCATTCCTCTTCTACCCTGGATGTAGAGGTTTGCCAGATAGAGCGCCATACTATCCTATCAGCTGTCTTCCTCCTGGCCTGGTTCCAATCTAGTCCTCGGTCCTAAAGAGATTGTCTAATGTTGTCCTCCCAGCGAACTCTGGGTCGTCCTGAAGGTATCGATCGTTGGTTCTTGGTTTCCCATATTTGTCGTGGTAGCCGATCTTCTGCCATTCTGCAGACATGGCCAAACCATCGTAATTGGGACTGTTCCATGAACGATACAAGTGCTGTAAAAATAAGATCAATGAGAAAAATACTGATAAACTTACCTGCTTTCTTAGTCGTTCATCGTCTACCCTGGGGTGTAGACAATACTGATAAACTTACTTTCTTAGTCGTTCCTCGTCTACCCTAGGGTGTAGACAATACTGATAAACTTACTTTCTTAGTCGTTCCTCGTCTACTCTGGGGTGTAGACAATATTGATAAACTTACTTTCTTAGTCGTTCCTCGTCTACCCTGGGGTGTAGACAATACTGATAAACTTACTTTCTTAGTCGTTCCTCGTCTACCCTGGGGTGTACACAATACTGATAAACTTACTTTCTTAGTCGTTCCTCGTCTACTCTGGGGTGTAGACAATACTGATAAACTTACTTTCTTAGTCGTTCCTCGTCTACCCTGGGGTGTAGACAATACTGATAAACTTACTTTCTTAGTCGTTCCTCGTCTACCCTGGGGTGTAGACAATACTGATAAACTTACTTTCTTAGTCGTTCCTCGTCTACCCTGGGGTGTAGACAATACTGATAAACTTACTTTCTTAGTCGTTCCTCGTCTACCCTGGGGTGTAGACAATACTGATAAACTTACTTTCTTAGTCGTTCCTCGTCTACCCTGGGGTGTACACAATACTGATAAACTTACTTTCTTAGTCGTTCCTCGTCTACTCTGGGGTGTAAACAATACTGATAAACTTACTTTCTTAGTCGTTCATCGTCTACTCTGGGGTGTAGACAATACTGATAAACTTACTTTCTTAGTCGTTCATCGTCTACTCTGGGGTGTAGACAATACTGATAAACTTACTTTCTTAGTCGTTCATCGTCTACTCTGGGGTGTAGACAATACTGATAAACTTACTTTCTTAGTCGTTCATCGTCTACTCTGGGGTGTAGACAATACTGATAAACTTACTTTCTTAGTCGTTCATCGTCTACTCTGGGGTGTAGACAATACTGATAAAACTTACTTTCTTAGTCGTTCATCGTCTACTCTGGGGTGTAGACAATACTGATAAACTTACTTTCTTAGTCGTTCATCGCACTGATAAACTTACTTTCTTAGTCGTTCATCGTCTACTCTGGGGTGTAGACAATACTGATAAACTTACTTTCTTAGTCGTTCATCGTCTACTCTGGGGTGTAGACAATACTGATAAACTTACTTTCTTAGTCGTTCATCGTCTACTCTGGGGTGTAGACAATACTGATAAACTTACTTTCTTAGTCGTTCATCGTCTACTCTGGGGTGTAGACAATACTGATAAACTTACTTTCTTAGTCGTTCCTCGTCTACTCTGGGGTGTAGACAATACTGATAAACTTACTTTCTTAGTCGTTCATCGTCTACTCTGGGGTGTAGACAATACTGATAAACTTACTTTCTTAGTCGTTCATCGTCTACTCTGGGGTGTAGACAATACTGATAAACTTACTTTCTTAGTCGTTCATCGTCTACTCTGGGGTGTAGACAATACTGATAAACTCACTTTCTTAGTCGTTCATCGTCTACTCTGGGGTGTAGACAATACTGATAAACTTACTTTCTTAGTCGTTCATCGTCTACTCTGGGGTGTAGACAGTACTGATAAACTTACTTTCTTAGTCGTTCATCGTCTACTCTGGGGTGTAGACAATACTGATAAACTTACTTTCTTAGTCGTTCATCGTCTACTCTGGGGTGTAGACAATACTGATAAACTTACTTTCTTAGTCGTTCATCGTCTACTCTGGGGTGTAGACAATACTGATAAACTTACTTTCTTAGTCGTTCATCGTCTACTCTGGGGTGTAGACAATACTGATAAACTTACTTTCTTAGTCGTTCATCGTCTACTCTGGGGTGTAGACAATACTGATAAACTTACTTTCTTAGTCGTTCATCGTCTACTCTGGGGTGTAGACAATACTGATAAACTTACTTTCTTAGTCGTTCCTCGTCTACTCTGGGGTGTAGACAATACTGATAAACTTACTTTCTTAGTCGTTCCTCGTCTACTCTGGGGTGTAAACAATACTGATAAACTTACTTTCTTAGTCGTTCCTCGTCTACTCTGGGGTGTAGACAATACTGATAAACTTACTTTCTTAGTCGTTCATCGTCTACTCTGGGGTGTAGACAATACTGATAAACTTACTTTCTTAGTCGTTCCTCGTCTACTCTGGGGTGTAGACAATACTGATAAACTTACTTTCTTAGTCGTTCCTCGTCTACTCTGGGGTGTAGACAATACTGATAAACTTACTTTCTTAGTCGTTCCTCGTCTACTCTGGGGTGTAGACAATACTGATAAACTTACTTTCTTAGTCGTTCATCGTCTACTCTGGGGTGTAGACAATACTGATAAACTTACTTTCTTAGTCGTTCCTCGTCTACTCTGGGGTGTAGACAATACTGATAAACTTACTTTCTTAGTCGTTCATCGTCTACTCTGGGGTGTAGACAATACTGATAAACTTACTTTCTTAGTCGTTCCTCGTCTACTCTGGGGTGTAGACAATACTGATAAACTTACTTTCTTAGTCGTTCATCGTCTACCCTGGGGTGTAGACAATACTGATAAACTTACTTTCTTAGTCGTTCATCGTCTACTCTGGGATGTAGACAATACTGATAAACTTACTTTCTTAGTCGTTCCTCGTCTACCCTGGGGTGTACACAATACTGATAAACATACTTTCTTAGTCGTTCCTCGTCTACCCTGGGTGGTAGACAATACTGATAAACATGAATAGTAAAAAAAACGTAGCAGGTATGAAAACTGACATGAACGCAGAGAGAAAGAAGAAAAAAAAAATAAGAGACGGGTAAAACTTGAAAGATAAATTTATTTGACGAAGATGATGCTTGTGATGAAGATGTGGCAGCCGACTCGAGTCAGCAAGACATGATGCTTGTGATGTTTTAAATTATCTATCTTTTGATTAAAATAAAGACTCTATAGAATGACCCTATTCATTAGAAATATTACATCCTTTTTACAGGTGACAAAAACATGGAATGGACTAGTGAAGGTTCTGCTGGACAACAAGGCGGATATCGTGATGACAGCTTTGAAAATAAATCCGGAGAGAGCCGAAGCTATTCGCTTTTCTGTGCCATATTTAGAAACGGGAATAAAGATCATTGTTGCACTTAGAGACGGGCCCATCTCTCCAACAGCATTCTTAGGTAAGTGTTAAAGGTTTCGGCTAATTTTGTTTCACTTTATTTTCCTGTGGTTAGAAACCTTCATCGGGGGTCGGAGTGGCTAAGCGGTACAGTGTTACGTGTTGCGGGTCGCACTAATGACCCGTCATCGAAGCATCATTTTTTGGTGATGCCTAGATGGCAGTGAGGATAGTGTGATTCGCTTGCATAGCTACGCGGGGTTGTCGCACGGAAGGTCCGGGGTTCGAGTCCTGGGTAAGCCACTCACGTCTGTTGTTTTTCTGTTGTCTAGTGTTCTACTTCTTTATTTCTTACCAGTGCCTGAAAACATACCTTTATGGTTGTCTAATATTTATTTATTGGCTAAGAGGTATGGCGTCCGCCTCGAATTCTAAAGTTACCAGGTTCGATTCCCAGTTGAGGGAATATAAGTTATGGAATTTTTTTTCAGAACCAGTGGTCCTAATGATGTCGCACCAACCCCCCGGTTTCCTCGGTAGTGAGATCGGATGCCTAGCCTTCTCGGATAAGGGCGAAAAAAATAAGAGGTCCCGTGTGCAAGTTAAAAATCTCACGGCTGTTGGAAATCGTAAAGAGAAGGTTGTAAGCCCGCTGCCCTAGCAAAATTTAAAAATTAGAAACCACAGAAATATTTATAGAATAGGTGATTCCTATATACACACATTGGGAGCCGCGCCGGTGCTACAGAGTTCCTGGCTTGTGCTGAGATCCTCCTTGTGTGATCTAAGGGAGGAGATCTGAGCACTGATGGAGTTGTCCGTGTGCAATAAAGATAGTCCTTAATACCAAACCAAACCAAGAAGCCTTCATCGTCATCATGTGCCTTTTAACTACTCAGTGGCGGCTCGTTTCTAGGGGATTATAGGATCTTCCCCACCAGAACTTTAGAAAGCAATTTTTCTTTAGTTTTGTTTCAGTAGTGACTTATATCAAGTCTACGTAACAATATTATGACCGCTATGATTTTTCGTTAAACCCTTCACAAGCTCTCTCTCTCTTTCTCTCTCTTTCTCTCTCTCTCTCTCTCTCTCTCTCTCTCTCTCTCTCTCTCTCTCTCTCTCTCTCTCTCTCTCTCTCTCTCTCTCTCTCTCTCTCTCATCCCTTCTATTGTCGCTGCTCCCGCCATTTCCAATTTGATCATTTCTAAGCTCGGGAAATGACTGAGCGTCATCCGCTAGAATGCTAAAGAATTGTTTGAAATAGGGCACTTTTCACGAATACAGACGTCACAATGCTGGGAAAATGTGCTTAAATGCGCACGAGCAGAATATCTCGATTGTGATACTTTCGCTGTTCCCAAAATAACGATAGTTTTCTACTATTTGTACTAGGTGATGTTGCTGTTGCTTTAGGGGAAAATAAACACACTTCTTTAAAATTTTGTTGCCATACCCATGACAACATCTGAATTATAAAGCTTTTTTTTTTCTCTACAGTAAAGCGTGTGAAAGCGATGAGCGAACAACGACTTACACAATCATTGCCTTTCTCTGCATAGACAGTTCATCTCATGCTTTCATTAATTTAATCTCTGTACCAATAGTTCCTCCAGGTTGGTTTGTCATCCTTCAGTGTCATCATGTTCCTTCCCTATGTGTTCATTAGTCTTCCATTACTTCTCTGCAGATTCTTTGACCGTATCTAATGAGGTCTCGCTCCAGGTCTGGTTGCCTCAGATCAGTTTTTGTCTAATCAATATTCATTTAATATTTTTTCTAATATCTCAGTTTTCCTTTAATCTATACTTTCAGCAATCATCAGCAGGTATTGTCATACGGCTGGCTTAGATTCTCACGCCTCTTCAAACACATTGGAATGCCAGACGATAATTTCAAAATATGTATCTGGTACTTTTAAAATAATAATATAACCACCACACCCTAAGGAATGTCGCACAAAGCGACTAATATGAGGTTGTTTTTTTCGCATGGGGTTGGCAACCTCATCATGTAAAACAAACTCCCACTGAAACCACTGCTGCAGGAGCATGTGAATGCTTGTTGCAGGCTTCCTGCAAGGGGACCAGCTACAGTAGTGACTCCATGTTCCGTAAGGATCGCAGAGGAAAGAGATGATGATGATGATGATGACAACTACGACGATGATGATCGTATTGTCCTTTTATCTCTCGGAGTTTCGTCTATTTCCACATGAGCGCACGATCTAGACTGATTAAATGCTGGATTCACTTCATTGCTCAAGAGCTAATCAGAACTTGCGATAGACAATCGTGGTAAATTCAGCCGCAGATCCGGTCTAATGAAACACTTTTGTTTTCTTATCTTTTTGAGATTCGATACCCTGTTCAGCCTAACCAGAGGTGGGCACGGTCGGTTATAATTAGGGTATATTGTTTGGGTTTTTTTTCTTCAAATTTTAAGATTAGACGGTTATATCAGTGGTTGTTTGGCTAGCATTGCTGTCAGCCCTGAAAAGAACTGTATCGCCGATATCTAGATTTTGTTTCAAAATTTAGAGTGGCAACGCTGGTCAAGAGTGTTTCGTCGTGTACTTATCCTTAGTGTAGCTTATTCAGTTTATTAGTGTTGTTTTTGTGTGTGTGTGTGTGTTTTTTTTTTTTGCAAGTGAGTTCTTTGTATTTCTACATCAGTTATTGCTAATTTAGTAGCTGCTCGGAAAACAGCTGTACTTTAAAGGACTACTAGATGAAATGAAGATCCACCTGTATTCTTGGTTAGTCCCAGTTTATGTGTTCTCCTCCCGTGTCTACCAATAGTCGCATCTTCCTTAACTTCACATGATTTAGGAATTTGTCAATGATGATTTGAAGCCACCATCATCATGTTTCTTTGCGCTCCTTATAGAGAATGGAACCCCCACTTTAGCTGGCCCCACAGAAAGTCTGCACAAATTATCCACATGCTCTTGCAGCAGTGGTTTCTGTGGCACAGTCTCACATTAGTCGCGTTGTACGACATGCCTAAGGGGGCAGTAGTTTTATGAATGGAAGTAGGCCCCTTTGAAATTTCATTGAGAAAATTTTCCTTTGTTCATTGCTTCCGTGTGTGGTTTTTTTTTTTTAAAATGACATCTGCGATGTTCTGTCTCTCGTGTTCTGTTATTTTAAGAATAATGAAGCAAAAGTTAACAAATAATAATTAACATGTTAGGTCATGAAATAATTGAGAAAGTAATGTATAAACAACTCTGGTGAAAGATTATTCCAGAAGCCAGATCTGGGCTAGTATGGTTATAAAATGCCATCTGTTACCGACACGGATAGAAGCATTAGAGTTTTGCAGAATAGAAGAACATGGATAAGAGATATTGTATCGACCTCGAACTCAAATGAAGAAAAATTCATTGTACGAAAGCGCATTAATTAGTACAGACAGAACTCACTGGAAATCTGAAGTGATGACCTTATCACTTTCATTATCACCATTACCCTACGGTTCCATATGGAGCATTGGTTTTCAACAAATTCATGACACGCCTATCTGTCCAATACCTTCCGTTCACAGTCTTTCACTCTGGACTGTGTTGGTTGAAGATCTGAGTCTCATGTATACATATTATATGTAGTAGTAAGAATTTTGTATGTGTGTCAAAGTGTTTCACCATGGATTATGTGGGTTTAAAATCTTAGTCTCCTGCATACATATTATATTTAGTAGTAAAAGTTTTTTTTTCCCCCAGTCGTTCACTGTGGACTTTGTGGACTTGAGATCTGAGTCTCATGTATACTTATCATGTGTAGTAGTAAGAGTTTTTTTTCAACGTCTTTCGCCGTGGACTTTGTTGGTTTAAGATCTAAGTCTCTGTAAACTTATATTATATGTAGTAGTAACAGTTTTGTATTTTAACTTTTCCGATCCCCTAGTTTAAGATTTGGCACTCTTATTTCCTTTTGTATTAAAAAACAATTAAATAGAATCCCTCAACAACAGCAGGAAAGCCAAAAGATTTATAACATGTAAGGAGGGTAAAGGTAAAGGATCCCGTTACATGCTAATTGATGCATATTGGGAATATGGTGTTATGTAATGCATGTTATTTATTTTTCATGTAGTTAACTTAATTCTCGCTTAATTCCTCTTCTGTTGTCTTCTTTTTTTTTTGCCCCAGAATAAGACCTTGTGGCCGTAACATTGGCAATTCTTTTTTCATTTGTCCTAGTAAGACGCATCACCTATTTAATGTTTGTACACCACCATGATGCATGTCGTAAAACGACCATAAAGACAACTAGGTATTATTAAACAACCTTGTAATCTGTCGAAAACGTTTATATCTTAAATAAGGCCTTTTCTTATAACGTTCTCTGTTTCCCTTTTCAAACAGAACCTTACGACCACGCCTCATGGTCCCTTATCCTCGTCTTCAGTGTCCACGCCACTGGATCTTCAATCCTCATCTTTGAATGGTTGAGTCCGTACGGCCTAAACAGGGGACGTCCGCCTATGCGAGGTAACTGAGGTAAAACGCAGGGAGTAAGGTTTGTCTAAATGTCTGCATTTTTTACAGGTAAATGAAGCAGATCACCTGGAGATGGACACCTGGGGCGACTCAAAAAAAATGGAAATGTTTGATCATTTATGGGATGTCTTTTAAGAAAAAATAAACAATATGGTAATTTGTAATGCCTTACAGCAGGGGTCAGCAACCAGCCGATATTTATCCACCGATTGATCATGGGGATCATTTGCTAAAGATCTAGAGTTTTTGTGACGGAAGGGGAGCAAAGAATATATTTAACAAAGATAAATTTTGGACTAGCTCCCTGTCGCCGGCACTTAAAAGCATGGTGTCCCAAGGTTTAAAGGTACTTTCACCGCATTCCCAGTGAAAACCAGCAAGCTAGCTTACTCAAGTAATCAATACCCTTTAGCTCCCCAGGGAGCATAGGCCTTCAATAACATGCCAAGTCCTCCTATCACGTGCTATCCGCTCAAGTTCTTTCCATGCTTTCTTCATCAGTTATACTTCTGTATCTAGTTCTCTTCTCCGCGTGTTTTTTGTGTGTTGGTCAACCTCTGCCTCTATTTCCCTGAGGATTCCAGAACAAGGACTGCCTTGTAATGCTATCAGCAGGTTTCCTCAATGTGTGTCATATCCATCGCCAGCGTCTTCTTCTCATCTCTTATTCCACCGACACTTGTCTGGTTCTTGTCATCAGTTCCACATGTGTGCTAGCTTACTAATGTAGCCGTTTGTGCTAGCTTACTAACATTCACTTTAATTCTAGACTGTAACAATGCTCCAGACCTAAAGGTCTTTTATATTTGGACTTGCGCCCTAATATAACCGGCTAGGTTGAACAGGACGCGTCTCGCCAAAACGAGACCAAAAAAAAAAAGGAAAGAAACTTTAATTCTGAACTGTATAAGATATGAAGCGAACTAATTGAAGTGAAGTTAACATTCCGTAAAATATTAAGTCTGAATTTTTCCCTGCTCTGTAGATAGAATTTCAGGAAGTAGATCGTGCGGCAGAGATAAAATAGCGATAAATTAGCCTACACTTATTCCAAATACTCTGAAACCTGAATAATGACATGATTTTTAACAAGGTAAATATTTTGAGAACTCAGTGTTTCTAACGTAGATTCTCACAGTTCCTGGGTTGCCGACTGCTGCCTTAGAGAAACTGAGTGCTGATTGCTAGCACCCTTACTTCTCGAGGCGCAGGGACCTTGTTTCGGCACACAACTCTCTATCCATCTGTAAAAATGTATATCTGACTGCTCTGAGTAACAAAAAACATAATGGTAGTCTAGGGTTCCCATAATGTTTTGTTTAAAAACCGGGACATTTCCAAATTTTTACCTAAAAAACCCGGGACATTTTGTAAAAAAGCGGGACATGTTAAAAATTAAGGTAAAGCACAAATAAATCTTCTATATATTATATGTTGCACTTAAAATAAGATACTGGTATTAAAAATACACACATTAACTAACACAACTTCCACTTTAAAAAAGAATTCTAAATTACAAACATACTTAATTAGAAAAATCGCACCTTTAAAAAATACACAATAGTCAAGTTTATATTTCAGATTCATCAGAATATTTATCAGATTTATGGGCCTGTTCAAGAAGTTTTTCTTCTTCTGATATTTGGATATAGAACTCAGCACAAAAGAAATCCTTGAAATGGGTCTTTATAATGGTTAAAGCTTTCACTGTCTCAATTTTTAGTCTGTTTTTTTCGTCAGTCCAAAGCGCATTTATTAATGAAAAAACACGTTCAACAGCTGCATTGGATCCTGGCAGTGCCAAACAAAAACTAACTAGGCATTTCAGGTTCTCAGCATTTATATCCTGCTTTGTAAAATGAGCGAACATCTCACACCATTTTTCACTGACACTTTGATCCTTCAGTTCACTCCACACATCAAATTTGCTTTCACAATATTTTTTCACACATGCAAACTCATCAAATAAGCCCTCTTCATTCACAGTAAAATTTGGTGACACTGTCTTCATGAATATGTAGCTTTCTTGGATGTTCTTCCAAGTCACAGACTCCTTTCCCTTCATATTGATCCAATCCATAGACTAAAGAGGCGTAAGAAATGGTGTACACCACTCCTGAATATATTCAATGCAGGTGTCATAGAAATCTACTGCATAGCTTTGAAACTTTTCAACTGTTATGTGTCCTTCTTTTTCTAATTCTTGCAACTGATTTCTCACAGTAGTGGTAAGAAACTTTTCTGCCTTCCTGTAGTTTAATTTTTCCACCAGTTTGTTTACTTCATCCTTCACTTCAATTACTGTTGTCTCTTGCTTTTCAACACATTTGATGGTATCAGAAAAGGTTTTTAACTGGCTGGCAATGAAATGCAGGAGTGTAATTGAAAGTGGATTTTCAAAGAAATTTTTGAGACCGGTAGGACATTTGTGAATGGAAAGGAAATATGACTTCAATGCAGGGGAAAATGTCAATAACTCTCTGGACTGCAGGCAAGAGAGAGAGAGCCATCTTGTCCTGCTGTTACCCAAAACAGTTTTATATTATGTATTGGTGAATTCGCAAAATGATTTGAGTTCCTCAACTCGTACACAATAAATGTGGAAATGCTGGTAAATCTTGTTAATTATTAACTGAAGATCAATAGGTAAGCAATCCGCAGCAATCTACACAGCATTATGTATCACATGTGCAGGACAACCAATACCAATTAAATTGTTCACAGTGTTTTCTTGCATTTTGAAGTACAGATTATTCTGTCCCTTTCTCTTCTTTACACCAAAGTTTGTATTTGTATTATCTGCTGATATAGCAATAACCTTTTTAAGGAGATCTGACTTCTGTAACACTTCCAACACATAAGAAAATAACAGTTCTGAAGTTTCACCGCCTAAATTAACTAACTCCAACACCTTCACCTTTGTGACCGCTTGGCATACACTACACTTAATACGTGTTAAAAACTACATATAATGAGAATAACAACGTTAAAAGCAGTTAAGACATTTGTGCACAAAATACAGTGTCATGACAAGTTCACGGCTTCGGGAAAGCTGTCCCAGAACAACAAAATAGTAAGTGCCTGTTTATTGAATGGAAAAATTTGAGAGAAGTTGCATGTCATGGGTTTTTCCGTTGCTAAAGTCGAAATAACAGAATGTCGTTTGCAAAAAAGTCGAAAAGCTGAGAAGAGCGTGTGCAAATGTTGATGTTTGGTGCCGAGTGAAAAATAAAGCATCGTGTGAAAATTGGCTGGAAAAAAAACTGCTATTTTTTAAGTGGGCAGTATATTGTAAAGAAGAGACGTTGGGTCGATTGAACAGGGATCCAGGGCCTGGTACAGATTTTAGGAGTCGTTAGGCGAGAGGCTTTTTTCAGAACTTAAAAGGCGTCTTTGTAGATTTTATCAAGACAAGTTTTTTTTTTTTTGTGAACTTGACAAGTTTCTGTCAAGTTAGACCAGTATATTTTAAGTAGACAAGTTTGTGTGTTTACTCTATTAGATAGATTACCTCCTGTGGATTTTCCATTTTCATTTGTTTTGGATATTCACTACTTTGGGTAAGAAAGAAATAAGTGCTTCATTATTGTGTCAATAACATTGATTTTCCGAAATAAGGTAATTCCTCTTGTATCCAACTCACGTTAATAAACTATATTTCGTTATTTTTGTCTACATTTTGCTCGAGTTTTGTTGGAATATTACAGTTGGATACTTTGACATAACCACTATACAAGACACCGGTTGCTTTTCACTAACCATAAAAAAAATGGTACGCTCTAGACGAACAAGACTATTGTCTGTGTTCCAGGAAGAATAAAACGTCCAAGTCAAGAATTAGACCAACTCAGGTCGACAGACCTGTAACCACTATGCTAACCACGTGCAGAAAAACGTACAAGATTGTATACATCGCTGCTTCAAAAGGGATTTTTATTATGCGGTCAACCATTGAATCTGAAACTGACCCGGTTGCAGAATTTATATATATGATTTATACATCTTCACGAACTAAAACTCTATGATTTTGAATGCTGAACTCGTTTGAACTATGTTGATGATATAAATATCCTGACTGTTTTTGTGGACAGTGCGTGCAATAAAAAATAAATATACAACGAAGTTACCATTTCTATGACTCTACACATCATGTTGCCTGTGTTATACCCTGTGAACTGTTCTACTACCACATACACAGCAACATCCTAAAATCAGAGAAGACACCTACATCTTGCACTTTAATACCAGGTGTCGATAGGGGTGGCAAGTGGTCGTCAATCTTATACGGAGCTAACGTACCTGGCATTGTGGCGCACCATTATCATTTAGCCTAAATCCACCCTTATCACAATGATAACTGTTTTTCCATTTCCTTTTCACTCTGGGTTTTCGCTTTTAAGAAATGACTTATACTGCTGTTGTTGGAAGCCTTACTTTCAACAGCACCTTTATGTTTTTTTCGTTTTCACGTGGTTGACTACGTCTGACCGACCACCATGTGAAATGCAAAATTTAGAGCTGCATAAAGTACTTTCCACATTTTCATTTACACCTTTAATGAAGGGAAATTCTCTTGTAATGTTATCATTTATACTGCACTTACGTTTCGTTCAAACCGAGGTCCACTGTAACCGGAAATTGATAAAGTAACACTACTAAAACATGGAATAAAATCCGTTCCCAAAAATGTTTGTTTCAGGAAGGACCCTTAAAAAGCGGGACATTTGGAATAAATTCGGGACACCGGGACATTTTATTAAAAAAAAAACGGGACTGAACCACCACGCCAAGAACACATTAGTGCTTTAATGCAGACTTTCTGCAAGGGAAGCAGCCATGCAGCGGTGATGTTTTCATTTTGTATCCAGGCAGCAATACAAGAAATGTATTTTAAGGAAGACTGAAGTAATGTTCCAATAATAGATGTAGAAAATAAATGTGACGGTGTGGCCAGAAAAGTGTAATTTTAGACTGAGTAATTAGTTGTCGATCTAGTCTACGGTGTATATTTGTGCTCATGTTGGCATTCTCACCCGGTAATGGGCGATCTAAACGAAACACACCTTTGCCATCCGTGAAGAAGACAAACGTGTGAGACGCAGAAGATGTAATGGGAGACATCCCTCTGTTTTTAAACATCCTGGCGCTGTCTGATAACACATCTTCTGAGCACAAAACCGTAAGAATTGTGACTCGGGCAACAGATATCGTGGGAATGTTACCTTTAGTGGGCGGACCTTGAGTTGTAGACGATTAGGAAGATAATCTTTACTAAAATGTGATCTCATGTCATCCAAACTGAGCATAGGACTCCTGATTTGCTCCCTAGAGGGATGGGCGGAGCTTTGCCTGACATTTTGACGTGGCTATCATGTGGTACAGGGGTGGAGATGTAGATTTAAACTGAAACAGTGAGAGGCTTCAGAGAGCTGAGAAGTAGCCAGATTGTCTTCTTGTGCAAAACGAGCCCTCGTACGATAACGAAGTGAGGTTTGGGCGGTTGCATAGTTGCGTCTGTGCTAAGAGAACTAACGACATAGAGGTATGCTTGCATATAAGTACATTTTATAATACTTAATATAAAGTAATATTAGACATTTCAGGTTTAGAAGTTAATGCTTTTTTTTAGCGTTTGTCTATCTATTGTTTGATACAAGCTGATTTACGATGTATGAGTTGTCTAGTGTAATTTCACGTATATCTCATCGCTATTTTCAACCGTGAGACTGTGTGTTAAATGTGTAAAGTACTAAGTGCATTTATAAGAGGAATTCTAGTGTCGCATTGCGCTGTATACAAGTGTGTATTTATTACCATTATTATTATGATTTGTGTAGTGTTAAGTAATGGTTATATTGCATTCTTGTGAGCCGTAAGTGTGGTTAATTTTACATCAGTGATTATTGTGAGAGAAGGATTATCCTACCCTCTAGCTCCGTGAGTAGCCTATGCCTATTAAGTTTAGTATAGAGCTAAAGAATAACCACAGTTTGGGGCATGTATATATATAGATATATATATATATATATATATATATATATATATCTGCTTGTTCTTTAGAGCAGCTAGGCCTCTAAGATACTGATCAAATGTGGTCATTTAGACCAGTGAGTTGTGTATAATATTTCATCATAGATAGAAGTGCTTCAATTAAATAGCTTGGTTATACGGTGTTGCTTAGGAATTGCCTTCGAAGTAAAATTGTGGACAACATTGTTTTCTGTATGATTCATATACTACCTGATAGGGTTTCATTAATAAAAGTGGGACCCCTGTCATCAAGAGAGTTTTTCTGTGACTGCGGAACGTGTGTGAAAGTAGGCCAGAGAGAGTGACGACAACATTACACACGAATTCTTATTCTTCTTCACACATCGTTTTCGCACTGTCACATAATGATAAGTAAATATGACACGATGTAATCAGGTATATTAATTATAACATATGTGAAAGAACAAAGAATATAAGTTTATCAAAATATCATAGTTTGATTTTGACATTTTCAGAAGTTTCATAAACCGTCACTAGAAATCCGGGCAAAGCTGGGTACTTACAGTTAGAACTTCATAACGAGCGAAAGGGGAAACGGTGGAAAATAAGACTCGGCGTAGTATTTGATGGTGATACTGATGATAATATTGTAGTGTTCAGAAAATTACACATTAAGGAAACCAGTTGATAGCATTACGACGTAGTCCTTGTTCTGATATCCCCAGGGAAAGAGAGGCAGGGGTAGACCAACAAACAAATGGAGAAGAGAACTGGAGATAGAAGTGAAAATGATGAGGTAGAATGGGAAAAACATGAGCTCATGGCATCACGTGACAAGAGGTTTTTACATGTGTTTGTTGATGGCCTAAACTCCTCGGTGAGCTAAATGGTTTTGACTGATTGTTTGAGTGAAGAAAATCACGATTTTAATAAGTTTCTTATTTGATTTCATGAAGAACATGAACATATTTTTTTTTATGTATCTATTTTAATTTTTTCTTCGTCGTCCTCCAGACCATAGATTCTCACTGTTCCGCTCGTTCTGGTTAATCTGGTCTATGCTGTTCAGCACCTCCGTTCCAACGAACACTCCCAGGGGCATAGCCAGTCGATTCTTAGCAAACATCTGGGCCCTCTTTGCTCTCGTCTTCCTGGCTTCGTATACTGCTAACCTGGCAGCTTTCATGATTACCAAAGAGGAATATTATGACCTGTCCGGCATACAGGATCATAGGGTGAGTATTAAATGTCACGTGATTGTAGTTCCCGTGGGAATCTGAGAAAACAAAGAAAGAATAGTGGTAGAACGTCCTTATGCATGTCATTAAGAGAAGACTAATATGAGATTGAGGCCTGGTAACCTCATTATATAAAAACCAAACGGGATCAGAAACTGCCGCTTCAGCATCACATGTCATGATTGTCATGGTTTGTAGGCTTTTTGTCAGGACGTCGCCTGCAGTGAGCATAGGACTTGAATAAGTTTACGCCAAGCTTCTCCGATTGTCATAAAATTAACAAGTGATACAACGTAAAAATATCTCCAAAGGATAAAATGTAAGGATAAAAACCAATGCGTAAGCTGCTGGAATACATGATCGCCCGCGCCGCGGGTCATCAGGTGTTAGACTTGAAGGCAAAACGGAACGAGGATCAGAAGACAAAAATCTGACTGAACGCGTACTTGAACTAGCGAGGTTAATGGACGCAAATTGGTGGGGCAAGGAGGAAAAGTCACGTTCCCCCCCCCCTCCCCCCCCCCCCCAAGTTGACATAAAGTAAGGAATTCGACAGAAGGGACCTTGGATATGATACGCCACAGTCATTTATTGGACGCTTTTGCGATACCAAGCCTTTTATTTGAATTCAGCGGCTAAACGCAGATGCTTGAAATATTACAAAATTCAAAAAGTAACTTTTTCTTAATATTAATGTTAGGAATATAAAAATTAGCTGGCCGGATGGCCCATTCTGAGCAGTGAAATAATATGCTTTTAATTATACAGACGGATAGATAATAATGAAGACATTGACAAAAGACTGTGTTGTTTACAACAGCGAAAGACTGCATTGAATCAAACATCTCACTATTTGCACAAAAATCGCGACCTTGAAGACTCAAGTGTCCAAATCTAGTTAGAATGAAAGAGAAGGGGAATTGGTGGAAGCTGTGGCTAAAAATAACTTTTCAGGCAAAATTGTAGAGGGGATGAATAGGTTGGTTCAAAAAACAAGTACGTTTTTGTGAAAACGCAAGTAGAGACGGACAGACTAACAAATAAAAATCCATACTTGACTGAAGCATGACTGAATATGACTTTAGTGTAGGAAATTTGAATCTAAAAAAACCAAGGCAGTGATTGGCCACAGACAATCATATTATCGGCGCTCAGACGCGCATTTGGGGCCATTCCTCAATAGTTGTTCAGTGATAGACACAGTAAATTTCAAGTGTGGTGATTTCCAAATGAAATAAATTGAAATAAGTTCAGGGACGCCATTCTATAGCCAGCAGCTCAGCTGAGTTTTGCTAGCATTTCTGTGTTCTTTATTCATAATCTGGTAAGATTGAAATTATTTCTTTGTATATTTTGAATATTGTTTAATGTTTCGAGTGATTTGATACTGCCATATCGAAATCTAGCCTTACAAACAAGTAGGGATTTGCTCTAGACCCCCCGCCCTAGTTCAGGGTCTAGGGACAAACAATATACATAAACTCCAGCAAGGGTTAGGAAGGACAGATCAAGTGTTGAGAACAATGAAACATATTACCTATCCTATGTTAGGGCAGGAAACTAATAAATATATTTCAGAATCTGTAGTCTGGGAGGACCTATCTGATGTGAAACCACCATGGTAAAATGTGCTGTATGGTCAGAGAGATCTGACCTGTCTATATGGTGTTGTTGTTGTGTAGTGTTGTGTCCAGACATGGTTAGAGAATGGAATTTTGACACATAGCCAATACTTTGATTGCAGAGCTGTGAGTTTCAGTTGTCACCAAGGCGGTGTAAACTAAGTTGGTGATTTTACCAGAGTGGATCCGTGCAGTAACGTTGTGTCAGAGCAGACTATTATTGCCCCCAAGCACGGAGAGGTGGGGCCACCAGATCTCAGCACCAGAGCTACATCTTCAAAGTTGAGTGAGCCTCTGGTCTGCTGGAAATTCACCAACTCCATTTAGTTACTAACAATCCCATAAAATTCCTGCCATTTCTGGACAAGGTGTAGTCAATATAGACTGGAGTGATGAGGCCACCCCAACAGCACAACCATTAACTATCCTCCCAATTAGATGACTAGTATAAACATTAATAAAACTAAATAGTCTAGTACTTACATTTGTACACTCTTGCATTTATTATGTGATATTCCATGCATTTCTTTCATAATTTCTAAATCTTTTATAAGTTTTGGTCAAAATAAAACTTGATCCAGAACAAAATAAATGCAAAAAAATTTCTATCAAAAATTTTACACACTTGAGTTAGTTCAGTGTATTATAACATTTGTTAATATTATTAGACTTAGTAAATATCTGTGTGTGTGTCTATAAACTATCACACCACATTACATATCATTACCCTAGACATTTAACGTAGCCACATTCATTAGAAAAAAAAAAAAGATAAGTGTGAGGTCGTAGTGGTAGCGAGAAGGGCCTTCTGACAACTCTCAGTTACATTTTATCTCAGGAGCCTTCACAGCTGACCTCATGCATCACACGTAGTACCATCACCACCATACAATACCATCAAACCCACTACATATATTGGGGGCTCGTCCGGGATAATTAGCCCATTAAGTAATATTAGGATCTCCTGGTGGGAGAAATATTGTAAAATTCCCTTAAAATTAAAAGTGTCCCTGCAAATAAAAGTTGGTGAATCTTCACAGCCAGTAATTAGTTAATTAATTAATTAGAATTAGTTAGACTATAGTAATTAGAAGTTCTTTAGAGGTTAGAGATTTATCTTGTATATTATTATATTGTCTAAAAAGTATGGCGGAGCTGGCAAAATTCCGATCAGCTGCTGTGCTGTCGGCAAAGGAGATGGGAATGGAGGGTCAGATTTTAATTCAACATGTAACGGCTGAATGTGATAAATATATTGAACGGGAAGAAAGGAGATTAGACAAAGAGGCTGAAAGAAAATTAGAGTCCGAACGGTTGGCTGAAGGGAAGAGGTTACAAATTGAGGCTGAGACTAAGAGGTTGCAGATTGAGGCTGACAAAGAGGCAAAGGCATTGGAGGCCGAAGAAAAACGACAGCAAAGGGAGGCAGAATATAAAAGATTGACTGCCGAAAGGGAGGCAGAAGATAGAAGGTTGCAAAGGGAGCACGAATTACGACTAAGGGAGCTGGAGCTACAAGGCCCGGCCCCTGAAAATGGTGCCAGCCCTTTTGCCTCAGATGCTACGCCCAGTCTGGGAGCCTCAAACTCAGATTTTGGGGTTTCATTTAGACCATTTTGTTGAAAAAGACGATGACATAGAGGGGTACCTAGGACGTTTTGAGTTATTAGCTACTACATATGGGTTAGAGAGAGAGAGGTGGAGTTTAAAGCTATCACAGGGACTGAGAGGTACTTCTTACGAAGTCTTTGCAAAAATGCACAGAGAAGACCAGGAGAATTATGACATGTTAAAGCAGGCTTTGTTATTGAGGTACGAAAAAAATGGGGAATTTTATCGTAAGAAATTTAGAAATGCCAAATTGTTGTCTGGGGAGACATACCACCAATTCTCTGCCAGACTAGAAACCTATTTGGAGAAATGGACTGCTCTGGGGAAGACCCAAGATCTTAAAGAAATGATCATGATTGAGCAATTGAGAGAGTCCATGGCTCCAGACATGAGAAAATTTCTCATGGAACAAGGTGCAGAGAAGTTGGGGGAGGTTTTAAATGTTGCTGAGAGGTATCAGGCAGCCCAGGCAGAGGTAAGTGGTGCTAAAAAGAAGCACATAGATAATTTTAAAGCTCCACAGCAATTTAATAAATTTGATAATAGGGAGCAGGGAAATAAAGGTAGGACAAACTTTGAACGGCCAAGAAATGACTACAGAGACAGAAACTCACAGTTCAATGACCAAAAATTCAATGAAAGAAAACCGTTGAACCAAGGAAAAAGATGGTGTAAATGGTGCAAGAAGGATAACCATAACACCGAATTTTGTAGAAGGAAACCTTCAAACATTGCTGCAATGAAGTCGGGGACGCAAAGATTAAAGGTTAATCCTAATGGACAACAGGAACCTTATCACCCCCCAGTTTGTGAGGATGTTATTTGTAATGGGGTCACCATAAGGTGCTTTTATGATACAGGTTTGGATTATGATTCAGTTGTGAAGTCTAGCCTAGTGGACCCAAGTCAGTATACCACAGAAACAGTGGAAATACAAGGGGCAACTAAGGACATACCACTCATGACACTTCCCATCGCAAGGATAACGGTGAAAACTCGCTATGTGGAAGGAGAAATCAGAGCAGCAGTGATAGATGAACCAATCTACCCTCTGATATTGGGGTATAGATACGTCTTCTTGGGGAATCCCGAGAGACCTGTGATCATGGCGACAGTGCAGACCAGGTCACAGAAGAAGGAGGAAGAAGGTGAACCTATAAATGCTCATCCAGAGGAGATGAGGAAGGCGCAGGCTGAGGATAGGACACTCAAGCCATGTTTTAAAAAATTGCCCAAATGCCACACACCTCCGAGCAAGGGAGAATATTTCATGAAGAACAAACTTATACAGGAAGGCCGGAACTGGAATAAATGGTCACAACCAGCTGGTTCTTCCCACTTCATATAGAGATAAAGTGATGGAACTCGGGCATGCGATTCCCTTCAGTGGTCACATGGGGATCAGCGCCACAGGACAGCGTATAGCTTGTCATTACTTCTGGCCAGGGATAACGGAGGATATAAAAAGATATGTCAAATCCTGCCCAGAATGTCAAAGGGTAGCTCCAAAGCACTGGACTGCTCCTGCAACTCTAGGGGAAATGCCCATAGTGGGAACACCTTTTGAGAGGGTTGCAGTGGATATTGTAGGACCTCTCACTCGGACCAAGAGGAGGAACAGTTACATCCTTACTCTGGTGGACACTTGTTCTATGTGGGGAGAGGCGGTAGCCCTGCCATCAATTGATTCAAAACATGTAGCAGAGGCACTACTTACAATATTTACCCGATTAGGATTCCCGCATCAAATCTTGACGGATAATGGATCTCAGTTCAAGGGGAAACTAACGGAAGAGGTTTTTAAACTATTTCAAGCCAGACACTTTCATTGTAGTCCGTACCATCCACAAGGGAACGGCCAGGTAGAGAGGTTCAACGCGACTCTCATTTCTATCCTGAGAAAGCTGGCACACGAAAAACCGGATCTGTGGGATCAATTCCTGCCCGCCGCATTGTTTGCGTACCGGGAGGTACCACATAGTTCAACCGGGATGGCTCCCGCAACTCTGCTATTTGGGAGGCCAATAAAAGGTCCATTAGAAGCTCTATTAAGGACCTGGACAGATGAGAAGGCGGAAGAGACTGTTACCTCATCTTATCAATACGTGAACGAACTGACCACTCGTCTGAAAGCTGGATGGAAACTGGCAAATGATAATTTGAAACAAGCCAGGAAGAAACATGCAGCATATTTTAATAGGAAGGCAAAGGACCGAGAACTAGCTGTGGGAGAGAAGGTGCTTCTTCTACTACCCGGTAGCCAGAATAAATTACAAATTGGTTGGCAAGGTCCATATATGGTTCTAGAGAAGGTGTCTAGAACAAACTATAAAATTGACAAAAAGGGGAAGGAGAAAGTTTATCATGTAAACTTGTTAAAGAAGTATCTGGACAGACCACTCCAGGAAAGCACCCCCTTATTGACCTTGGCTATTGCAACTCAGATGCAAAAGGAACCACTCACCTCACATGAATACCCATTACATCCTTGTGAAACAGCAGCACAGGTAAAAGTCAGTAAGCACCTGACTAAAAATCAGAGGGAGAGAGTTCAACAGGTTCTGGAGGAACATACAGATGTTTTAACAGATAAACCAGGCCATACAAATTTGCTACAGTATGACATGAAACTGGTAGACTCAAACCCAATCTGTATGAGAGCCTATTCTATTCCGTTCGCGAAGGAGAAGGCATTGAAGGAAGAAATAGATTATTTGTTAAAGGAGGGGATTATTTCGCACAGTGAATCATCTTTTAGTTCTAGTGTCGTTTTGTTGAGAAAACCGTCTGGGGAACACAGACTGTGCATAGATTACAGGAAACTGAATGCTGTCACAGAAGGACAAGTGGATCCATTACCCGACTCAAAACAGTTATTTGCCAGACTGAACAAGGCAAAATACTTTTCAAAGGTGGATCTTAGTAAAGGCTATTACCAGATCCCAGTGAAGCCTGAAGTGAGACCTTATTTGGCTTTTAGCACTTCGGATGGACATTATGAATTCAATATGCTACCCTTCGGACTGAAAAATGCTCCGAGTGTGTTTTCAAGGATGATGCGCAAATTGTTGGATCCCCTGAATAACCCATGTATCACGAATTTCATGGATGATATTCTCGTCGCCACAGAGACATTTGAAGAACACATTGAAGCTCTAGAAATGTTATTTAATAGGCTTCGGGAGGCGAACTTAACTGCTAGGCCAACAAAATGTTGTATTGGATGCAAAGAGTTGGAATTCTTGGGACACACTGTATATCAGGGTAACATGACCCCTGATCCTAAGAACTTGGAAAAACTGCAGAGAGCACCTAGACCACAAACACAATTAGAGTAATGGCAGACGTGAGGAGAGATTTTATCTATGTGTATCACTGGTTTCAGAACTTGCCGTAGGCATGTTTTCAAGTGGGGAGATGTGTCATAAAATTAACAAGTGATACAACGTAAAAATATCTCCAAAGGATAAAATGTAAGGATAAAAACCAATGCGTAAGCTGCTGGAATACATGATCGCCCGCGCCGCGGGTCATCAGGTGTTAGACTTGAAGGCAAAACGGAACGAGGATCAAAAGACAAAAATCTGACTGAACGCGTACTTGAACTAGCGAGGTTAATGGACGCAAATTGGTGGGGCAAGGAGGAAAAGTCACGTTCCCCCCCCCCCCCCCCCCCCCCCCCCCCAAGTTGACATAAAGTAAGGAATTCGACAGAAGGGACCTTGGATATGATACGCCACAGTCATTTATTGGACGTTTTTTGCGATACCAAGCCTTTTATTTGAATTCAGCGGCTAAACGCAGATGCTTGAAATATTACAAAATTCAAAAAGTAACTTTTTCTTAATATTAATGTTAGGAATATAAAAATTAGCTGGCCGGATGGCCCATTCTGAGCAGTGAAATAATATGCTTTTAATTATACAGACGGATAGATAATAATGAAGACATTGACAAAAGACTGTGTTGTTTACAACAGCGAAAGACTGCATTGAATCAAACATCTCACTATTTGCACAAAAATCGCGACCTTGAAGACTCAAGTGTCCAAATCTAGTTAGAATGAAAGAGAAGGGGAATTGGTGGAAGCTGTGGCTAAAAATAACTTTTCAGGCAAAATTGTAGAGGGGATGAATAGGTTGGTTCAAAAAACAAGTACGTTTTTGTGAAAACGCAAGTAGAGACGGACAGACTAACAGATAAAAATCCATACTTGACTGAAGCATGACTGAATATGACTTTAGTGTAGGAAATTTGAATCTAAAAAAACCAAGGCAGTGATTGGCCACAGACAATCATGTTATCGGCGCTCAGACGCGCATTTGGGGCCATTCCTCAATAGTTGTTCAGTGATAGACACAGTAAATTTCAAGTGTGGTGATTTCCAAATGAAATAAATTGAAATAAGTTCAGGGACGCCATACTATAGCCAGCAGCTCAGCTGAGTTTTGCTAGCATTTCTGTGTTCTTTATTCATAATCTGGTAAGATTGAAATTATTTCTTTGTATATTTTGAATATTGTTTAATGTTTCGAGTGATTTGATACTGCCATATCGAAATCTAGCCTTACAAACAAGTAGGGATTTGCTCTAGACCCCCCGCCCTAGTTCAGGGTCTAGGGACAAACAATATACATAAACTCCAGCAAGGGTTAGGAAGGACAGATCAAGTGTTGAGAACAATGAAACATATTACCTATCCTATGTTAGGGCAGGAAACTAATAAATATATTTCAGAATCTGTAGTCTGGGAGGACCTATCTGATGTGAAACCACCATGGTAAAATGTGCTGTATGGTCAGAGAGATCTGACCTGTCTATATGGTGTTGTTGTTGTGTAGTGTTGTGTCCAGACATGGTTAGAGAATGGAATTTTGACACATAGCCAATACTTTGATTGCAGAGCTGTGAGTTTCAGTTGTCACCAAGGCGGTGTAAACTAAGTTGGTGATTTTACCAGAGTGGATCCGTGCAGTAACGTTGTGTCAGAGCAGACTATTATTGCCCCCAAGCACGGAGAGGTGGGGCCACCAGATCTCAGCACCAGAGCTACATCTTCAAAGTTGAGTGAGCCTCTGGTCTGCTGGAAATTCACCAACTCCATTTAGTTACTAACAATCCCATAAAATTCCTGCCATTTCTGGACAAGGTGTAGTCAATATAGACTGGAGTGATGAGGCCACCCCAACAGCACAACCATTAACTATCCTCCCAATTAGATGACTAGTATAAACATTAATAAAACTAAATAGTCTAGTACTTACATATGTACACTCTTGCATTTATTATGTGATATTCCATGCATTTCTTTCATAATTTCTAAATCTTTTATAAGTTCTGGTCAAAATAAAACTTGATCCAGAACAAAATAAATGTAAAAAAAATTTCTATCAAAAATTTTACTCACTTGAGTTAGTTCAGTGTATTATAACATTTGTTAATATTATTAGACTTAGTAAATATCTGTGTGTGTGTCTATAAACTATCACACCACATTACATATCATTACCCTAGACATTTAACGTAGCCACATTCATTAGAAAAAAAAAAGATAACTGTGAGGTCGTAGTGGTAGCGAGAAGGGCCTTCTGACAACTCTCAGTTACATTTTATCTCAGGAGCCTTCACAGCTAACCTCATGCATCACACGTAGTACCATCACCACCATACAATACCATCAAACCCACTACACCGATCCTGTGACATCCGTTCCATGTCTTCTTTGTTGCTTGTAAGTCTATTGTCTCTAAGTCCCTTCTCCATGCGGTTTTTTTTCAGCCTCCTTCTATTTCTCTTAATTTTAGGATTCCAAGACAAAGAATGCATTTTCTGCTGCCACTTGCGCGGTTCTTTCTTTTTATTTTTGGTGCTGCGTCTTCCTCCAGCAACGGAGAGTCGCCACCTCAGTCACAGTTAACTGATTTTCCAGCTCATCATCATTATCTCTAGTAACAGTTACCAACCCGATGTTCCTTTAGCTATTGGGAGTACTGTATACTGTCTACTGTGAACACTAGATCGCGGTGTATATTTTGCTACTTGAACTATCTGATGTGACATTTTCATATCCAAGAATTCACTACCAAAGTAGGCGTTCCCCATTAGGAAAATTAATTATTCGTGGAGGAACTGGGGTCACTTCGGAGAAGTACAACACTGGATTTTTATACATGTTCATTGATGTGTTCGTTCAAGAGGTTGTTAACCAACTAGTAGGTAAGCGAGATTGAATGTGGCCACAGATTGACAGAGCGAGAGAAAGAGGAGTGAATATTTCCTTTTTGTATAATCATTGTACTCACTTCTTTATTTTTGTTTGTTCGCTAACCTGATTATTTTTCTGGGATAGCTTTAGTAAAAACTTTGTTCTTTACTATACTGTCTATTCTATACCATAGTGTTAATCTTTGACCTTTGGGTTATTTACCTCTTGCGGGATCTTTTCTCAACAGAGGGGAAAGCACTTATGGGGTTATTTTCATAATTCTGTAACCTACGACTTTTGATTTCTATATGTTTGATGTTGTGAAGAGTTTAAGTTATAATAAACTAAACAAAAAACTTAATTAATTGTGTTGGTCAGCCCAAATCTCCATTTAGCATAGTTTTCACGTTTGTGTGTCTTGTTGTCACATAACTCTGTGTGTGTGTGTGTGTGTGTGTGTGTGTGTGTGTGTGTGGATAACTTATAATTAACATTATAGGGAAGTGTGATAGATCGTCTTCTTCTAAAGATAGTCGTATAGATAGGCTGGACTAAAGAATTCACTCATTCCAGAGACAGATCTTCACCTTAATCTATTCACTCGTGGAATCTATTCTAACACTTTCTTTCTCAGATAAACCCACTTTTTCTGTTCTATTTAGACGGGACCAAATACTTGTATATCCTTAATACCTATCTAAATTTACGACATATGTACAAGAGATAATAGTACAATCATGAAATATATGCAAGAGATAATAGTACAATCATGAAATTTGTACAAGAGATAATAGTACAATCTTCTTCACGTGCTGTGTTGGCTGATCTATACTTCTTCGTACACTCTCAGACGTCCACTTGAATGTTCTCAAAGAAAGCAGTAGTCTGTTTGAGGTTATTTGAATCCCCGTAAAGCTTATCCACGAAAGGAGCTGGCGTCGGCCATATGCACTTTATCTGTACCACATATAAGAGGCAACTTTGAAGCAGATGTTCAGCAGTCATTTTATCAGTGCCACAGTTACACTGATCGGTAGTTCCTTTGTTTAGCTTGTTGAATAGATGATATCTAAATCTGTTGTGGCCCGTGCGGAGTCTGAAGATTACCACTTATTCTCTTCTGTGGAGCTGGTAGTAAACATCATTCTGTGTGGGCCCTGGATGTTCAACGTTCCATTTGTTGATCTATACAATCCTGTTTCTCCAGAACTTCCTATCCCCAGTCCTGTTTATCAACTCCGTTGTTGATTTTTTCCCTGTCATGTTGTTAAATTTCCAACCATCTTTTCTATTTGTCGTTTTCTCTCTATTTTTTTCATTTTATTTGTCACAATGTGCTTCAGCTTTATTTCCTCGTAAAATTTCCAAACGAACGTGGATTGCATCTTACTGATGGCAGTAGTAAGCCTCCGGTGCGCACTTCTTCTTTCATGACTTCCTTATTTCTGTTTGTGGTATTCATAATATTCATCTTTGAAAACCATTTCTCTGCAGCCGCCAGGAACCTTTCAGCTTGTTGACTGATTGTCTTAGACTTGTTTCCATAACATAAAGAAAGACACGTTTCTGACGATCATCTGGTAGCTGGTATTTCCTACCTGTGGTGGCGATCTTGTAAAGATAAAGGGAAATAGGACTCTAGTGTCTGCCAGGCATGTCAGGCATGAGTAAGGTAGATAGGTAAGGTAAGAAATGAGGTATCTGAGGAGGGTGGTTGAAGTAACAAGAAGCGACATGGTCCGCAACAGACGATACGTCATGGCCTAAAAAACCCAACCCCTGCAGACCCAAGTAGAACAGTCCCAACAACTAAGATGGTTTGGCCATGTCTGCAGAATGAGAGAAGATTGGCTACCATGACAAATATGGGAAACTAAGAGCCAGGGATCCAGACCTCCAGGACGACCCAGAGTCTGCTGGGAGGACAACATTAGACAATCTCTGGAGGACCAAGGACTAGAATGGAACCAGGCCAGGAGAAAGACAGCCGATAGGATAGTATGGCGCTCTCTCTTCCAAATCTCTACACCTCACGGTAGAAGAGGAACGACTAAGTAAGTAAGTAAGGTAAGGTAGTGAATGAGCCTAGAAACCTTTTTCGTGTTAAACATATTGCCATAGACTTCACCGCTGTAAAAAAAAAACAGGAAGTGGTTTGACTAAGACTTCGTGCACTAGGGACAAATGTAGTGATACTGGATGAAGAAGCAAACACAGTATGCTAATTCATTGGTTTCACTCAACCACTGCTGGTTGGAATAAAAGACGTTGATAACTATGTAGAAACTATTGAAAATTATGCAGTCAGTATTATAAATATTACCCCGTGCACATCCCGATGGTCTCTTAACAGTCAAATAAATAACAGCACCACTGCAACCTCAAGCATGTCGTACAAGCTACAGAAAACACGTCTCCAAGAGCATGTGACTGTTTGGTGCAGGTAACCTGTAAATGGACAGACTGAAGTCGTGGGTCCATGCTCCGTGAGGAGCGCAAGGGAAGACAATGATGATGATAAATATGATAATTATTGGATCATTATCAACTGTTTGCTCTTTAGGTCTCACATCCACACTTTTTTTCAAAAGCATCACTTCAGTAGCGAATCACGAATGAATTGTTGAGTGATAACACTTTAATGTGACTTTTCTTCACAGCTTCAGAACCCTTACACAACGAACCCACCCTTCAAGTACGCAACAATTCCTAATGGCAGTACAGAAGCGAACATCCGAGCTAACCATAAGGATATGTTCAACTATATGAAACCATACAACCAGCCTGATGTCGATGCTGGCATAGCATACCTGAAAAGCGGGTAAGAATTAGTCCAAATATGACGTCACGCAATGTTTACTATTTTAGTTCTTTTTTGTGACAAATTTAATGATATTTCAGATTTTTCATTTTCTTACATACTGTCGAAAGCACTAATTTACTGTAAGTTTGTATTATTTTACTATTATGAGGCATGTATATATATATATATATATATATGCTTAATTACAGTATAATTTTTTCCCTGTGGGGCCTTGTATTTAAGCTGTTGTTGATTAAACAATAATGCATTTTTCTCTTTCAAGAAAAATCCAAGCCTTCATCTACGACTCTTCAGTTCTGGAATATTATGCATCACGTGACCCAATGTGCCGGTTAGTTACCGTTGGCAACCGTTATGCGATGACAGGCTACGGTGTTGGCTTTCAGCCAGATTTTAAGAACCCCTGGATTGACAAGTTTAACAGAGTCATATTAAAACTACAAGAGAGCGGTGAGTACACTTAACATGGATCTATGGATAATCAACTGTTTGTGTTTTTAGACAGGTAAGGGAATTAAAGGTAACCATTAACATAGTTTACTTTTTTTTTAAGCCGTTGCAGCTCTCAAGGAGTCTCTCAGATGGCTGCGAAAGATTAGGCCTACTGCTGTTTCGAGCGTGTCGTAAGAAGTAACAAATATATCAGCTTTTCAAACGAGTTGTGATACAGTGGATCCAATCTCACTGCAACCCTCTAGCAATGAAAAGATAACAGAGTGGCAAAGGGAGATGGGAAGCTACTTAATCCTGATACAAGCATAAGTTATGAAAAGGCTATGAGCTTTATCGGGTGCATATACAGAAACAAGCGGAAGCAGAAAAACTGATGTGATAAAAGTGAGCAAGTGGTAATCTTCAGACTCCGCACAAGACACAACAATTTGATACAACAAGTTCAAGATAGGAACTACTCAAGACAAATGTAACTGCGGCACCGATTAATTGACAACTGAACTTCTGAGCTGCGATTTGTAGGCAGAAATGCGGGACGCTATTCCCGCTTTTCACGCTAAACAGTGTTAAAGCTCCACCTCCAGCCCGATTCGCTGCACAAGCGCGGAGATTTCTGCTCACGCAACTTTCTTCACAGTTACCCTACCCATTCTTCGCTTGACCATTACATTTCCGTGCACTGATACAGTACAACAGCGTGCACTGATATAGTACAACAGCGTGCACTGATATAGTACAACAGCATGCACTGATACAGTACAACAGCGTGCACGGATAACATGACAAACAATAGTACCATCCACTACACACCCACCCCGTAGCCGTTTGTGGTCTAAAATATTCCACCGCAACTGGGAATCGAACCATAGACTACTGAGTTCAGAAGCCAATGCACTAACCTCTGGACTACCGCGGCTCATATTTTGAAAGCAGAGCTTAAAATCCTGCGCTCGCTATAGCGGGAAGCCACCGAAATGCAACCCTGCTGCAAAGGGGCCCGCTATATGAGGAACAGTGAAATAATAGATATCCATCACTAGTACCATTTATGGACCACCTCTATGGAGATACTAACAACCTCTATTAAAATACCAACAACCTCTATGGAGATACCAACAACCTCTATGGAGATACTAACAACCTCTATGGAGATACTAACAACCTCTATGGAGATACCAACAACCTCTATGGAGATACTAACAACCTCTATGGAGATACCAACAACCTCTATGGAGATACCAACAACCTCTATGGAAATACCAACAACCTCTATGGAGATACCAACAACCTCTATGGAAATACCAACAACCTCTATGGAGATACCAACAACCTCTATGGAGATACCAACAACCTCTATGGAGATACCAACAACCTCTATTGAGATACTGTTAAAACTCTCTCTTTGTGTAGTTGTTAACTCATACTGGCTACTAGTTGTTGAATCATGCTTTATTTGCTAAATGATGTGAATGTCCACCAGTGGATAAATGTAGATGTAGGGACTGGTGTAGTAAAGTGTAACGATTGTCAACTCATCAAACCCAGCACAGTTTTGGTCATACAGGTCATCTTGTCCTGGAACGTGATGAGGCTCCGACAAGAATGTGAGTGTAAACAATGAGTGTGTATCTGAATGTCAGTACGCGAATGGTAGAATGATTCGATAGAGTTGACAGGTTGGTAGTACATCACTCATACTCACACTGTTCGAATTCAAGAAGTACTGGAACTACGGTGGTCTTTTTATAACATTTAATGGGACGCACACTTGGACAGTACGTGTATGGTTACAGGAACAAATGTCGACATAGACAGTATAATGTTGATCACAGGAATATCATCTTAAGTTAGCATTCATGCTTGGCAAATATCATAATGGAGCATTCGTAAATAAGCATTCAGCGTTCCATCATGTAAATCATCTGGCTTACTGACTGGGCACGTCAGACCATAACCAATACATAGGAAGGCTCCTAGACCTAACCTCGTCTAGCGAATATTCCTTCACGTAAAGTTCAATATATATATATTTCATAATATAGGAATCCCAGACATGGGTTCTCACATGTAGCAGTGATCTCTTGGTTCATCGAGCGATAGTACAGGCATCCCTTTTTCTCACTCGATAAATACAAAGTATATGAATTTCAACATGGCTGTTCTCTCTCTCGTGAGCTTCACTCACTATAGAATATAGACCAAAATTAGTCATTCATTAAATGTCCTCATTTCTTCATAGGTTCTCTCATAGAGGTAATTGAATAATATCATACAATCCAGTGCTGATACATAGGAATGTCTTCTTCCTTTGAATGGATATTCTTTTTAAAAGTACCACTGTGCATCTGCTTATCAACAACGATGGCGAAGCCCAAGTTCATAATAAATTGTGGTTTTAAACTTTTTATGCGAAATATAACTTTGCCATTCCTTGGCAAAAGAGAATAAACACTGGGGTAAAGTACATACAACATGTCTAAATGATTATCACTTTTCCCCATCCATATATAGATCACTATTTCGGCAAAAAGCCTGCTACAACAAAACTCGGCATCCTCACAGGATGACAGCCATGGATCACACACCTTGCTAGCGATACTTCCGCTGCATAGCCTTTGACCTTTTCCAGCGACAACCAAATTAGTTCGACTTAGAAATGCAAAGATATCCATATATAAGACAGACTCGTCCTACTCATACAAACACTACGTATAAATTCAGGCCATAGATATACTGAAGCAAGAACAATCTATTCCTACCCAGCCACAGAATAAATCACAGTAGGCCTAGAGTCGTCTGCGGAGTCCGATCGAAGATGACAGAACTATTTTCAAGGGAAGCAACCCAAAAATGACTTCTCCTTAAACACTTAAAAAAGGAAATACTTTGCTTACAAAATATTTACGAACATAATAAGAATATAAATGTATTATATTGCAAGATAGTAAAAATTGCCCTTTACAGATACCAACAACCTCTATGGTGATAAAAACAACCTCTGTGGAGATACCAACAACCTCTGTTGAGATACCAACATACTCTATTGAGATACCAACAACCTCTGTGGAGATACCAACAACCTCTATTGAGATACTATTAACCTCTATGGAGATACCAACAACCTCTATGGAAATACCATTAACCTCTATGGAGATACCAACAACCTCTATGGAGATACCAACAACCTCTATTGAGATACCATTAACCTCTATGGAGATACCATTAACCTCTATGGAGATACCAACAACCTCTATGGAGATACCAACAACCTCTATGGAGATACCAACAACCTCTATTGAGATACCAGCAACCTCTATGGAGATACCATTAACTTCTATGGAGATATCAACAACCTCTATGGAGATACCAACAACCTCTATGGAGATACCATTAACCTCTATGGAGATACCAACAACCTCTATGGAGATACCAACAACCTCTATTGAGATACCATTAACCTCTATGTAGATACCAACAACCTCTATTGAGATACCAACAACCTCTATTGAGATACCATTAACCTCTATGGAGATACCAACAACCTCTATTGAGATACCAACAACCTCTATTAAGATACCAACAACCTCTGTTGAGATAC
Organism: Oreohelix idahoensis; assembly: GCA_024509875.1. Lineage (NCBI taxonomy): Eukaryota > Metazoa > Mollusca > Gastropoda > Stylommatophora > Oreohelicidae > Oreohelix > Oreohelix idahoensis. Next base: position 243,941 of record JAMPIV010015265.1, on the reverse strand, counting down.
CAACAACCTCTATTGAGATACCATTAACCTCTATGGAGATACCAACAACCTCTATTGATATACCAACAACCTCTATTGAGATACCAACAACCTCTATTGAGATACCAACAACCTCTATTGAGATACCAACAACCTCTAATGAGATACCATTAACCTCTATGGAGATACCAACAACCTCTATTGAGATACCAACAACCTCTATAGAGATACCAACAACCTCTATTGAGATACCAACAACCTCTATTGAGATACCAACAACCTCTATGGAGATACCAACAACCTCTATGGAGATACCAACAACCTCTATTGAGATACCAACAACCTCTATGGAGATACCAACAACCTCTATTGAGATACCATTAACCTGTATTGAGATACCAACAACTCAGGCTGACCACTATTTTATTTAAACATATTTAAGCTGACGTCTGCTAGTGTAGGAGGGAGAAGTACAGGGCTGTCAATATCATCATCTTTAAACAAACTGCTACAGAACTAACCGCTACAAGAGAACGTGGCACGTGACACTGACTTCCTACGCGGGGACCAGCAGAAGTGGTGGCTACATGCTTCGTAAGGAAAGGACATATACATGATTGAGATACCCTTTTAGAAGGAATATGAATTAAAGAAGAAAGAATGTTAGAGTGTTAATCTTGAGCCAAACGTCTTGCAAAGATAGAATTAGTAGCAATGTAAATGACGAAGGTAGAAGTAGCTCTATGGCAATTACTGCCGTAGAGGAGTGGAGTAGTAGAGACTTCGCCTATGCTAGTTCCAGCTTTATGAGGCGGTATGACCAGTTTCATTCCTCTCTGCATTTGCCTTCACTAACTAACGAGCAGTCAGGTACCAATTTTTACAGCTGCGTAGATTGGAACGTGAAGAGGGCGACTTGGTTTCGAACTGGTAACTTTACCTCAAGAAGGAAGTACTCTAACTACTATGCCACTGTGAACGCTCAATGTAGATCACAGTACCCCTGTTCCCGGGGGTCTTTGAAGTGACAAAGAGAGAATAGGACTAACACACCCTCAGGGATGTTGTACAAGGCAACTAATTTGAGGTTGCGCGTGGGACTGGCGACTTCATCATGTCATACAAATTGTGACATAAACCACTGTTGCAAGAGCATGTGAGAGGTTGGTCTAGGTTTCCTGTGAAGTGACTAGCTGCTGTGGTGGCTCCGTGCTCCATTAAAAAAACGCACAGGAAAAAGAGGATGATCAGTTACACCCTAGGTTGAGACACTTGGGAGTCATGACTCAGGTGGGCCCGCCCCCTTAGAGTGTGAAGGAGCGTAATGGGCCGAAACATTTGATGGTCTGGGGGAACTTCTTCTGATGATCAGATTGCCTCCTGTTGTATCGCTGTGTGTGGAGTTTCCTATCACCCTTCTTCTTAATTTAACTTATACTTCATATTTTTATATATTCAGGTGAGTTAGATCGTCTTCAAAAGTTCTGGCTAGCAGGGGCATGCAAATCAAAAAAGGAGGCGAGTTTAGCCAATCGGACACTGGGGATTCTCAACTTCACGTCTGCTTTTATTCTCCTCGGAACAGGAGTTTTACTGGGATTGGTAACGTTATGCTTCGAACATATGTACTTCCTGTTTTGGCGAAAGCATGTGAAAGAGTGGGACAAGTGTGGTTGCTGTTCTCTCGTGTCATTGGTAAGTAAAACATGTGACGCCTCGTGATAAGATTGTTTGCCTGTAGGAGATCACCTGACCCAAGTCTTACTACGATTTATGGCACTGAAATAATTTTCCGTTGTTGGTTTTATATTCGGTTTTATGATATTACCCTGAGTAATCACTGTCTTACATTTGAGACTACATCTGGTCAGAACGGGAGAGATACACAAGGGATTTCAAACTAATGTATTCGCACTTTAAAAATTAATATTTTATGAACAACATATACAATTTTAATTTTATTTATCAATTTTAAAGCTAAAAGATAGACAATTTTTTTTTACATTGAAATAATTTTGTTTCATTTTTCATATACATGAAAAATGACAGAAAATAATCAATAAGTTTAAAAAAAAACAGAAAGACAATTCCAAACGAATTGTAGATCAGTTGATGAGAGATGTCGCTCATGCATTCATGCATTTAGAACATTTAAACTATATTTATGTTATTGTGTTAAAAAAATTTGTCTATCTCTTAGATTTTTAATGTAGTAAAGAAAATTAACATAATGTATGTTGTTCGTGAAATATAAATGTTTAAAGTGTGTATTCATAATTTTGTAAACATCCTGTTTGTTCTTATTTCTTTCTATAAATATTTTTCTTCTTCAAGTACTATGCCGACTGGTGTAGTTATTATGCCTAACCATATTAGTTCAAAACCAATCGTCGTTGCCCTTCGGGAGGCGCGGCTTTCCCACTAGTGACCCTGGATAATTTGGTCTTGGACACGTGGTCTCACGTGCCGGCGACGCATCTTTTTCTAGCCCTGACAGACTATTGGTTGCGCCGTTCCTCTGGACTAACCAGCAGAGGCATACCGCATGGGCAACAGCTTGGCCTCTTTATACAAGCGCCCAGCCTCGTGCCCACCGAGACATCGTTTCGGGGGCGCGATCCTATAGTCATCAATGACTAAAATGGATACTACTACAGCCTCATGTCCTAGGTGAAGTTTATCAATTCTGCTGTTGACTTCTTTTCATGTCACGATGTTAAACTCTTCATTACATTCTCTCTGTGGCAGCCAGTACATGCTGGTAAGTGCCAATGGGTTAGTGGTAGAAGGATGGCACTGTACAAATCTCTCTCTTCTAGTTACCGCTGCTTATAGAAGTTAGGCCTTTTCGTGTGACGAGCTGCTACTCGAGATGACTCTTTTGAATGTCAATTTACAGGCCCGTGATCTAGTGGTGTACTATCGGGACTCCAGGTTCTAGGGTAAGGCTGATGGTAATAGGGGTTGTGTTAACTATACTTTGTACCAACTGGGCAGGCAGTCACGCTTCTTTGTAAGTATCTCGACAGGTGCACTCAGACAGGTCATACACTAGTTCAGGACTCAGGTTTCATAAATATGTTACAACGTTTATTTCCAGCCTTAAGGTTGATCCAATACATTCATGATTATATACAAACGCATGCTAGACCTGGCAATCTCACCAGGCTACACAATTGATGGTTGGTAGCGTGTACATGGAAACTCTGGTTCCTTACTCTACAGCAAATTTCCTCAACGTTAAGAAATTCTGCTCACTTCTAGTTCAAAGAATCTATTTGTGCTCTGGCGCTTTACGAGTGCTAAAGATTTGTTGGCAGCCTGCACATGCTGCATCTCCAAAAACCTCGTTAACACCAATGTGCATCTGTTAGAACTAATTCATATCGAGCCAACCGCTCTGACTAACTGCTCTGCTCCAACTCATGAGCCAACCGCTCTGACTCACGGTTCTACACCAACTGCCCGTGAAAAACACTATTTTTTCATTCCCCCGTTGACCACTAACAGTCCTTTCCTTCTGATTGGTCTGGCCAACTCACCTGGGCCCAATCACTTATCTCGTTCTATTCTTAATCCTATATTTTGTATAGAGCCCTGGTGAGCTCGCGGCTATCACGCCAACCTGTTTACCCCTTAACCTTATGATCCCTACCTCTTAACTTACATGTTTTCTTGAATGTTCCTAATTTACTGTACTATCCCCTTAACTCTTCCCTTGACTGCATTCCTTACCACATCTCATAGTCGTCAATTAGCTCTTCTCGTTCAATCTTTCCAGTTATCACAATACATTCCAGCTGTCTTCTTCACAAACTATGTCAGCAGTTCAAAAGAGTTGTGATACAGTGGATCCCTTCTCACTGCAACATTCCCGGAAATGAAGAGGTTGACAGATTGGCAAAGGAAGGGGGAAATCTACCTCGACTTGACACAAGCATTACGCATGACGAGGCCAAGACTTTTTTCAAGTACAGATACAGGAGCAAGTGGAAAGCAGAACATCCAGGTCACAATAAAAATAATGCGTATTACCAGCACAGCAGAAGTGAATACGTGGTAATCTTCAGACTTCGCACAGGTCACAACAGATTGGGATACTATCTAGTCAACAAACTAAAGATAGAAACTACTGATGAATGTAACTGTGGTACTGATATACTGACTACTGAACATCTGCTTCAACGGTGCCCAACATGTGAGGAACAGAAAAAGCGCATCACAAACATTAGAGGGATCATGAAAATATGGAAGGTCTTAGAACGGATGGCGTAGGACAGTATAAAGGCTTATGCATCTGAAGGAGCTGTAGTGTAAAAAATGATTGGTAGTAGTATTATACTTATTTTATATTAAAACAGTAACGTTATTTATTTATCACAATTTATGCTATGATCTTTCTGCAGCCTGTCTTGATGACGACACTAATTATCCTGTGGTTATTTCATTCATGTCCATTTTCCTCCAGAAGTAAATCAATGACACGCAAAGAGTGGCATGAAAGCATAGAAGCTTCATCTATGATGAGCATTAATGCTTCTCTGGCTAAATGTAATTATAAAAGGGAAATACATATTCATACTTACCTGAAATGCATTGCGCGATGAAGTCTGCTTAATATACATCGAGCAAAAATTTCAGAACGTTTGTTTAAAAACAAAAAAAGAAACAGGAATGTATATTTATACAACACGCACCATAAAAATATGGGAAGGTATGTGCATTATTTTAATTTCCACGTCGCAAAGCGCGGCATTTCCATAATATCCTAAAAATACAACATTAAAAGATTGCTGATTGGTGGAAATTTTTTTACGTTTCACTTATGTTACTAACAGGACACTGAAGACAATTAGAAAGCCAAAAGGTCTAATTTATTTGTACATGCGCTCTAATATAACCGATGGAGGAAAACCTGAGGCCTGTAAACTTCTGGTGTCGTGTATTGTGGTTCGCACTATTGACCTGCCATTGAAACATCATTTTTTGATGATGCGTAGATGGCAGAGCGGATAGTGTGATTCGCTTGCATGGCTAGGCGGGGTTGTCGCACGGAAGGTCCAGTGTTCAAATCCTGGGTAAGGCACTCATGTCTGTTGTTTTTCTGTTGTCTGGTGTTCTACTTCTTTATTTCCTGCGAGTGCCTGATAACATACCTTTATATTTGTTTCATATTAATTTACTGTTTACAGGCCTCAGGTTTCCCTCCCTTATGTGTAATAAATGTTTATACAATACCAAATCTACCCACTATCCTGTTCTCACTGTTCTAGTCTACTATCATTTGCTGGACACAGTATTAATTAAGGTCCTTGTCTTGTTGGATTCGGCCTATACTGCTTGATAGAAATACAACAGAAGTGATTGCGTCATTAATAGGCTGAACTGCCCATGGCGGACTTCTGGTGTCGTGTATTGTGGTTCGCACTATTGACCTGCCATTGAAACATCATTTTTTGATGATGCGTAGATGGCAGAGCGGATAGTGTGATTCGCTTGCATGGCTAGGCGGGGTTGTCGCACGGAAGGTCCAGTGTTCAAATCCTGGGTAAGCCACTCATGTCTGTTGTTTTGCTGTTGTCTGGTGTTCTACTTCTTTATTTCCTGCGAGTGCCTGATAACATACGTTTATATTTGTTTCATATTAATTTATAACCGATGGACCCTGTCTATGTTCAACGAAATGTCGCCAGAACGAGCCAGATTTTATTTATTATTCAATTAGAAAGTTTAATAATAGCCAAACATGACCTTAACTAGGTCTGATTTTTAGCAGGCAGTGATTCTAATGCATATAATAGTCAATAAAAATTCAAACTTTTGCACATGTATATTTCTGAGCTAAAACATGGCAGTCATTCTTCTTCTTCTTCCATCCTTAGCCATCAACCGGCAAAGCAGTATGTGGCCAGTACGCCTAGTGGCGTCTTAGGGCAACAACAATTGTTTGATTTTAATTCTATTCAAATATATTTCCCACCCGAATTCTTAGTTCGATTAGAATGAAAAATAATGATTCACTGGTTCCTTGTCGGAACATATGAATACAAAAACATCACCATGTTGCTAATTGCCTCCGTGAAACGTCTTATAATGAACAATAAAAATAAATCTCACTAGCTTTTCGGGAAATACCTAAATGACGCGTGAAAGGCTTGAACTCTCACTAAAAGAACACGCAGGCATTTTAACTTTTTAGTCTTGCATTGACCATAAGTCATGAGTTTGACTACAAAGATCTAATGAAGTTGAAATAGAATGGAAATGGATGAAATGACCAGAGAAGAAAAAGTGCCGTCAGCAGGACATAAAGCAAAAAGAGCACAACGTAATCACCCCCCTTCCCCCCGCGTCATGTTTTGGCGGGTTACTTGTTCGTAATGTTTTGGCGGGTTACTTGTTCGTAATTAAAAATGCAGCTAATGAGTCGACGAAATTATAAATTTCTTCCAACTAGAGTATGGCAAAATCACTCCAGCTCGGCGAAGATGATGCTCTACATGAGAGGAACAGAGGCCGCTGCAAAAACCCGAACTGTGAGACACAAATCTGGAAGCTGAAGTATCAACTGGACATGGCTATGCTGAAGATCGACAACCTACAAAACAAGCTGAGGTTTGGCTCAGTTCTGGATGATGTTGACAGTAGTTTGGTTACTGGTGTTATTCCTTACTATTACTACTGTTGCTACAACAATAACTACTACTACTACTTCTAGTACTAATACAACTGCTACTATTACTTCTACTATTACTACTACTACCATTACTACTACAACAACCATCATCACCACTACTACTACTAATATTACTACTACTATTACCCATAGTACTGCCTGCTGCTACTACTACTATTACTACTATCGATACTGCCGCTACTACTACTAGCTGTAACAACAGTAGTAGTAATACAATTACTACTGATGTTGCAGCTACTACTTTTACTACTTCTGCAACTGCTACTACGGCTGCTACTACTTCTTCTGCTGTTGATACTGCTGCTACTATTGTCACTACCACAACTACTACTGCTACTGTTGTCACTACTATCTGCTGCTACTATTGTCATTACTACTACTAATGCTACTACTGTCACTACTACTGCTACTATTGTCACTACTACTACTACTTCTGCTACTATTGCCACTCCTGCTACTACTGTCACTACTACTACTACTGCTACTACTGTCACTACTACTACTACTACTACTACTATTGTCACTACTACCTGCTGCTACTATTGTCACTACTACTACTACTGCTACTACTGTCACTACTACTACTACTGCTACTACTGTCACTACTACTACTACTGCTACTACTGTCACTACTACTACTACTGCTACTACTGTCACTACTACTACTACTGCTACTATTGTCACTACTACCTGCTGCTACTATTGTCACTACTACTGCTACTGCTACAACTGTCACTATTACTACTACTGCTACAACTGTCACTTGTTACGACATGTTAATTATGTCGTCTGCTATAGTTGGCAGTGCGCATTTTAATGTTGAAGAGATTTTGAATATGGAAGGATTTTATACTTCATGGTTTAGTGAACACAAGTCGCACGGTCCGATTGTGACGTGTGAGCGTTGATATGGTCACGCTTGGTGACGAATGTAATTTACCCTTTTTACCTTGACCGTCAAGCCATGAAGACGCGTTTTATTTCCTTCCAGTGTTAGGCTTCATATTGCCGAATTTATATTGAGATACGGACATAAGGTCACTCCATGTTATGATAATGAATTGATGGAATGAATGGTTTATGAATAACCATCTTATAGAAGGATTGTTCGCTCATGTATGAGCTATATTCGTCAAACTATTGGGTCTAATTTCTGGTGGTCTGCATAGTTAGCCACGCATGTATACAGCTCATAATGTTCTGATGACAACTAATTAACTGGTACACTGACGGTAACAATAGATTCCAACTGAATCAAAAATGCAGATGTATTCTTATATATAATTGGATTACTTATAATGTCTTCACATGTTTTGTCAAAATAAAATGGATGTTTATTGGACTCAATGTCGTAGATTTCCGATAGGAGAATTAAGACTAGGTTTGGTCCCTTCTGAATAGGTTTGAATAGGTGATAGACTCAGTGAGAGTTAGTGAAAGGTAATAGAATTTCCACACACGTGAGATGATAGATTTTGATATAGTGGCTGTCTCTGAAAGCGAAAAGAATTCTTCTCTCTCTCACCTATCTTCTACAACAGTTGTTACAGCGTCAGACAGACTACACCAATATACATATTACGTATATTTCTATCACTCACAGGCACGCACATACACGTGACGACAGGTAAACACACAGACGTGGGAAAACTATAACCATGATATATATATTATCTAGAACGAGCTGACCAAACACGATTATTAAGTTCAAGAGCGATTTTATTATCAGGAAAAATCGGCTCACAACATCAAAGAAAGTACATCAAGGAAAATACATATACACATAGTCATAAAAAATCAAGGAAATGTTGCAAGGATGATAGCCCCGTTATAGTGTTAACTCTAGGTTTAGCCCGGCCCCGTTAAGAGAACAGATTATGGCGCCCGAGTCACAGATACATAGGGTTTGAGTCTAAGAGTTGTCTTTGTTTTATCTCGTAATTATATGCACAGAGTTTGAAAAAAATCTGATTTAACCTAAGACAAAACACAAGAACTCTAGCCTTAGCAACAAATTATGCAGATTGAAAAAAAATTAGGACAGCAACAGGGTGTCAAAGATAAATATAGTGAAAAATATCACTCAAACCAGCGTACACTCATTCATTCCGCCATGGCTTCTCACACTGGTACTCACGACTTTGCTTGCTGCCTCTTGGAACACATTGATTTTAGATTTTCACACAGACTCAAAAAATGCAGTCTTCTGCCAAGAAGTCCCCAGTTCCAAAAGACGTATTTAACTTGGAGTCTCCGGGAACGACTACTTGGGTATGCAAATTTGTTCAAATGTCTGATTAAGTCACCTAACAATTATTCCAGGCGCGGGAGTTAACAGAGCACAGTGTCAATAGCGTAGGTTTCAAAAAAATGATGAATGTCAGGTCGGTGCCTTCCCTCAGTATAGGATTCACTTTAGTCACACCACAGATTTGTCCACAAGATATAATCTAGTCGGGAAATGATTGTTAATATTCACGCCACCAGGCAGCAAATTATATAGAGTTTTCTAGAAGAAATTAAGTGCTGGCTCCAAGGTCCAGTATTTATCATTACAGTCTTTAAAAACCCGTTATAGGGATATTAGTATTTCTGTCTAACTTGCACCGTCAGATCAGTGTTACTTGAGAAAACCCACGTGGTTCAAAATAAGGACTGTCTATTTCTTCACAAGTATGGAAACTACTACTAGGTGCTGGTAAAGTTAGGGTCACCCCAAAACTTTCACTGTGTGGAGGAAAAATAACACATATAATATAATAAACAGAATCTGTACTGGTTAAAACTTACATTTAAACTTGCAAGCAGAGAGCTTTGCTTATCATTTAAACTTCCCGTGACGTAAGTTATATTTAAAAATCAGCAATCCTCATAAATTAAGAACACGTGCGTATTCCGTCACCATTCATGAGGCTGGATTCTAGAGTTTATACGTTAGTTTAGAAAAATACACTCGACTGAGTATTAGCAGTTAAATTAAATTCATAAATAGCTACAATTGCCGTTATAAGCTAGAAATTATAATTTCCTACTGCTTTCCACTGAATGCTTCCCTAGAAAATATCTGCCTACCACTTTATTTCTTTTCTGCGCTAAAGAAATAGATTAAAATGAATTTAGCGATTTAACACTTTAACACTCACAAAATCTATATATCTATCATATTAATTACCTCAACCACAGAATTACAGGTAGTCGCACAACTTAAGAATAAAAATGCTGAAAATATTTCTGGAAGTCTAGAAGTTCGACAAATTGCCGAAACAAACTGAGATCTTCTCTAACAGCTATTCTGTTTTTCGAGCGACCTATCTACTGTGGAGTCTATGAGCGAGAATGAAATTAAAGTTTCAAACTTGGCCAATATCTTAAAATCAGACAAAGGGCCCAAACTTACTTCGCCAAGCGAAATTATCTCCCCTACTCCCAACATTTACGTCCGCTTAACGCGTGTCGTAACTGTCACCTACTGACCACGATGTACGCGTGTCAGTTTCAAATCCCAGACAGCCTGACTCCATTGTAGGGCAGTTTTCACACTACAGCTGACCATGGCCCAAGTGAGCGCCGTGTCAGTTTGGGATTTCCAGACAGATGTCTGGATACTGACCGGTGCAGATGTAAAGTATCACACCTCACCGGGACTAATGCCGAGAAGAAGCTCGCGCGCTCGGTGAGAATGTAGACGATTTGCTACGTCCTGTGTTCAGCGAACCGACTTATCACGCCTTCTGACGCCCTGCAGCCCTGACATCTACGTAATATCGTCCTAGCGCGATTCTCAGTTTAAGAGAAAGGAAAACAGGTAAAGTTTGCGAATTATATGAAAATAATATTCGCAAAACGAATGGATGAAAAATACACAGGAAAAAAAAATACAGAGATATTAAAAGAGAGAGTTTATGTGAAAGAATAGGAAGAAGATGTAGGAAATTAAATGAATATAAACCCTACGTGACAGAGCCTCCCCCCTTTAAGATATGGAAGCACTCCATGTCTACGTTATGGAGTTTAATTTCCTATAACCGTAGCTTCGGGGTGTCTGTCTTCTTCCCTCTCCATCTCCCCCTCCATCTCTGTCCAATTCCTACTCAAGTCCACTCCTCAAAGTTTCCTTCCCCTGGAATGTCTCATATGCGCGCTTGAAAGAGCGTCGCCGCTTCTGACATTTTTGAAAGATTTCCTGTGATAGCGGTGGAATATCCCTGCCACTATCGTCATCTTCGTCAGTTTTGGCGATCGTCAGGAGATGGTCGGAGGTTGGCACTGGTTTTTCCAAGTATCTCTTTAAGAGATTTAAATGGAAAACCTTCTCCTTTCCTTCAATAGAGATCTGGTAGTTAGCCTTAGAAATCTTTTTCAGGACGGTAAACGGCCCTTGCCATCCGATCTTCAGTTGGTTGTTCTCGGTAGGGAGCAACACCAAAACTTTCTCTCCTGCTTCCAGTTCTCTCTCTTCCGCGACTTTCCTGTATCGGTTAGCGTGCTTGGTGCGTGCTCGCTTAAAGTTAGTCGTTGCTAGGTCCCACCCTAGTTTCAACCGTTCCTTTAAAACCGACACATATTTACTGGCTGAGACAACTGTCTCATCAGCCTTCTCGTCTATCAGAGACTGAAGTAAGGCTTCAAGCGGGCCCTTAATGGGTCTGCCGAATAAGAGTGTAGCTGGCGGAAATCCTGTGGAAGTATGAGGAGATTCTCTGTAGCCAAATAATGCTGCAGGAATACAAAGATCCCAATCTTCAGGTTTCCCTTGTGCCAGCTTACTTAGCATCATGGTGAGGTTTCCATTAGCACGTTCCACGAGCCCATTTCCGGCCGGAGTATATGGCTTAGTGTGGATGTGCTGGGTCCTCAAGATCTTAACGATCTCATCCATCAACAGGTTTCGGTATGGAGATCCATTATCCGTCAACACTTGCTGAGGGAATCCCAACCGAGTGAAAATCTGCACGAGGGCTTCTGCGACATGCTTGGCATCTGCGCATGTTAGCGGGATAGCTTCTGCCCATAAAGTGCATGTATCGACTAAGGTCAGGATGAACCTGTTCCTTCTTTTAGTCCTTTCGAAAGGCCCTAAAATGTCGATCACAACCCGTTCGAATGGTGTTCCCATTATTGGCATTTCACCCATGTGGACTGGGGGGGTCCGTTGCTTGGGTGGTACACGTTGGCACTGGGCACAGGATTTGACATATCTGATGATATCAGTATTCACTCCTGGCCACCAATAATGAGTGGTTATACGTTGGTTTGTGGCGTTCTGTCCCATATGTCCGCTAAAGGGAAGAGAGTGCCCCATTTCTAGGATTTGGCTTCTGTACTGTTTCGGTACTAGGAGCTGGTTGTAACCTTGGTCAGGCTTGCCCGTTCTCCGATAAAGTACGCCATCCTCAGAAAAAATGTCCCCGTGCTGTTTGGGTTCCTTAGCCATGGGCAGTTTCCTAAAGCAGGGTGCCAAAGTAGGGTCCTTGTATTGCGCTTCTTTAAGTTCCATAGGTAACAAATTTGGCGCAGGCTCCCGTTCCTTCTTGGTTTGCCCTCTTGTAGTTACTGCTGCCACAATCGGCTCTTCCGGTTTCCCAATACACACGTATCTCCCGCCAAGTATGACTGGGTAGATGGGATCATCCATAACAGCCGCTTTGATCACACCTCTGACAAAGTCAGAGTGTATCTCCACCAATGCGATGGGAAGCGCTGTAGGTGCATCACTCTTACGAACTCCACAAAGTTTGACGGTCTCTCCTGTCTCTTGACCGGGTTTAACCAGGTTTCTGGCAACAATGCAATCGTAAGAAAGCCCCGTGTCAAATAAGCAAGAAGTTTGAGAACCGTTCAAAGTAACAGTACCTCGCGTTGAGGGTCTATCCCCAACAGGTTGGGAATCATTGTCAATAATTCCGCCTTGCGAGACTGTCAATAAGCATCCGATGCGTTTCGGCTCGGTGTGCTCGGTCTGATCATATGTCCCGTGCTCAGGGGTTCTCCCTTTGCCACCTTGTCCTTTCTGGCTGCGCTGCCATGTAGGGCGGTCGGGTTGATCAGACTGTTTGGGGTGGTTGGGGTACTTGTTCTTGTAGAACTTGGATTTTTCAGGAGGGGGGTTTTGAGGTCCAGTTTCTCTGTGGTTATTTAGGTTAGAAGCCTGAGAAGATTGCTCAAAGTTATGTTTTCGAAAATGCTCCTCTGTCGGTTTCCGCTTTGTGGCCGGTAGTTCAGCCAGCGCATTGTGATAACGCTCAGACTTTTCCAAAATGTCTTCAAGTTTTTCTGCCCCCTGCTCAGCGAGAAATCTCCGGGTATCAGCAGACAAAGTGTTCTTTATTTGTTCAGTTAGAACAAGTTCCTCAAGACCTTCATAGGTAGAGGGGAGCTGCGAAAGCTCAAGGCACTTTGTTAGATATCCCTTAAGACGAGATGAGAACTGGTGAAAAGTTTCAGAATTCTCTTTCCGGCTGTTGCGAAACAGTTGCAAAAACTTGCGAGCGTTCATTTCAAAGCGCTCCAGTAACGCTTTCTTCAACACATCGTAGTCGTCTTGTTGGCTACTTTCCAGCTTAGAATAAACATCATAAGCAGAACCTTTTAGGGCCTGGGAAAGTTTCATATTCCAACGCGACCTCTCTAACCCGTACAGAGTTGCAATTTTCTCAAATTTTTCTAACCATGTGTCAATCTTCTCATTTGGACAAGGAAAAGATTCAAGAGTGAAAGACATAGCATTTAGTTGAAAAGATTGAGTGTTAGCAGGGTCAGTTAAGGAAGAATGAGGAGAAGACTCTCCATTGCTGGAGGTAGAGGCAGCCCCACGACTTTGGAACTCTAGAGCTTTAAGAGCCAACTCATGTTGTCTCTCCTTCTCTCTTTCCTCATGCTGTCTCTCCTTCTCTTTCTCCTCACGCTGTCTCTCCTTCTCTCTTTCCTCATGCTGCATCCTGCGAATTTCCATTTCCTCGTCCATTTTCTTCTGCTGTAAAGCTTCGGCTGCTTCTTCTTTCCTCCTTAGTTCTTCTTCTTTCCTCTCCGCATCATATCTCTCAAGTTCGTCCCTGACAAAAGCTTTCGCTTCTTCTCCTTCCAGTCCCCCCTCTCTCGCTTCGTCCCTGAGAAGTTGTCTAAGCTTTGCCCTCTCGGCCATATTATGTCAGTGACTGAGACACGTGGAGATAGAAAATAGGAAAAAGAATACACTGGTTCCTACCACTTACGAGAAAAAAAATTACCAAAAATCAAAAGATGATATATTTAACCCTGGGATACCTCCTCCAAAGTAAAATCTAACTATCGCTGCTATTATCGGCAATAAAGCACTCAATGCAAAACACGACTACGCCAAATAAATGGTAGTTAAGATTACAACTGAAAATTAAGTTGCTACAGTGGAAAAGCAAAAGAATATTGCAAAAATTAAAGAGAAAAATAATCCCTTAATTTTTAAAAATCCACTATAAGTTCGCCCCCTGAAGTCAGATCGGGTAAGGGAGGGAATTAATCTGGACAAAAAGTCCGAAACACACTCCTTAACTTAGTTCAAACGCCGTTCTGCCTCAGTACCCAGTGAATGTTATACACTCACCACTTTACCAGCATTTAGTATTACAATCAGCAGTTAACATATATCCCGACAAATCAACCTGTAACCAAAATGTATATTATTCAAAGATGCTGTGGAAAAAAAAACTTATTAGTTTGTATGGTCAGCACGCCCGTAAACAGATCGCTAGTCTAGGGGGTAATTTTTTTTAGATATAACAACTCACAAGACATCACACTCTTACTCTATATCAGAATACAGAATCTTAAGTTCAAAATCCAGATAGACGAGTCCACGTTTGTCGTACTCGTCTTCCTATTCTAAGTTCAAAGACCGGAAACGAGCCCTCATTTGTCGTAGATTTCCGATAGGAGAATTAAGACTAGGTTTGGTCCCTTCTGAATAGGTTTGAATAGGTGATAGACTCAGTGAGAGTTAGTGAAAGGTAATAGAATTTCCACACACGTGAGATGATAGATTTTGATATAGTGGCTGTCTCTGAAAGCGAAAAGAATTCTTCTCTCTCTCACCTATCTTCTACAACAGTTGTTACAGCGTCAGACAGACTACACCAATATACATATTACGTATATTTCTATCACTCACAGGCACGCACATACACGTGACGACAGGTAAACACACAGACGTGGGAAAACTATAACCATGATATATATATATTATCTAGAACGAGCTGACCAAACACGATTATTAAGTTCAAGAGCGATTTTATTATCAGGAAAAATCGGCTCACAACATCAAAGAAAGTACATCAAGGAAAATACATATACACATAGTCATAAAAAATCAAGGAAATGTTGCAAGGATGATAGCCCCGTTATAGTGTTAACTCTAGGTTTAGCCCGGCCCCGTTAAGAGAACAGATTATGGCGCCCGAGTCACAGATACATAGGGTTTGAGTCTAAGAGTTGTCTTTGTTTTATCTCGTAATTATATGCACAGAGTTTGAAAAAAAATCTGATTTAACCTAAGACAAAACACAAGAACTCTAGCCTTAGCAACAAATTATGCAGATTGAAAAAAAATTAGGACAGCAACAGGGTGTCAAAGATAAATATAGTGAAAAATATCACTCAAACCAGCGTACACTCATTCATTCCGCCATGGCTTCTCACACTGGTACTCACGACTTTGCTTGCTGCCTCTTGGAACACATTGATTTTAGATTTTCACACAGACTCAAAAAAAATGCAGTCTTCTGCCAAGAAGTCCCCAGTTCCAAAAGACGTATTTAACTTGGAGTCTCCGGGAACGACTACTTGGGTATGCAAATTTGTTCAAATGTCTGATTAAGTCACCTAACAATTATTCCAGGCGCGGGAGTTAACAGAGCACAGTGTCAATAGCGTAGGTTTCAAAAAAATGATGAATGTCAGGTCGGTGCCTTCCCTCAGTATAGGATTCACTTTAGTCACACCACAGATTTGTCCACAAGATATAATCTAGTCGGGAAATGATTGTTAATATTCACGCCACCAGGCAGCAAATTATATAGAGTTTTCTAGAAGAAATTAAGTGCTGGCTCCAAGGTCCAGTATTTATCATTACAGTCTTTAAAAACCCGTTATAGGGATATTAGTATTTCTGTCTAACTTGCACCGTCAGATCAATGTTACTTGAGAAAACCCACGTGGTTCAAAATAAGGACTGTCTATTTCTTCACAAGTATGGAAACTACTACTAGGTGCTGGTAAAGTTAGGGTCACCCCAAAACTTTCACTGTGTGGAGGAAAAATAACACATATAATATAATAAACAGAATCTGTACTGGTTAAAACTTACATTTAAACTTGCAAGCAGAGAGCTTTGCTTATCATTTAAACTTCCCGTGACGTAAGTTATATTTAAAAATCAGCAATCCTCATAAATTAAGAACACGTGCGTATTCCGTCACCATTCATGAGGCTGGATTCTAGAGTTTATACGTTAGTTTAGAAAAATACACTCGACTGAGTATTAGCAGTTAAATTAAATTCATAAATAGCTACAATTGCCGTTATAAGCTAGAAATTATAATTTCCTACTGCTTTCCACTGAATGCTTCCCTAGAAAATATCTGCCTACCACTTTATTTCTTTTCTGCGCTAAAGAAATAGATTAAAATGAATTTAGCGATTTAACACTTTAACACTCACAAAATCTATATATCTATCATATTAATTACCTCAACCACAGAATTACAGGTAGTCGCACAACTTAAGAATAAAAATGCTGAAAATATTTCTGGAAGTCTAGAAGTTCGACAAATTGCCGAAACAAACTGAGATCTTCTCTAACAGCTATTCTGTTTTTCGAGCGACCTATCTACTGTGGAGTCTATGAGCGAGAATGAAATTAAAGTTTCAAACTTGGCCAATATCTTAAAATCAGACAAAGGGCCCAAACTTACTTCGCCAAGCGAAATTATCTCCCCTACTCCCAACATTTACGTCCGCTTAACGCGTGTCGTAACTGTCACCTACTGACCACGATGTACGCGTGTCAGTTTCAAATCCCAGACAGCCTGACTCCATTGTAGGGCAGTTTTCACACTACAGCTGACCATGGCCCAAGTGAGCGCCGTGTCAGTTTGGGATTTTCCAGACAGATGTCTGGATACTGACCGGTGCAGATGTAAAGTATCACACCTCACCGGGACTAATGCCGAGAAGAAGCTCGCGCACTCGGTGAGAATGTAGACGATTTGCTACGTCCTGTGTTCAGCGAACCGACTTATCACGCCTTCTGACGCCCTGCAGCCCTGACATCTACGTAATATCGTCCTAGCGCGATTCTCAGTTTAAGAGAAAGGAAAACAGGTAAAGTTTGCGAATTATATGAAAATAATATTCGCAAAACGAATGGATGAAAAATACACAGGAAAAAAAAAATACAGAGATATTAAAAGAGAGAGTTTATGTGAAAGAATAGGAAGAAGATGTAGGAAATTAAATGAATATAAACCCTACGTGACAGAGCCTCCCCCCTTTAAGATATGGAAGCACTCCATGTCTACGTTATGGAGTTTAATTTCCTATAACCGTAGCTTCGGGGTGTCTGTCTTCTTCCCTCTCCATCTCCCCCTCCATCTCTGTCCAATTCCTACTCAAGTCCACTCCTCAAAGTTTCCTTCCCCTGGAATGTCTCATATGCGCGCTTGAAAGAGCGTCGCCGCTTCTGACATTTTTGAAAGATTTCCTGTGATAGCGGTGGAATATCCCTGCCACTATCGTCATCTTCGTCAGTTTTGGCGATCGTCAGGAGATGGTCGGAGGTTGGCACTGGTTTTTTCCAAGTATCTCTTTAAGAGATTTAAATGGAAAACCTTCTCCTTTCCTTCAATAGAGATCTGGTAGTTAGCCTTAGAAATCTTTTTCAGGACGGTAAACGGCCCTTGCCATCCGATCTTCAGTTGGTTGTTCTCGGTAGGGAGCAACACCAAAACTTTCTCTCCTGCTTCCAGTTCTCTCTCTTCCGCGACTTTCCTGTATCGGTTAGCGTGCTTGGTGCGTGCTCGCTTAAAGTTAGTCGTTGCTAGGTCCCACCCTAGTTTCAACCGTTCCTTTAAAACCGACACATATTTACTGGCTGAGACAACTGTCTCATCAGCCTTCTCGTCTATCAGAGACTGAAGTAAGACTTCAAGCGGGCCCTTAATGGGTCTGCCGAATAAGAGTGTAGCTGGCGGAAATCCTGTGGAAGTATGAGGAGATTCTCTGTAGCCAAATAATGCTGCAGGAATACAAAGATCCCAATCTTCAGGTTTCCCTTGTGCCAGCTTACTTAGCATCATGGTGAGGTTTCCATTAGCACGTTCCACGAGCCCATTTCCGGCCGGAGTATATGGCTTAGTGTGGATGTGCTGGGTCCTCAAGATCTTAACGATCTCATCCATCAACAGGTTTCGGTATGGAGATCCATTATCCGTCAACACTTGCTGAGGGAATCCCAACCGAGTGAAAATCTGCACGAGGGCTTCTGCGACATGCTTGGCATCTGCGCATGTTAGCGGGATAGCTTCTGCCCATAAAGTGCATGTATCGACTAAGGTCAGGATGAACCTGTTCCTTCTTTTAGTCCTTTCGAAAGGCCCTAAAATATCGATCACAACCCGTTCGAATGGTGTTCCCATTATTGGCATTTCACCCATGTGGACTGGGGGGGTCCGTTGCTTGGGTGGTACACGTTGGCACTGGGCACAGGATTTGACATATCTGATGATATCAGTATTCACTCCTGGCCACCAATAATGAGTGGTTATACGTTGGTTTGTGGCGTTCTGTCCCATATGTCCGCTAAAGGGAAGAGAGTGCCCCATTTCTAGGATTTGGCTTCTGTACTGTTTCGGTACTAGGAGCTGGTTGTAACCTTGGTCAGGCTTGCCCGTTCTCCGATAAAGTACGCCATCCTCAGAAAAAATGTCCCCGTGCTGTTTGGGTTCCTTAGCCATGGGCAGTTTCCTAAAGCAGGGTGCCAAAGTAGGGTCCTTGTATTGCGCTTCTTTAAGTTCCATAGGTAACAAATTTGGCGCAGGCTCCCGTTCCTTCTTGGTTTGCCCTCTTGTAGTTACTGCTGCCACAATCGGCTCTTCCGGTTTCCCAATACACACGTATCTCCCGCCAAGTATGACTGGGTAGATGGGATCATCCATAACAGCCGCTTTGATCACACCTCTGACAAAGTCAGAGTGTATCTCCACCAATGCGATGGGAAGCGCTGTAGGTGCATCACTCTTACGAACTCCACAAAGTTTGACGGTCTCTCCTGTCTCTTGACCGGGTTTAACCAGGTTTCTGGCAACAATGCAATCGTAAGAAAGCCCCGTGTCAAATAAGCAAGAAGTTTGAGAACCGTTCAAAGTAACAGTACCTCGCGTTGAGGGTCTATCCCCAACAGGTTGGGAATCACTGTCAATAATTCCGCCTTGCGAGACTGTCAATAAGCATCCGATGCGTTTTCGGCTCGGTGTGCTCGGTCTGATCATATGTCCCGTGCTCAGGGGTTCTCCCTTTGCCACCTTGTCCTTTCTGGCTGCGCTGCCATGTAGGGCGGTCGGGTTGATCAGACTGTTTGGGGTGGTTGGGGTACTTGTTCTTGTAGAACTTGGATTTTTCAGGAGGGGGGTTTTGAGGTCCAGTTTCTCTGTGGTTATTTAGGTTAGAAGCCTGAGAAGATTGCTCAAAGTTATGTTTTCGAAAATGCTCCTCTGTCGGTTTCCGCTTTGTGGCCGGTAGTTCAGCCAGCGCATTGTGATAACGCTCAGACTTTTCCAAAATGTCTTCAAGTTTTTCTGCCCCCTGCTCAGCGAGAAATCTCCGGGTATCAGCAGACAAAGTGTTCTTTATTTGTTCAGTTAGAACAAGTTCCTCAAGACCTTCATAGGTAGAGGGGAGCTGCGAAAGCTCAAGGCACTTTGTTAGATATCCCTTAAGACGAGATGAGAACTGGTGAAAAGTTTCAGAATTCTCTTTCCGGCTGTTGCGAAACAGTTGCAAAAACTTGCGAGCGTTCATTTCAAAGCGCTCCAGTAACGCTTTCTTCAACACATCGTAGTCGTCTTGTTGGCTACTTTCCAGCTTAGAATAAACATCATAAGCAGAACCTTTTAGGGCCTGGGAAAGTTTCATATTCCAACGCGACCTCTCTAACCCGTACAGAGTTGCAATTTTCTCAAATTTTTCTAACCATGTGTCAATCTTCTCATTTGGACAAGGAAAAGATTCAAGAGTGAAAGACATAGCATTTAGTTGAAAAGATTGAGTGTTAGCAGGGTCAGTTAAGGAAGAATGAGGAGAAGACTCTCCATTGCTGGAGGTAGAGGCAGCCCCACGACTTTGGAACTCTAGAGCTTTAAGAGCCAACTCATGTTGTCTCTCCTTCTCTCTTTCCTCATGCTGTCTCTCCTTCTCTTTCTCCTCACGCTGTCTCTCCTTCTCTCTTTCCTCATGCTGCATCCTGCGAATTTCCATTTCCTCGTCCATTTTCTTCTGCTGTAAAGCTTCGGCTGCTTCTTCTTTCCTCCTTAGTTCTTCTTCTTTCCTCTCCGCATCATATCTCTCAAGTTCGTCCCTGACAAAAGCTTTCGCTTCTTCTCCTTCCAGTCCCTCCTCTCTCGCTTCGTCCCTGAGAAGTTGTCTAAGCTTTGCCCTCTCGGCCATATTATGTCAGTGACTGAGACACGTGGAGATAGAAAATAGGAAAAAGAATACACTGGTTCCTACCACTTACGAGAAAAAAAATTACCAAAAATCAAAAGATGATATATTTAACCCTGGGATACCTCCTCCAAAGTAAAATCTAACTATCGCTGCTATTATCGGCAATAAAGCACTCAATGCAAAACACGACTACGCCAAATAAATGGTAGTTAAGATTACAACTGAAAATTAAGTTGCTACAGTGGAAAAGCAAAAGAATATTGCAAAAATTAAAGAGAAAAATAATCCCTTAATTTTTAAAAATCCACTATAAGTTCGCCCCCTGAAGTCAGATCGGGTAAGGGAGGGAATTAATCTGGACAAAAAGTCCGAAACACACTCCTTAACTTAGTTCAAACGCCGTTCTGCCTCAGTACCCAGTGAATGTTATACACTCACCACTTTACCAGCATTTAGTATTACAATCAGCAGTTAACATATATCCCGACAAATCAACCTGTAACCAAAATGTATATTATTCAAAGATGCTGTGGAAAAAAAAACTTATTAGTTTGTGTGGTCAGCACGCCCGTAAACAGATCGCTAGTCTAGGGGGTAATTTTTTTTAGATATAACAACTCACAAGACATCACACTCTTACTCTATATCAGAATACAGAATCTTAAGTTCAAAATCCAGATAGACGAGTCCACGTTTGTCGTACTCGTCTTCCTATTCTAAGTTCAAAGACCGGAAACGAGCCCTCATTTGTCGTAGATTTCCGATAGGAGAATTAAGACTAGGTTTGGTCCCTTCTGAATAGGTTTGAATAGGTGATAGACTCAGTGAGAGTTAGTGAAAGGTAATAGAATTTCCACACACATGAGATGATAGATTTTGATATAGTGGCTGTCTCTGAAAGCGAAAAGAATTCTTCTCTCTCTCACCTATCTTCTACAACAGGTGTTACAGCGTCAGACAGACTACACCAATATACATATTACGTATATTTCTATCACTCACAGGCACGCACATACACGTGACGACAGGTAAACACACAGACGTGGGAAAACTATAACCATGATATATATATTATCTAGAACGAGCTGACCAAACACGATTATTAAGTTCAAGAGCGATTTTATTATCAGGAAAAATCGGCTCACAACATCAAAGAAAGTACATCAAGGAAAATACATATACACATAGTCATAAAAAATCAAGGAAATGTTGCAAGGATGATAGCCCCGTTATAGTGTTAACTCTAGGTTTAGCCCGGCCCCGTTAAGAGAACAGATTATGGCGCCCGAGTCACAGATACATAGGGTTTGAGTCTAAGAGTTGTCTTTGTTTTATCTCGTAATTATATGCACAGAGTTTGAAAAAAATCTGATTTAACCTAAGACAAAACACAAGAACTCTAGCCTTAGCAACAAATTATGCAGATTGAAAAAAAATTAGGACAGCAACAGGGTGTCAAAGATAAATATAGTGAAAAATATCACTCAAACCAGCGTACACTCATTCATTCCGCCATGGCTTCTCACACTGGTACTCACGACTTTGCTTGCTGCCTCTTGGAACACATTGATTTTAGATTTTCACACAGACTCAAAAAATGCAGTCTTCTGCCAAGAAGTCCCCAGTTCCAAAAGACGTATTTAACTTGGAGTCTCCGGGAACGACTACTTGGGTATGCAAATTTGTTCAAATGTCTGATTAAGTCACCTAACAATTATTCCAGGCGCGGGAGTTAACAGAGCACAGTGTCAATAGCGTAGGTTTCAAAAAAATGATGAATGTCAGGTCGGTGCCTTCCCTCAGTATAGGATTCACTTTAGTCACACCACAGATTTGTCCACAAGATATAATCTAGTCGGGAAATGATTGTTAATATTCACGCCACCAGGCAGCAAATTATATAGAGTTTTCTAGAAGAAATTAAGTGCTGGCTCCAAGGTCCAGTATTTATCATTACAGTCTTTAAAAACCCGTTATAGGGATATTAGTATTTCTGTCTAACTTGCACCGTCAGATCAGTGTTACTTGAGAAAAACCCACGTGGTTCAAAATAAGGACTGTCTATTTCTTCACAAGTATGGAAACTACTACTAGGTGCTGGTAAAGTTAGGGTCACCCCAAAACTTTCACTGTGTGGAGGAAAAATAACACATATAATATAATAAACAGAATCTGTACTGGTTAAAACTTACATTTAAACTTGCAAGCAGAGAGCTTTGCTTATCATTTAAACTTCCCGTGACGTAAGTTATATTTAAAAATCAGCAATCCTCATAAATTAAGAACACGTGCGTATTCCGTCACCATTCATGAGGCTGGATTCTAGAGTTTATACGTTAGTTTAGAAAAAATACACTCGACTGAGTATTAGCAGTTAAATTAAATTCATAAATAGCTACAATTGCCGTTATAAGCTAGAAATTATAATTTCCTACTGCTTTCCACTGAATGCTTCCCTAGAAAATATCTGCCTACCACTTTATTTCTTTTCTGCGCTAAAGAAATAGATTAAAATGAATTTAGCGATTTAACACTTTAACACTCACAAAATCTATATATCTATCATATTAATTACCTCAACCACAGAATTACAGGTAGTCGCACAACTTAAGAATAAAAATGCTGAAAATATTTCTGGAAGTCTAGAAGTTCGACAAATTGCCGAAACAAACTGAGATCTTCTCTAACAGCTATTCTGTTTTTCGAGCGACCTATCTACTGTGGAGTCTATGAGCGAGAATGAAATTAAAGTTTCAAACTTGGCCAATATCTTAAAATCAGACAAAGGGCCCAAACTTACTTCGCCAAGCGAAATTATCTCCCCTACTTCCAACATTTACGTCCGCTTAACGCGTGTCGTAACTGTCACCTACTGACCACGATGTACGCGTGTCAGTTTCAAATCCCAGACAGCCTGACTCCATTGTAGGGCAGTTTTCACACTACAGCTGACCATGGCCCAAGTGAGCGCCGTGTCCGTTTGGGATTTCCAGACAGATGTCTGGATACTGACCGGTGCAGATGTAAAGTATCACACCTCACCGGGACTAATGCCGAGAAGAAGCTCGCGCGCTCGGTGAGAATGTAGACGATTTGCTACGTCCTGTGTTCAGCGAACCGACTTATCACGCCTTCTGACGCCCTGCAGCCCTGACATCTACGTAATATCGTCCTAGCGCGATTCTCAGTTTAAGAGAAAGGAAAACAGGTAAAGTTTGCGAATTATATGAAAATAATATTCGCAAAACGAATGGATGAAAAATACACAGGAAAAAAAAATACAGAGATATTAAAAGAGAGAGTTTATGTGAAAGAATAGGAAGAAGATGTAGGAAATTAAATGAATATAAACCCTACGTGACACTCAAACCCGAGGACTTACCCACATTAATTACGTTAAGGTTGGTTCGACATATTACGTTGTTGATTGTTATTCATGCACGATGAACTCTCTTAAAAAGAAGTTATTCATCTACAATATTTATGATGAAGTTCGTAAGGAACCAGAAGGGTTGTTGGACATTCTGCTAACCGATGAGACAACTTAAATATTGACCCTCAGTGTGAATAATTGTCAAACAAGTGAACCACCCTTATCAACTGGTGGCCAGATGTGGTTGGGGAATTTTAATTCACAATAAGGATCTAATTGTCAAGAAAATACCGGTTTTGCAAAATCTCCCTTCCAGCTAAATTAACATTTTTTACGTCGGCACATGTGACGTCACGCCCGTAGCAACAGTATGATTGTAATGAATGGCAGCCACAAGTCAGCGACCTTGAAGAAAAGATTCCTAAATGCTTCAATCAACAGAGGAAAGTAATTTATACAGTCATCATCATGACATACGATCTCATTAGTTCGTTGGCGAAGCAGGCACTGTCAAAACTTATTGCGATTCCAAAAGCTAAGTACTTGTTTATGCCGTACGCATGTAAAGTCCATGTTGCTAAGTCATCGACATGTCTTTGGGAAGTCATTTGTTAACTGGTGAATGTTTTTTTTTCCATATGTATCCATATTGTAAAGTTCATATTAGTGGGAGGTTGGCGGTAGATTTAAGTCGATCAATATCTCTTTCAGAGGTCGATCGATTTAAATCCGTTCCGTAGGGTAGTTAAATATTTTCATTTTGCAAAGAACCCCATTGAAGATTTACCGATGGCTACTTTCGTTTGCATTTGAAATTATTTGACATTAAGTGTTAGCTGTGAAGTTCTGTAAATAACTGTTGTATTTTGATGTACTAAGTTTCATTTTTATTTAGTTCTAGTCGTATGTTCGTAATGTATCTCGTCCATCTTGATCTGACTATCTTTTAGTTCATATAATAACATATTTGTCAGTTAAATGAGTCCATTGTTACATCACCATTTTTAGTGTACATGTTTAATCTAGACTTGGTTCAACCTTGACCTTATTTGAGTACTTCCGATTTTTCTGCTCGGTTTGTAGATTCATTTTATGTATGAAATTGTCACTTTGTGATGTGCTACTGTTTTGTACAGCTTAGTTTATTGTTCGTCTTATAGTTATTCATTTTATATATTAATGGTATAATAATAGTATAAATTGATTATGAAATAAGATGATATAACAATTTCTTTAATTTTGATTAAATCACTTGATGACTTTGATGATGTCATCAGTTGCACTAGTGGTCTAATTCAATATTAGTTCTACATTATGACT
Organism: Oreohelix idahoensis; assembly: GCA_024509875.1. Taxonomy (NCBI): domain Eukaryota; kingdom Metazoa; phylum Mollusca; class Gastropoda; order Stylommatophora; family Oreohelicidae; genus Oreohelix; species Oreohelix idahoensis. Next base: position 218,880 of record JAMPIV010015265.1, on the reverse strand, counting down.
AGGGCATGAGGTCATAATAGTATGATAAAATATTGAAGAAGGGAAACTTTTATTTGATAATTGTTTATTAATCACACTATGAATAAGTGATATACTAGATAAAGTGGGACAATATATTATTATTATAAATATATAATTAATTAATATATTTATGGATGGAGGATACCCATAAGCAATAAGTGAAGATATTAGATGCATGAAATCAATTCAGCATCATAAATAAATAAGTGTCATAACAAGTTGGTGTTTTATTATCAGTAAGTAATAATGATATAAATTATTAAGTAAAAATAGTGTTGAACTTACAGTTAATAATAAGATAATATTATAGTTGGGTATATTGATTAATTATCTTCTGTTGCACATACATATAATTAGATATTTGTCTGAGTAGGCATATTACTGATCTAATATGGCTACTTTTGACCAATTTGTCAAGCTAGGGAAAGATTTTGGTTACAAAGGCCTAGAACTTCGTCAGTATGCTGAAGAACAATTAGCTATTGCTGAACAAAAAGAGATTGATAAAAAAGCTGAATTGAAGAAGGAAGAAGAAGAGAGAAAGGCTGCATTGAAGAAGGAACAAGAAGAACGTGAAGCAAAGGAAGTAAGAAGAATAGCAAAACAGGAAAGAGAAGAGATTGAAAAAGAAAACAGAATAAGAGAAATAGACGAAAATAAAAGGAAACAAGAAGAAATTAAAATGCAACAAGAGAAAGAATTGGCACTCATCAAGTTGGAAACAGCAAAATTACAGGCACAAAATGCTTCTACTAGCCATGGTGATAATTCTCAGAATGTACTTTCATCCAACCAAAACAAAAGTTACTATAACTTTAAACTACCTCATTTTAAGCTTAATTTCGACGATTTGGCATCGTATCTAGCACGTTTTGAACAAGTATGTAAGACTAATAACTTGGAAAAAACTGCATGGGCACTAAAACGTAACGAATTTTTAGATGGTGAGCCCTTAAATGCAACTGAGAATGTTGATCCTACAATAGCAGGTGATTATGATGCAATAAAGGCTTTATTATTGAGACGGTTTCATTTAAATGAAGAGGGCTGTAGACTTAGGTTTAAAACGCTTCTACCAGAGTCCAATAAAGACTTCACAGGTTTTATTGCGAATATACGCAACACCTTTAATAGATGGGTGGAACTTGCAGGTGTTAACAAATCTTATTAAAAATTAGTTGATTTGTTACTAAGGGATAAAGTTCTATCCTCTGTGAGTCCGCTGTTCTTTTCTTTTTTACAAGAACTAAAACCATCTACCAATGCTGCCTTAGAAGAAATGGCAGTAAATTATTGTTCCGCACATCCTAATGGGAGCATATCTAACTCACAAATAAGAGAACCTTTACCTGTGAACTCCAATATGTCATATCATGGTTATGACAAATCAAGAACACACAGCCTAGATAGAAATCATTACAGGGGAAGTTATAATGATAAGTATAATCAGTGGCGTAATCATTATAACAATAATGACAATTTCAACAGAGGTAGACAGCAATATAGAAACCAGTCACCTCATTTCAGGTACAACAAAGGTCAACATAATTCAAATCTGAATAGACCATATGACTCTAATACTAAGAATAATAGTAACAGATGGAATAGCAATAATCAAGGCTCTAGACCCAGATACAACAGCCATCACGGGGGACAACGAAATGATCCTCACAACTATTCCAGTCGTCGGTCTCAGTCACGTAGACCGTCACATTATGATCACAATACAGGGGCGGCACTTACTACTAGTACGACCCCAGGGGTTCCACATGATGATAAACAAATACAATCATCGTCCACATGTTATGCTGTTAACTATAACGTGGCAAATAGTTGCCAAGACTGTAATCTTGTTTTTCAGAAAGCAAAAGAAACAGTATTGAATTGCGGACACATTTTGCCAGAAGTTGGTCTTGCAGCTAACGATGGAACAGGCTCTCTGATATTTAACAGAGGGATAGTAAATGGTTCAGTGGTCTCAGTTTTGAGAGATTCGGGATCCACCACCATCGGAGTCCGGCAGTCACTAGTCCACCCGAGTGGTGCTACAAATGAATATGTCAGATGCATGACGTTTGGGGGTACTATTGAATACTACCCCACTGCAATAGTATATGTTAACACACCATTTTTTACAGGTAATGTCAAGGTGTGCATGTTGCAGAATCCAGCTGCTGATCTTACGGTGGGACGCATCCACGGCAGTAAGGATTGCACCCCAGAAGAAATTAATGAATGGGAAAGGAAGAATTTGCAATTTTATGGCAATGCTAACGCCATCGTTGCTATGGCTCAATTACGTGCCAATAAGTTGAATACATGTGGCACATCAGTTTCCAATTTCAGTCTGAGTACTATCCCAGAAACTGATGAGGATGATAGATCTATTGTACGACATACTAAAGATGCTCCATGTGCTATGACCAGCTCAGCACAACCCAACAAAATAAAAATATCATTCCGAGGGAGATATACTTTTCCTCGTCAGAAGATCACTGCCAATTCAGAAAATAAATGTTGGCGACAGGATCAGATTACAACTAATCCTAAGAAAACTGTTGCCGTTGTCAACATTGACAAGGACGTTACGAAGAAGAGTAATATGTTAAAAAATAATGTTGGGGTTAGGAGGAACCTGGATAAGAAAGTTAAGACAAATAAGTCTGACGGCAAAGTTTTTGCTTTGCCCAGCCAAGAGATGTCTACGACATGTATGAAACTTACTACCTTTGGTAATGATAGGTATCATCCTAAGTTCAGTCAGGATGATACATCATCCAATAAAAATACAATGTCTATGGTAAAGGGGACATTTAATTCTTTTTATATGACAAGGAATACATATCGTCATTGTTCACAATTTTGTGACAATGATACTACATATATTGGGAAAAGTGCATATTCTCGCATGGTGTTAGTGCAAAATCTGCCACAGGAAACTACCTGGCAGGCACTTGGTAATTTTTTCAGTATACAGCAGACGTTAAGTTTGTGCGTCTGTTGCCACATACCAATAGCATGTATGGTGAAGCTTTGGTAACATTTAAAACCAATAGAGATGCTCATTTAATTATGGAGCGTGACATTGGTGTTTACTTTCAACACCATTCTCTTAGTTACAATTGGTACCTGATTCTACTTTGCGCAGATATTAGCCAATTGATATTTATTGTTATCATGTCACATCCTTGATGACTCAGCATGGTCAGTCATCAATTCTTGTCTTTCATATTCATCTATCCTAATATAGATTGATTTAGTAACTTGTAGAAAACATTGTGGTGACATCTCTCTTTTGTACACACGTTTTCCTGTCTTTAGGTGATTTTACCATGCCTAAGTTAAACAGTAACGTGGTTGATTATTCTAACTATGCTCAGCCAAAGCAGCATAAGTTTCGTATATCGTTTATTGTCTTAGGGAAGAAGGACAATAACATTCGTTTATGTGTTGACTATAGGAAGTTAAATGCTCAGACTGTAGCTGACAACGAACCACATCCTATTCTTGATGACTTACTTCCTCGTCTATCTACTGCAACATTTTTTACAAAGATAGACTTAACAAAAGGTTATTGGCATATTCCTTTAACCGAAAAAGCCAAAAATTACACGGCGTTTTCCACTCCACAAGGTCTTTACCAGTGGAATGTGATGCCTTTTGGGCTTATGAACGCTCCGGCTACCTTTATTCGCATGATGCGAAAAAATTTATCACGTAGACAAGACGTTATTACATACATTGACGACATATGTTTATTTAGTTCGTCATTTGAGGAACATTTGTCTGGACTTCGGTCTGTTTTGGAAACATTAAGAGAAAACCATTTAACCGCTAAACCTACGAAAATACAAGTGGCGTTCCAGGAGATAACGTTTCTTGGACACATTGTTGGGGCTGGACGTATTCAAACAGTTCCCAGTAATGTATCTAAAATTTTAAATTTATCAGTTCCTCAAACGAAGAAGCAAGTTAGGAGTTTGTTAGGTCTGGTACAATATTATAGTAGGTTTGTACCTAATTTATCGTCCATTACGGCTGTTTTATCGTCACTGTTAAAAAAAGACATGCCGTTGAAGGTAACATGGACTGACGAATGCGACAAAACATTTCGCAGTATCTTGACAATTTTTTCAAATCCACCTATTTTACGGTTACCAGATGCTTCTAAAAAGTTTATACGCCGTACAGATGCCAGTAATTACGGACTCGGAGCGAGTTTGCTTCAATGTCATGACGGAATACTGCACCCAACCCTTTATATATCACGTAAACTCAAGGTTCCTGAAACCAAATATTCGACGGTCGATAAGGAGCTTTTGGCTGTGGTTTGGGCAATCACTAAACTTGAAAAGTTTTTGTTGGGCGCACCCTTTATGATCCAGATAGATCAAAAGGCGGTGGCTTCATTACGTCGCTCTAATCATAAAAGCCCCAAACTTGCCAGATTTTCAATTCTACTGCAGCCCTTCGAATTCGTCATTGAATCCATATCGGGAAATGAAAACGTTATAGCTGATGTACCTTCCAGGCACCCTGCTGAATCAATTAAAGGGTAATGATAGTTCACAAATTCAAGAAGGAATATTGAACAATACGTACTTTTCTAATGATTGCGTACTTCAACGATGAAAGTGTGGTGAACTACATGCATACTAATGACACATCGAATAACGTGCATTAAAGTAACTTGTATATACATTCTTCAAACGAAATTGACTATGGCCCGAGAGACATATTTCGAGATTTCTTTATCAACGTTTGGACTTTGGTTTGTGTCCATTCGTCCCCCAACTCGTTACAATACAGACGGGAAGAATAATTCAATCAATGTTGGACAAAATCGTTTTGCAACAGGAATCGAAATGACTAATTCAAGGCTGTAAAAGTTTAAATTCGTTCATACAGGGGACACAGATGAAAAAGTATTAACGTTCTCCTCCAATGGAAATCATCGTAAATTTACATAGGGACATAACGACAGTTGGATCTTCATATTCAACATTATTAAGTTACATATTTATTGAGTTAATTAAGAAAATAAAGATAAAATGTGAGAAAAGAGATGAAATACATGAAAGAAAGAAAATATGAAAACAAAATAATCTCACACAATTGAATAATCTAATTAGATGTATTTATGAATGTGAAAACTGTTATATAAATTTAGCAAATATGCTTGCATAATATATTATGTACTATTATTATTTTGTTAGTTAATTAAGTTAATTAGTTAGTAGTTAATCTACACACATATTTAATTGTAGACACACCTCACTAATTAAAATTTACTTTATCCTTTTCTTTACTTTACTTGTCTTTACTTTTCATTTTTTTACTATGACACTATAATTTAGTTTAGTTAATTAAAATTTGATTAGATTGATACCCTATGCACATACAATGATTAATTAGTTTATTTTAATTAGTTATGATAATTTTAATTACACAACACATTATTATTTAGTCAAGACAGACTTTGAGTTAATTAGATAATTATTTAATGACGATTGACATTTCTTCTGGGTTAATATAATAATTCATACACTAAATGACTGATATTATATCGACATGACCACGACACTGTTCTAGACAGAACATCATAGGCCGTATGTCGGGTTTTTGTTAAATTTTTGAGATGATTGATTAAGATATTTCAAAAAATCTATCTAATAGACTTTTTTTCCCCGTCGGGTAGGGAATTGTTACGACATGTTAACTATTTGTCTGCTATAGTTGGCAGTGCGCATTTTAATGTTGGAGAGATTTTGAATATAGAAGGATTTTATACTTCATGGTTTAGTGAACACAAGTCGCACGGTCCGATTGTGACGTGTGAGCGTTGATATGGTCACGCTTGGTGACGAATGTAATTTACCCTTTTTACCTTGACCGTCAAGCCATGAAGACGCGTTTTATTTCCTTCCAGTGTTAGGCTTCATATTGCCGAATTTATATTGAGATACGGACATAGGGTCAGTCCATGTTATGATAATGGAATGAATGGTTTATGAATAACCATCTTATGGAAGGATTGTTCGCTCATGTATGAGCTATATTCGTTAAAATATTGGGTCTCATTTCTGGTGGTCTACATAGTTAGCCACGCATGTATACAGCTCATAATGTTCTGATGACAACTAATTAACTGGAACACTGACGGTAACAACAGATTCCAATTGAATCAAAAATGCAGATGTATTCTTATGTATAATTGGATTACTTATAATGTCTTCACATGTTTTGTCAAAATAAAATTGATGTTTATTGGACTCAAACCCGAGGACTTATCCACATTAATTACGTTAAGGTTGGTTCGACATATTACGTTGTTGATTGTTATTCATGCACGATGAACTCTCTTAAAAAGTTTTCATCTACAATATTTATGATGAAGTTCGTAAGGAACCAGAAGGGTTGTTGGACATTCTGCTAACCGATGAGACAACCTAAATACTGACCCTCAATTTGAATAATTGTCAAACAAGTGAACCACCCTTATCATCACTACTACTGCTACTGCTACTACTGTCACTACTACCTGCTGCTACTATTGTCACTACTACTACTACTGCTACTATTGTCACTACTACCTGCTGCTACTATTGCCACTACTGTTGCTGTTGCTACTACTGTCATTACTACTACTGCAGCTACCACTACTAATGCAGCTGCTGCTATTACTCCTCCTACCATTGCTACCACTTATAGTAGTCACAGAGAGGAGTGTCGAATGATTTGATAAAATCAAATATCTGCTACATAGCAGAAAAATAACGACGAAAGAAAGAAAGAACGAAAGAAAATTGCGATAATTTAGAGCACATAATAAAAATCAAGGAGTCGCGGTAGCATAGTGGTTAGTGCACTGGCTTCCTTGTTCAGTGGTCTATGGTTCGATCCCCAGATGAGGTGGAATTTTTTAAGGCCACAAACGGTTCCTGGGTTGACCCAGCCCCAATTCGGTACCAGAGGAACTTCTGGGAAGGTTAAGGCGGCCAGCGTGATGCTGACCACATCACCCCTAGTGTGCCGATGGTGAAGAAAATATGGGCCTAACACCATATTCCCAATGTGCCTCAATGGGCGTGTAACGGGATCCTTTACCTTACATAATAAAAATCAGTACCACAAATGTACCGATACTGCCGAAATGAAACAAAGATCGATAAGGGCCGCCTCGTTTTGTCACAATAGACGTGGAAGACATATAAACATAAAGAACGTAGCTACAGTGACACAGCAAATGAACTAAAATTAGGGGTTGAGATGTAAGTGGTCTCCAGTAATGAAACAATATGCGAAGATAATGGCGGTTTTGGACAACACTGTACAGGAACGGAAACGGAAGTTATCATTATTTGTACCCGTCAGGTGATGACAGCTCCGTGCAGCCAGTTCGTTGATTTATTTATTGAAATTCATTTATATGTGTAACGAGGAAAAGCTCAGATAAATAGATCTATGGAGAAACTGCACTATGACAGGAGAAGTGATTTAACAACCACTTAAAGTGGCGTGACAGCCAAAAAATCTCCTCATGATGCTTGGGTATAGTAGTTGAACCAATATAAAGAACCAGGGGTCGGAGTTTCTAAGAGGCATGACATCCGCCTTGAATTTTAGAGGTACCAGGTTCGATTCCCAGTAGAGGGAATATAATTTATGGAATTTTTTTACATGTCATACATGGTCTCATGGGTAGTCGAGATCGGATGCCTAGCCTTCTCGGATAAGGATGAAAAAATAGGAGGTCACGTGTGCAAGTGGAGCACGTTAAAAATCCCACGGCAGTTGGAAATCGTAAAGAGTAGGGCCATAAGGCCGCTGCCCTGGCAAAATTTAAAAACTATAAACCTACCCACCAAATATATTTATAGAATGTGTGATTCCTATATACGCACATTGGGATTCTCGCCGGTGCTCCAGAGTTCGTGTACTGTGCTGAGATCCTTCTTGTGCGATCTAAGGGAGGAGATCGGAGCACTGATGGAGTAGTCCGTGTGCAATGAAGATTGTCCTTAAAACCAAACCAAAGAACTAACTGTTATGTATTTTTCTAAATGTTGAGTGACAGATGTTGTTTGCACCAGGTGTAATACTTTACGCTTATTATCTGTATTTTTATTTCCGCAGCGCCCCAGTTTTCGAGAATCTGAAGTTGCTTCCCGCTACAGCTTTACGACCTGGCAGTGACATACATAACGATATGCGCGATATAACATTAAGAGCCAACGGAACCGGGTGTTCATTGATAAACATACATGCTTACAATCTCATTAGCCAAGATATCAAAGACAGGATAAGTAAACTTACCCCTGATTCACCGAACCTTCAAACTCATGCAGCAGATGATGAACCTCTCTGTGTCTCTAACTTGGAACCTCTGAGGTTTAGCAACGTGGTTGATATGGACAATAAGGATAACTATGAAACGGAAGGGAACGTGGCAGGGTTTAAACATAACTTTTATGTAACTGATATTCCCTCTCCTTGCGAAAACGTCTCACCTCTCTCACATCCCCGTCCTCGTTTGGGGAAGCATCAGCCTCTACGTGATGACAGCAAGGAAGTTGGCTTTGATCTGGCTTTTGTTGGCGTGGATAGTTTCGGCGATAACACTTATAAAACGTTTGATGGGCTAATCAACGATTGTGGTGCGATGAGAAGTGGGAATTCTATAACAAGCCATGAAGAAGTAGAATGCCCAACACCAGTTCATAAATTACGAAGAACCCCAAGTTACACCTCAGCAATAGGAAGCAGCATGAACTCTGACCTCAATCTTACCCCAGCACGCGTTGACAAGATCAGACAGTTTGAAGGCAAGCTATACTCAGGTGTCAATAATAATAACCCTGTCACGTGACGCATGATATTCTTTGTTGTCATTTTTACTACATCCTAAAACGCCTCGGCAAACTACGGCCCTTGGGATGAATCCGGCCCGCAGCTTCGTTTATCCGGCCCGTCAACGATATGGCAGTAATTTGAATAAGTGATCCATTTTTTATAATGTCACAGCTAACTGGAGAATAGAGTTCATATTACATTGTTTCTGATATTTTTTAAAGACTCTGTAGTCAGTTTAGAGTTATATTATCTTTAAAAAATATTCTATGCTCTCACTAATCCTCCCAAAATCTGACTGCATTTAACAAATGTTCTGTTATATATGCACATATGATAATAAATAAATGTGCAGATGTTGTTATCAAATCTTGTAAACATCTTTGATTTTAACACGTCCTCTTGGTCCGCAAGATCTAAAATATGTACTTTCCGGGAAGTCTGTAAGAAAATTTACGAACCCCAATACTTAAACACTCATGCTGTAACTAATGCTACTACTATATAATTAATTATTCCTTGCGTATAGTATGAGAATTAAACTGTTCTGCGTTATTTGCATGAGTTTACATTTCAAAAGAATGTAGTTGAATGAGAAATTGTATAGTGTTGACAGAAGCTTAACAGGGACTGCTAACTTTATAAAAGAGATAGATTTGGTTATTTAAGAGCGAACGAAGAAGTAAGAAAGAGAAAATTGTAGTAAGAATTTGGAATCGTGGACCAAGTTCAACAGTGTACAAGAGCAACTTACAAAGAATGTATCATCAACATAATTTTCCTGTGTGTTCCTTACAAAGCATTTAGCCACCACTGACGCTAGTCCCCTTGCAGGAAGACTGCACCAAGCATTCAGATGTTCTTGCAATGATGGTTTCTGTGACAAGTTGTTGACGTTGCCAGCCCCATGCAGAACTTCATATATTTCGCCTTGTACGACATGCCTGAAGGTACATGATTATATTCTACAAAGAATATATAAGTAGCGTAAAAATAAAGCCCAGCCTTTTGAAGCTTGTTTGTGGTAACATCTAGATAACAATGAAGATGTATTTTATCTTCGTGAAGCGTACAAGAGCAATAAAAACAACGCCGTCCCAGAAGTTCCTCTGGTACCCAATTCATGAGGCTGGGCAGATTACCTCACCTGGGGCTTTAACCAAGGACCACCTAACTAGGAAGTCAGTGCACTACCCACTGTGCTACCTCGGCTCCATCGTCACTTGTACCTATTGCTTATAACAGAAACAAATGTCAAGGCAATGAGCGGTCATTTGACATAAGCGTTATTTTATTATGGATTTCCAGAAAAATATAAACCCAATAAATCTAAACTGACCAATAAACTGACTTTATAATAGACAGAAAAAATGGGTGCCCACTATGACGTCATTTGTTGAATAGACGGCATGTCACGTTGAGCTCTAGTGTTAATTGACATAGCATGTTATACAATAAAAGGGCAGTTAATCATCTCTATATTGACATTTGTTTCATGTAAATTAGTTAGATGAAGTTTTTGTGGTTTAGCAATTTTTTACAGGATGAGAAGAAGAAATGAGAAGAAGACTATAGAGATGAATAGAACAAAACATTGAAAAAAAACATGTTGATAGCTTTACCGAGCGGTCTCTGTTCTGAAACCCCCAGGGATAGAGAGGTAGAAGAAGACCAAAGAACACATGGAAAAGAGAACTGGAGAACGAACGAACGAACTTTATTTTCAAAGAGTTAAGAATTGAGCGCGCAGGCTCGTATACCATTCTGCCCTTCCACTTTCACTTATCTTGCATTCTGGATTCTTGCATTCTGGATTCTTGCATTCCCACTTGTTACATTAAGCATTGATTTAAAGCATGCAACATTATAACGGTTATATAACAGCATACATTTACAGTATCCAATCATAATCAAAATTAAGTATGTTTTTTAAACAAACAAGACAGTAATAAAATAAAACGAAAAACAAAATAAAAATAAACGAACAAACAAATCCAAAACATCGATACAGTAAATAGAGACTCACATGAAGGGGATGAAGAAAGCATGGAAAGAACTTGAGCTGATGGTACAGGACAGGAAGACTTAGCATAAGTTTGTTGAAGACCTGTTCTCCTTGGTGAATTGACAGGTGAAGAAGAAGATGACATTAGTTAGATGCCAATGAAGAAAAGAACAATTTAAAAATAGGCAATGACTTTTCAGTCACTCTGTATAACGACACTCAGGAACATTATAGAGCAGTGCTCAGAATGGCAAAGACAGCTGTACATTAACTTCGTTGATTTTGAAAAGGCTTTTGACAGCATACATAGGGACAGTTTATGGAAAATACTGAGGGCTTATGGAATTCCAAGCTGCATAGTGTCAATCATAAAAAAAGCCTCTATGCCAACTTTATGTGTAGTGTTGGGCAGAGCAACCTAACCTTTGAGGTGAAGACAGGAGTACGACAGGGATGCCCCTTATCAACCACTCTATTTTTAACAGTCATAGACTGGGTGATGCGCCAGACAACAGAGGGCAGTCCAAGAGGAATAAGATGGACTACATTTTCTACATTGGAAGATCTGGAATATGCAGATAATAACATTGCACTACTAGCACATTCACATCAACACATCCAGGAAAAAACGGATAGACTTAATAAGTTTAGCCAGCAAGTGGGCTTGAACATCAATTTAAAGAAGTCAGAGGTCATGACGCTCAATGTGAGCAACCCTGAGCCCATATCAGTAAGGAATCAGCAACTGGTACAGACAGACACCTTCACATACCTAGGATGCATAGTAACACCAGACGGCGGGGCAGGCAAAGACATCAACATCAGAATGAATATGGTAAGAACAGCTTTTTTTAGCCTAAACAACATCTGTAAGTCCTCTCAATACAGCACAAGCACACAATTAAGATTATATCAGAGCTGTGTGCTTTCTGTGCTTCTCTATGGTGCCGAATGCTGGAGAGTTACAGAGAAGGAAATGTCGAAATTGTCCTCTTTTCACACAACATGCCTAAGAAAAATTCACCGAATCTTTTGGCCGGATACCATCACCAACCAAGATCTGCTTACTCGGAGCAAGCAAGAGGACATGCACACCATCATAGCTGGCAGACGCTGGAGCTGGGTTGGCCATGTCCTCAGAAGAGACCCCGATGCCATCACAAGAACAGCTATGCTTTGGACCCCTGAAGGAAAACGAAAGAGAGGCCGACCAAAAACAACCTGGCGGAGGACTGTGGAGGCTGAGATGCAAAGAATGAACCAGAGTTGGGGCACTGTACGAAGGATGGCCACCGACCGAGCAAAGTGGAATCAATTTGTTGTTGCCCTACAAGACGCCACTAGGCGTGATGACCACTGACTGCTTTGACGGTCGGCGGCTAAGGATCAAAGAAGAAGAAGAAGTATAACGACAACATTAATGAAGACGGCCATACGCAATCTCAGTGGGGCAACTATTTACGCATGACCAGCGATAATTTAACAGAGACGGAGGAGAACTACAAACTTTCTCGAGTAGTGGCAGGTAACGCAGGAGATGTCGGGATCTCCTTTAAAGACACTGATCTCTCTAAAGGTATACAGTGATAAAATCATGAACATGAAACAGGTTTCAAGAGTATTTGGAATGTCTAATATGTAAAGCGTATTTGGTGAGCAAGATAGATACAGTTGGAGGGATAAACATTGATATCAAAATAAGAATACAAAATGTTAGAGGAACTTACGTTGCATTGAGAAATGGAGATCAAAAGAAATCAAGTTCATCACAAAAATCAGAATCTTCAACTCAAATGTCAAGTCAGCCCTATTGTATGGCTCTCAAACATGGAGAACAATAAAAACAACAATCAAAACACTACATACTTTCATAAATGGGTGCTTGCGTAGAATAGAAAAAAGTGAAGTGGTATGACAAGATCACTAATGTGGAACTGATGACAAGACCCAGATACTTGTAAGTGCCAGTGGAACAAGAGATGAGCAGAAGACGCTGGCGATGGATAGGACACACATTGAGGAAACCTGTTGATAGCATTACAAGGCAGTCCTTGTTCTGGATTCCTCAGGGTAAGAAGGTAGAGGGAAACCAAAGAACCCATGGAGACGAGAAATTGATACAGACATGAAGATTTTTCCTCTATGATAACTGTCACGACAGGTTAATTTATGTAGAGGATGAGAAGATAAAAATGTGTATCAGATGATACAAGGATACACCTGCCAGATAAGAGTTCTGGTGAAAAAATATAGAAAGACCTTGAAATGATGGCACAAGACAGGAGGACATGACATAAGTTTGTTCAAGGCCTGTGCTACTTGAGGAGCTAAAAGGAGGTGGTGTTAATATGCGTAATTTTAATCTCTTGCTATTTCATCAACAGAGCGCTGGATAGTTCCAACTAAATTATGTTTCATCGAATGTTTACTTTATTTCTTAGCAAATATCATGTTCCTATCTCATGTACTCGTACTTCAGTGATTACAGTACATTTTTGTAAGCTAGCGTGAGAGTTTGTACTAGAAGTGAGGAGAACGTACTTTTTTATCTTGCGATATCGTGTTTGAATGACGGCGCTAGTCCAAAATTTCTCTAGCTTTAAAATTCTCTTTCTTTTTCACCCTTCATCACAATAATAATAATAATAATATTTCAGAAAAACAAATGAAGGAAAGTTGTCAAAACGCTCCAATAATTAGTAAACAAAAACAAACACACACACATTAAAAACACTGCTAGCTACTTGTGGTAAAGTGTTCCTAGGCTTTATCACCCTATAACATTTTCATAACCGTTCTTATTTTATTTCTCTCCCATTTATGCTCTTTCATAATTTTTTTAAAGTTATCTTTCCTAATCACAGCTTTTACTTAAGTGTAACTCCAAGCACACCTTTGATATTTCCCAATTTTACTTTATCTATTGGAACACACCTGGCTCGGTAGACAAGTTTTTATTTGGCGCGGGAGACGTCCAGATGGGCCATAGAAAGAATTCGTTTGATACTTTGATGCCCTGTTTCAACAATACGAGCATCACCACATTTGTTTAGAGCGTGCTCCCAGCGCCATCGACAACAAAAGACCCGTGACACGCAGATGAATGTTGGTTAACAAATGGTAGTCTACGGTGAAAGCAACATGTTGTCTACATGACCGGATAATGAAAGAGATTAAAGGAAGCCGCCCGCGCCACCAAAACGACACAATGGAACTTCACTCGAGCCACGAAAAAAGAAAGACTAAGGGCAGACAATTTCTTTATCGGGCGGTCAATCCCAAATTACAGTTTGTTTCTTCATAGAACATCCACTGAAATTGCAAGCAAGCGCGCTGATGTCGCAGGCAAGATGGGCGCCTAGTTACTGGATTAGAGGGCGAATCTATCGGACACAGTCCACGACTTTTCACATATTGGCAACCCGAAATATAACGACAAGTTTGCCAGAAGTCAGTACTGATTTTCCAACACACGCAGAGCATGGAGTTTCCCAGAGCGTAACATGTTATGAAAAGATAAAAAGGTGTATCAGATGATACAAGGATATACTTGCTAGATAAGAGTTCTGGTCTTATAAGAAATACCCCAGTCTTAGAAATAAGCACTGGTGTACGGTTGTCATAGAAATAAATATAAATTAAAAAATAAAATGGTATGAAATCAGTTTTACATGTTAACGGTACACATGAAACAAGGGACATTTCGGGTTTTACCCTTCGTCATTAACCGTTACGAGCAGGTGACAACGACAAGAATTACATATAGGTACTATAAAAATATATGATGATGAAGAACACACCAAATGACCGATACAAGCAGATAGAACAACGGTGCTGAGCGAAACGAGAACAATAATAATGCAAGAAAATCGTAAAACCAGAACGACATATCGAAACAAGAAAGTAAATAATCAACGAAACGAAGACAGGAATGAGCAACACTAAAAAACAAGTAAAAAGTCACTGTAGCTGGATCCAAGAATGAAAAACTTAAGATGGCTGTGAAAGCAAGCGTCATGCGGAAGTGACGTATGAGCGAGCTAGTGACGGCTAAAAAGATGCAAAAGGATACGAAACGAACCAAAGCAAAAACAAAGATAGATCAGAAAAACAACGACAGAAGAAATATGAAACAGAGAGAGAAGCCACCAGAATTTATGCAAAATGATGCTGGACATTAAGGCCCGCAGGAGATAAAACGCCCATTTGAAAAATGAGACGATTCTCCAACCAAAAGCGAGTTCGGTCATCACCGACACATGAAAGGAGGGCAGTGACATGAATATCGGAATTACCTGAATGGTCAGGCCTATTGAAATGAAGGGCCACCGGTAAATGTTTGCCATGATAGATGTCATTTAAGTGCTCACGAAACCTGTCTGCCAAACGTCTGCCAGTTTCACCAATATAGGTAATGCCACACCTCTTGCAGATGAAAGCATAAATCATGTTTCTGGATTCGCAGGTGAAGGACTCCATAATGACAAATTTACCGTTCGGAAAAGAAACTGGCTGAGTTTGGAGTACAAAAGGACAGGTTTTACGGCGTTGGCACGGTTTAGTACCAAAGTGGGAAGGACTGGTTCGTCTCAAGCGACTGTGTACAAGAATATTCCTAAAATTCTTATCCCTACGATATGCCACCAAAGGGGTATCACGAAACAACTCTCTGGTATCAGGATCAGCGTGGAGAATAGGCAGATGACGAAACAGAATTTTTTTTTAACCGCCAAACAGTGGGGGTGGAAAGTTAAGACAAGTTTGAGTCTGTCAGATGTAGTAGTAGTTTGGCAGTAAGTGTCACCTGACGAGTAACGTGACTAATGCGATTAAGAGCATCAGATAATACTCTATCGGGATATTGACGTCGGCAAAATAAACTCGAGCATTTCTTGAGCTCGTTCACTGAAATCATCTTCATCGTGACATATCCGACGTAAGCGTAGAAGTTGAGAGAAGGGAATGGAATCTTTACAGCTGAGAGGGTAGGAAGAGATGTAAAGAAGAAAACTATGAGCGTCAGTAGGTTTATAAAAGACAGAAGTAGTAAGGCCAGTAGGAGTATTATTGACTGTAAGATCAAGAAAGTTAACTGAAGTGGTGAAAATTAGAGAAGTGAATTTGATGGCAGGATGGAAATTGCCAACATAGTCAATAAATCTACGGAGGTTAACTTCAGACAAGTCGGTGACTCCAATTCCATCGTCAATATAGCGACGGTAAAACTCAGGTAATGGTCCATCGTAAATTGAAGCACCAAATGTTCAAAGTGATCCATGAAGAGGCAAGCATAACTCGGGCCCATTTTGGTGCCCATAGCAACGGCACTAATTTGACTAAAGAACTGACCATTGAATTCAAAAGAGTTGAGAGTAAGAACCAATTCCGCAAGGCGAAGAAGAGGACCTGTGCTAATAGTAAGGTCAGTACGTCGGTCGAGAAAAAATTGTAGTGCTTGAAGACCATCAGAATGTGGAATAGAAGTGTAAAGCGAACAAACATCCAGAAGGAAAAAACAGTAAGTGTAGTCAGGCGTGAATTGGGTGGAATCGAAGGTAGTGATAGCATGGGTGGCGTCCTTCAAGAAAGAAGGTAGATTGGCCACTAAGGGTTGCAAAATACTATCCAGGAATTCAGAGATGCGTTCAGTGGGACAAGAGCAGGCTGAAACAATGGGTCGACCCGGATTACCAATTTTATACACCTTATGAAGCATGTAGAAGGAAGGTTTACCTAGATTACTTTCGACAATATGAATAGACAAAGCACTAGAAGGAAGGAGGTCATCGTGGATGAGATCACGAATAGTAGCATGAACAGTAAGATTGTTGCGGACTGTGGCATCACCAGAACTAGGTGAGTAGAAGGTGGAGTTGCCGAGCTGTGAGACTCCTTCTATGTCATAGAAATAGTCAGACTATAAAGTTATCTGGCCCAGATGGTAATAAGAAGTACCAGACACTTAGTCGTCTCCTCTCAACAATATCATATGATGTGTTCTATCTAGGGGCAATAATACAACAATGTAACTTCAAACAAAACTGGAATGAGTTACTTAAGTCCTTAGATACAATTGATCAATTTATTATATTTACATTAATTTCTTCTTTTCTCTTTTGGAAAAAGAATGAAGTGCAAATAAAATGATGATGATGATGAAATTTACAAAAAGAAATGTGTTACACACACAATTAGAATTTTACACACAAGAGTGTACAATGACTACTTCCTCTTAGGAATGTCACTTTAAGGTAAAATGTCACTTTAAATTAAATGGTCACTTTAAATTATAATGTCAATTATATTTGCTTTAACTGCTGCCTTGTCTTGAACTAATAGTTCATGAAGCACTGTTCTTAAACTATAAATATTGTCACTTTGACTTCAGATACTGTCTTTACACAATGTGGTGACTTTAACAAAAAAAACTGATATCATCCTCTGAATTTTGTAGGTGTGGTAGACCATATATGTTGCTTCAGTCCTTGTTATGGACACTTATCTTAGTTGACCACCGGGCTGTCAATCTGGTTTAGACAGTGGCTGGCAATCCCATGCATTAGGGTTCCCAGACCTGATCTGAGATATACTCTTGGTGATTGAATGCTTCTCTGGCTATCACATGTATACAACAGTCTTCTGCCTCGCTGACAGTATAGTATGATTTAACCTGCAACAACATAATGTTCCTAGGCTAATGTTTTGCTAGAAGACACTTTTCTAGCACAGATGTGAGGACAGTAAGTCATCAGATGTCATTTGTTAAGTCAGACTAGACAGATCAATTCAGTGTGACATACTACAGGCATATTTTATCTTAACATACATATTTACCATCATTCATTTGAAATAATATCTCCTATTCGTTCATAGTTCGCTTCAGTGACATAGTATAAGCATATGTTATCATAAATATATACACATCATTCATTTAATTACTTCATCCTATTCCTTCACATTTCCTTCATGTATTGTTCCATCCAGTAATCAAGAAAGGCTTTATAAGTCTCCTGATAACTACTCTACATTCCAAATCATTCCTGTGGTTCATTTAAAAAAATGTACAGCAACAATGACATTTTCCCTTCAAGCGTTTCACAGTATGATTTTACACACAATATAATTCAAATATGCAATAAAATAATATTATATACATATTTACTAAATAAGTCATTCTTACATTCAATTCAGAATACACACAGAGCATCAAAGGCCTGGCAGGCTGCACACACATAAAGATGGCAAAGGTGCTTGGTGGCGAGCTCTGTCTTCTGTGTTAGAATGAATTTTGGCGGCGAGTGCCTATTCATCCTCTCCTCTACTTTTTATATCTCCGTATCGTGCGATCGAGAGAACACTGACGTAATAGGTTATCTGTTCGTTCACTTTCTTGCAAAATGTTCTGAATCGAGCCAAAAGAGTGTTTTTGTTAAAACTTCCATAGTATCCTGCTCCTTTATCCTTCATCCGATTTTCTTCATCTTGGGCTTGTTATAACCGGACGATTAAGAGCTGTCGGTCCATATTTTAGTTCACTTCAGTCCATTATATCTTTCTCTATGGCAGACGAGACTGTGCAAATTTATGTGCGATGCATGTGTTTCTGCATTCAGTCACAAATATCTCAGGATTTACTGCACGTAATATAAAGATACAGGTGTCTGGACGAAGCTTATGCTCTCTAATATCTAAACGTGATGGTATTATTAGTTGAAATACATCCGAATTGTCACAACTCCAATGGAAAAGCAAACACATAAGCGCACTTGAAGATTCCATCCTGCTAAAGCCACCAGCCTACGACTACTAGATTCGCAGTTAATAGCTAGCGCTGGTCTCATTGGCTAAAATCCTTCTCGTTACACAGCGTTCGATTTACTAAGATATCGGGCCCAGCGCATCTTGCGACAATAACATAATGAAGTAATTCATAGTTATTTACTTCACCTTCATCTAGATTGTTAGATCATCATTACATGAGCACACACTTTCATTCTCAATATGTTTAACACTTGTTATGCGCCTCATGCCATATATCATAATAAGAGAATTAAAAACAGAGTGATCAGCTAGGAAGAAGCCAACGTGAGGAATAAGACTAAAGAAAGTCAACTTTTGATATTAGATGTGAAACTTATGAAGGCACTTTTATGTCTCCAGTCCTGCAGAAGTCTTAGTCTACAAAATACTTGTTTGGCGTCTAATCGGAAAGAAACTTGCAGAATTCACAAGAAAGAACATTATACACTTCCTAAGTTTCAAGGAAGACCTCTGCGTTTGTAAACTGTTGTTGCGCAGCATTTTATTCAAGTTGGTTCACATATATATATATATATATATATATATATATATATATATATATATATATATATATATATGTGTATATATATGTGTATATATATGTGTATATATATATATATACACATATATATACACATACACATACACATATACATATATGCATGCATGCATGCATGCATGCATGCATACATACATACATACATACATACATACATACATACATACATACATACATACATACATACATACATACATACATATCAGAATCTTTATTCTCCATAAAATACATTAATATGTACAGACATGATATAATAGATACAACATGGCAAATAGGAGAATCATTAGAATTTACATAAAGTGTTGAAGACGTCTCAAGTAGTTATATGTGGGTGTTTTTACATCGAACCTTTGTGTTACACATACATAAAATTTTTTAAGCTTTCTAAAAGACATTGGCATATAATGATATGGTATACCCTGCCAAAAATGAGAATTATTGAAATTTACAAAATGTGTGAGGAATACCATTCAAGTAGAGCAATATGGTTGTTTTTACATGGAGGTTTTATCAGAATTTTGTTTGCCATAAAAAAACTTTGACAGCTAGTGGCGTGAGATATTAAATATAGCATCAAATACAATAGTCGTATGGTATACATACATACATACATACATACATACATACATACATACATACATACATACATACATACATACATACATACATACATACATACATACATACATACATACATACATACATACATACATACATACATACATACATACATACATACATACATACATACATACATACATACATACATACATACATACATACATACATACATACATACATACATACATACATACATACATACATACATACATACATACATACATACATACATACATACATACACATACATACATACATACATACATACATACATACATACACATACATACATACATACATACATACATACATACATACATACATACATACATACATACATACATACATACATACATACATACATACATACATACATACATACATACATACATACATACATACATACATACATACATACATACATACATACATACATATCAGAATCTTTATTCTCCATAAAATACATTAATATGTACAGACATGATATAATAGATACAACATGGCAAATAGGAGAATCATTAGAATTTACATAAAGTGTTGAAGACGTCTCAAGTAGTTATATGTGGGTGTTTTTACATCGAACCTTTGTGTTACACATACATAAAAAATTTTAAGCTTTCTAAAAGACATTGGCATATAATGATATGGTATACCCTGCCAAAAATGAGAATTATTGAAATTTACAAAATGTGTGAGGAATACCATTCAAGTAGAGCAATATGGTTGTTTTTACATGGAGGTTTTATCAGAATTTTGTTTGCCATAAAAAAACTTTGACAGCTAGTGGCGTGAGATATTAAATATAGCATCAAATACAATAGTCGTATGGTATACATAATCAGAATCTTTATTCTCCATAAAATACATTAATATGTACAGACATGATATAATAGATACAACATGGCAAATAGGAGAATCATTAGAATTTACATAAAGTGTTGAAGACGTCTCAAGTAGTTATATGTGGGTGTTTTTACATCGAACCTTTGTGTTACACATACATAAAAAATTTTAAGCTTTCTAAAAGACATTGGCATATAATGATATGGTATACCCTGCCAAAAATGAGAATTATTGAAATTTACAAAATGTGTGAGGAATACCATTCAAGTAGAGCAATATGGTTGTTTTTACATGGAGGTTTTATCAGAATTTTGTTTGCCATAAAAAAACTTTGACAGCTAGTGGCGTGAGATATTAAATATAGCATCAAATACAATAGTCGTATGGTATAGTATACAGAGGAGCACAATTGAGTGTAGACTGTGTGGAAAACATCCCAGCAATTCAAAATGGGTGTTTTTTACATCGAAGTTTCCATATTCTGTAAGAACCTATAATTGCACTAATACTGACATATTTACATAAAACCTTTGCTTCAAATTTCCGCAACCCTAGCGACATTAATCCACTCACACACTTTGCATGCACATGACCCAAACTACCAATTATCAGTACGATTACATGCGTACGGTAGCCTAGTTCGTTAATTTCTGCAGTCAATGGATAGTACTTATCAAATTT
>JAMPIV010015265.1:0-187500 GCA_024509875.1 Oreohelix idahoensis | reverse complement strand
GATATGGTATTACCTGCCAAAAATGAGAACAAAATACAAAATGTTTGAGGAATTAAAATTCAAGTAGAGCAAATATGGTTGTTTTTACATCTGGAGGTTTTATCCAGAAAACATGTTTGCCATAAAAAAACTTTGACAGCTAGTGGCGTGAGATATTAAATATAGCATCAAATACAATAGTCGTATGGTATACATACATACATACATACATACATACATACAACATACATACATAACATAAACATATGCACCATACGCACATACGCACATACGGCACATACGCACGTGGCAATTATCCTACGTACATACGCACAACATAAAAACGCAAAGCACGCACGCACACACACACACACACATACACACACACATATATATATAGGGCCGAAACACTTGTCGGAGGGGGGGACTACTTCTGATGATCAGATTGCTTCCTGTTGTATCGCTCTGTAAAGAGTTTCCTATCATATATATATATATATATATATATATATATATATATATACTACTCGTCAAAAGTCAAGGGCCACCTTATTATTTTCAGTACACTTTTATATAAGCGCATAGAATGATTAAATGAAGGAAGTTTTTAGTAAAAATGGTTGCAATATCTTTCTCTGACAGTCCTCTATGCACGTTAAGCATAAAAACAACTCACCGACAACCATGGTGATCACGTGCAATTTGGTTTGCTGACCATAAATTCACATTTTAAATCTGTTTTTTCAAACTTCCGTACAACCAAACAGGTGAAGTAATCGTGTTGATTGACATTCCACGTGCAGTGGCGACTTTTCGTGAACAGAGTTCACTCTTAATGTATTTTACAATCAGCAGACTTAGGGTAGTTTCATCACTTGCAAAAACCATGCCACCGAGAAGAAGTCTTGACACCTTACAAAGAATGAGGGATATAGCGTGGGTTGAAAGTGGTTTATCTGTCCGTGAGGTTGCTAGACGGCTTGCAGTGTCACACTCTACTATCCAAAGAATTTTGGAGAGATTTCAGGCCACAGGAAGTGTGGAGGATCGCCACCAGCCAGGTCGCCCTAGATGCACCAATAGACAAGATGACCGGTACCTCTTGTTGTCAGCCCTGCGCCATCGAACAGTGACTTGTTCCACTCTAAGATGTCAGCTGAGACAAACTGTAAACGTTAATGTCAGTCAAAGCACCATTCACAGACGTTTACATGAATTTGGACTGGCTGCTCGACGTCCTGCAGCCAGAATCGCTCTTACTCCTGCTCATCGCAGAGCCCGTGTTGCTTGGTGTCGCGAGCACATCCGATGGACAAGGCAACAATGGAGTCAAGTTCTCTTCACTGATGAATCTCGCTTCACTGTGTCATTCAACGATGGCAGGATTCGAGTTTGGAGATGACCAGGAGAGCGATTTATTGATGACACAATTCGAGAGGTGGATCGTTATGGTAGGGGTTCTGTCATGGCCTGGGGAGGTTTCTACAGACACGGCAGGACCCCACTCTACATCACCCAAGGCAACTTGACCGGCACAAGATACCAGAACGAAATCTTAAGACCAATTGTTCAGCCTGCTCTGGAGGCCATAGGTGGTAATGCCATCCTCCAAGATGATAACGCTTAACCCCCTTCGAGCTCGTGTGATGAATGAGTTTATTCAGCAACATGGGATCATCAGGATGGCGTGGCCAACTCATTCACCTGACCTTTCTCCGATTGAGCACCTCTGGGATGTCTTTGGTCGAAGATTGTCAACTAATCACCCCCTGCCAATGGATGTTGCACAGCTGACTGCATTTCTGCTTCAGGAATGGCAAGCTGTTCCTCAGGATACTCTTCGGACCCTTGTTGACTCGATGCGTCTACGCTGTCTTGAATGCCTTGCTGCAAACGGTGGTCATACCCGATTTTGAAATGTCTATTCGTCCAATATCTATTATGTGACTTTTTAAAAGGTGGGTGACACACTTCACAGCTTCATTGCGTTTGACTGTGTGTTTCCATTTCTTTACGTGACATGTCAATTTGGTATTCAATAAATGCCGTTTTGACTGATACCAATTACGTTTATATCAGATTTGTTTTATGGTTTCAACCAAGGTTTTTCTAAGTGGCCCTTGACTTTTGACGAGGAGTATAGATATATATATATAGATATATATATATATATATATGTATATATATATATATATATATATATATATATATATATATATATATATATATATATATATATATATATATATATATACATATATATATATATATATATATATATATATATATATCATCATCATCTCAGCCCGTAACCCGTCATGGGTCGTAGGGGTGCCATGGTGGAAGCATCAGCAGACAGGGTCCTCCACTGCTCTCTATCCTCAGCAATGCGTACAAGTGTGGAAAAACCGTGTCCTGCCCATTCTTTGATGTTATCAGCCCAGGATTTTCTCTGCCTTCCTCTTCTCCGTTTACCTTCGACTGTTCCCTGAAGGAATATATATATATATATATATATATATATATATATATATATATATATATATATATATACAGTATATATATATATATATATATATATATATATATATGTATATATATATATATATATATATATATATATATATATATATATATATATATATATATATATATACAGTACTTTGCAAAAAAAATGGCAGTCATATTTCGCAACGCAGCACACTCATAGAAGCAAATAATAATAAAAACTGTATGTCCAGAGGAAGATTGGTATCTCCCCTATCTATTAACAGTAGTTTCAGTACAATATAATGTTGCCTTCTCCAGCAAGGCAAGCCTGGATGCGGCGAGGCATACTTCCCACAAATGTTTGTAGGTAATTGAGAGTCAGACTGTCCCAGTATTTTTCAGCTACCTTCTTCAATTGTTCAACGTCTCTGAGTCCACTCTTTTTAAAATGATTCTTGAGTAGTGCCCAAACGTTTTCAATTGGGTTTAGATCGGGACTGTTGCTGGGCCACTTCAGCACTATCACATTCTTCTCTTGCAGTCATGCTTTGGGGGTATGAGCTGTATGATTTGGGTCATTGTCATGTTGAAATGTGCACCCATCGGGGTACATGACCTGCATAAATGGCAGAAGGTGTCCCTCTAGTATGTCGATGTACTTTTCTTTCATGAGAATTCCTGTGAAAACACACAGTGGTGTGGCACCTCTTGCTGACACCCCTCCCCAAAGATGGAATTTCTAGGTATGTTTCGGTCGCTGGTATACATGCGTTACAGAGCCTTTCGTCCAAATATTTATTTGAGCAGGATAAGACCAAACAGAACATTCATCTGAAAAAATCACATTGTCCCATGACAAATTTTGGTGTTCGTGGCACCAGTTCAAGCGCATCTGTTTGTGAGTCTCTGTGAGCAATGGTTACGAAATTACCCGCTTTTTTGTGTAATTCATCCTGTGTAGCTCCCGGTTGACAGTAGCATTAGATACCTCTGGGCTTCCCAACTCGATCATGCGCTGCCGTATGTTTTCTACACTCTTCATCGGCCCAGCCCGAACGATTTGGGCGAGACGCCGATGGTCCTTTGTGTCCAAAATTCTTGGCCTCCCACTACCTTCTTTTCGCTCGATTCCATTACCTGCTTTTAATTTACTCACAACTCTGTAGACAGTCCGCTCAGGAATGTTCATGGTTTTAGAAATGTTCGAACATGTTTGATTTCCTTCA
Organism: Oreohelix idahoensis; assembly: GCA_024509875.1. Lineage (NCBI taxonomy): Eukaryota > Metazoa > Mollusca > Gastropoda > Stylommatophora > Oreohelicidae > Oreohelix > Oreohelix idahoensis. The sequence continues at coordinate 183,805 of JAMPIV010015265.1, read as the reverse complement.
TTCCAAAGCTGTGAAATTAACATACACTTTGACTTTGTATCCATTTTCTGCCACTAGCATTAGAAATTGTCGTCTGCTCTATTATCAAGGGACGTTACTCTACGCTAATTTTTTTTTTAACTTTTGGTAGTGTTTGCTCACTTCAGTGGAGTGCAAATTTGGGGCAGAACATGCATATTTAATTAGATTTCAGCTTGTTTAGCTGAGCAATATGACTGCCATTTTTTTTGCAAAGTACTGTATATATATATATATATATATATATATATATATATATATATATATATATATATATATATATATATATATATATATATAGAGAGAGAGAGAGAGAGAGAGAGAGAGAGAGAGAGAGAGAGAGAGAGGAATATATATATATATGTGTGTCTGGGAAAAGGAAGAGATACCAGCAGAATGGAAGGAAGGATATCTGGTTAAGTTGCCTAAGAAGGGAAATTTACAAGAGTGCACAAATTATAGAGGAATAATGTTACTATCAGTGCCAGGAAAAGTATTAAACAGGATTATCCTTGAGAGATTAAAAGAGTCCATAGACAAGAAACTGAGAGATGAACAAGCAGGTTTTCGACAAAACAGATCATGTACAGACCAGATAGCCACTTTGAGAATAATAGTTGAACAAAGTCTGGAATGGAATTCACCACTATACATCGGATTTGTGGACTACGAAAAGGCATTTGACAGTGTAGACAGAGAATCACTTTGGAAATTGATGAGGCATTATGGAGTTCCCCTGAAGATCATTAATTTAATAAAGAAAACATATGAAGACATGACATGCAGAGTTCTTCACGAAGGACAGCTTACAGAACCGTTTGGGATAAGAACAGGAGTGCGACAGGGATGCCTCTTGTCTCCATTTCTTTTCTTGCTGGCAATAGATTGGGTTATGAGATCATCGACAACACACACAACAGAAATGGAATCCAGTGGACTCTGACTAAGCAGTTGGATGATCTGGATTTTGCTGATGACTTGGCTCTTCTGTCCCATAACCGTAATCAGATGCAGGACAAATTGAAAAACACTCGATGAGAGGTCACAGCAATTGGGTCTGAAAATACACAGGGAAAAGACAAAAATAATGAGAATAAATGCAGGTAATGATAACAGGGTTGAACTTGAAGAAACACCAATTCAAGATGTTGAATCATACACATATCTTGGCAGTAATATAGACAAAGTTGGAGGGACAGACAGCGATATCAAAATAAGAATACAAAAGGCAAGAGGAGCTTTCATTGCATTGGGAAATATATGGAGATCAAGAGAAATCGGATCCAACACGAAAATAAGAATCTTCAACTCAAATGTGAAGTCAGTCCTATTGTATGGCTCGGAGACATGGAGAACAACAAAGACAACAACCAAAAAGCTACAGACTTTCATAAATGGGTGCTTGCGTAGAATAGAGGGATTAAAATGGTATGACAAGGTTACCAACGTGGAACTGATGACAAGAACTAGACAAGTGCCAGTGGAACAAGAGATGAGAAGAAGACGATGGCGATGGATATGACACACACTGAGGAAACCTGTTGATAGCATTACAAGGCAGTCCTTGTTCTGGAACCCCCAGGGCAAGAGAGGCAGAGGAAGACCAAGAAGTACATGGAGAAGAGAGTTGGAAACAGAGGTGAAAATGATGAGGAGTACATGGAAAGAACTTGAGATGATGGCACGGGACAGGAGGACTTGGCATGTGTTTGTTGAAGGCCTATGCTCCTTTGGGAGTGGAGGGTTATGAATGATGAATATATATATATATATATATATATATATATATATATATATATATATATATATATATATATATATATATATATATATATATATATATATATACATATATATCAACTCAACATCTTATCGCCTGAGTCAAGTTAAAGCACGCACAAGTTGATTCTCGTGAATGGACTCTCAGCCAATTGTACTGTTACAGCAAGGCGATGGCGCCGTTTGGTTGGTCTTGGGTTCGATTCCCAGTAAGCCTATCACTTATATTTTCTTTTCTGTTGTCTAGTGTCATCCTTTATGTCCAACGAGTACCTATTAATTACCTTTATTTATGTATTTACTTATTTATCTACTATCACTACTACTGCTTCTACTACCACTATTACTGCTACAACTATTATCACTACTACTACTACTACTACTGCTATCACTACTACTAATATTGTTATCACAGAGCCACTATTATCACTAATACTACTACTATAGCTACTACTACTACTATCACTGATACTATCACTACTACTATTATTATTATCACTGTTACTACTTCTACTATCACTACTATTATCACTACTACTACTACTACTGCTATCACTACTACTAATATTATTATCACTACTTCTACTACTTTTATCACTACTACTAATATTATTACCACTACTACTAGCACTACGGTTATCACTGCTATTATTTTCACCACTACTGCTACTACTACTATCATAGGTGCCACCACTACTACTATCACTACTACTATTATTATCACTACTATTATTATTATCACTACTATTATTATCACTACTACTGCTACTACTACTGTCATAGGTGCCACCACTACTACTATCACTACTAGTATTATTATCACTACTACTATTATTATCACTACTATCACTACTACTATTATTATCACTACTATCACTACTACTATTATTATCACTACTACTACTGCTATCACTACTACTACTATTATTATCACTACTACTGCTACTACCACTACTATCATAGCTGCCACCACCACTATTATTATTAATATTACTGCTACACCTAATACTACGGATATTATTATCACTACTATTTCAACTAGTGCTGCTGTTACACTTTGCGCTTTTTATTAAGCATGGAGCCACTACCGCAGCTGATCCCCTACGACAGGCAACCATTATGCCTGAGGAAAGTCTCACAAGCCCCTCAACCTATAAATGTGACTAAATACAAACTTTCGACTAGCCTTCTCTCTGTCGCTGAGCATTGTTTATTGAAGAAACTCGCACACACGTTTCTAAAACCTGTACTGTACCAACCAATCGTCGCTTTACCTTATCTCACGTGACCAAATACTTGTCGCTCAGACACACGAGAAAAACTATTCGTGAATTAAATATATGTTCACACAAGCTCATGTTGTCTTGACAACGATCTCACTGTTATACTACTCATATCCCGTTAACAAACTCCAACAATCCATACATACAAGCTCCACCCGGAGCATAGGCTCATGATACTCATACAAAACATACCGCGATACTCAAGTTTATAGTGCAGTACGTTCAAATGCTGAATATCTCCATTTGCTCAAGTATCTACTGAGCGGGTATGAATGTAATTTATATATCAACTTGCACGTAATGTGAAGTTAACTCAGTGGTATTTGTCTTGATGTACGTTTATTTGTGTTGCGTGATAAATTCTCGCAACATCGTTTTTTACAATATCTATTTTATAACGCAAGGGCAACAACTGCTTGAAATTTATAGTTACTTTTCTCGGTAAGCATTTGTCTTCTCGCGTTGGTATTGAATGCAGTTGAGTTTTTGAGCTGTGGTCATTTTTTTGCGCTGGACTGCGCATGACTTGTCTTGCTTTTTGGTCGATCGGTTTCCGCCCACCACTAGTGGAGTGAGCGATTTGGAATGGCGAAAGAGATGCCTCGTTGAAGAGGGGATCTCCGCTATTTTTTGTTCTGTCAGGGATGTGTAGTCCTCTTATGGATATTTCGTTTATTCGAGATAATACCTCTAGTGTATTTGCACATGCCGGGAGGCATAATATTTCTGTGTATTTCCGGAAGGCAAGGTAAATTAACATTTTCATTAACTCTATCGATTTTTGGTCGTGAACGATTTCTGGTTCATAGCCTGTCTTCGAAAGTCGTCGTCACGAGATGTTTTCCTAGCTCACATGTCGCTGTATTGTGCTGCATCGGTTGATGCAGGTCCCAAGGACTATTACTTGCTACTTGGTTACCTGAACTAGGTTTGAAAAACCTTTGTTATCTAGAGGATATTTTTGAGGACATTATTTATACTTCGGCAGACGTGTCTGTCTTGCTGAAGTCAGACTAAGGAGAGTGAACTGATCTCATACATCTGGTTATCTCCTGGCTGTTATAGAAAAGGATGGAGTTTTCCACCTGACTACATTTACAGCACTATGAAATATAACATGCATCTGACTCATCATTGTAATGCTGTCTACCGTCTATTGCTGTATTGAATGTTGCTGTGATAATGACTGTTTGATGTGTCTACATATTCGCGTAACCATTTTGTCACTGTGGCGTCCACAATAAATAATGAAGAAAAACGTCAACGGCTGTTTCAAGAATCATTGACTTTATACGTCGTGAGTTTACTGACGTCCTATGTGGATTGCCCTGTTATTTTTGTATGAACATTGTTTGACTGAACACATCTGCACACTACACAAAACCAGACATGCGGATACCATCCATCATCATATGGCATCACGCATCATTTGGTGGCCATAAGCTGGTTTGATTCTGGTACCAGCAAACACGGGGTCCCTTACCCACTTCATTTTCAACAAGAATTTATCAGCATCCATCAAGAAATTAACATTCTTCAAGACAGTCAACATCTTCAAAATTTTCAAAGTACTCGGCGTTGCCCGGTAAAAGTCAAAATTTCAATTTTTTGACGGAAACAAGAATTTGACAGTACCCGGCGTTGTTACATGTTGCCGGATAACTCGGACTGCTGTTATCTTTTACGCAAGTCAAGCAAGTTGCTGCTGTCAAGGTTCCAGTGCTGTCGTTTTTGTGAAGGTCAAGTGCCGGTTGAAACGGGTTGTTTTCTGAAGAAGGCCAAGTACCGATTTCCATCAACTTACTTTTGGATTAGAAGGTCAAGTGCCGAAACAACTCAACACACAGTATGTCAGAAGCTCAAGTACCATCGTGTTAGCAGTGGAAGCAGTTCAGATGTGCCATCATCGTTGGAGCTTCGCTCTTTAGGACGTTGATTGACATCCGTTTTTTCTGCTGTTCGACGATTGGAAGCCTATAAGTTAAGTGGCCTGTTTGTATGTAAACTGTGCCCTTATACTTCTGCTGAGTCTTCTGTGTATCATCTCATTCTTTATGTTATATGTTTATATGTTATTTGTATATTTATATGTTTATATTTCAGCGGGTTCTCGGTTGGGTGGTGTCTCCGTTAGATTATGCCACGTCATAGAGGTCGTCTATTGTGAGCGTTTTCTGTAGGGTTTGCAAATTTCCGATACTGGAATTTGCTAAGCGACTTCTGTTGCTATTTATGTTAGCTGTGATGACATGTTTTAATATTGTTTTCGTTATTATTTCGCATTCTTTAGTTTTGTTTTGATTTGTTTGTATTTGTTAGCCTACTCTTGTCTATAATTTAGTTTCATACAACATTTTTTGTTTATACACTGTGGTGTCATGTATTTTGTTTAATTCTATCGTAGATATCGTCACATTTTTTGTGATATTTCATTAATTTCTGCTTTATTTTTAGTTGATTTCTGCGAACGTTTTTGTATTGTTGCTGATCTTTGTTATTGTTTACATTGTTATTGTTTACATTGTTTGCATTGTTTACATTTTCAATGTTTACATTCTGCATGTGTTTACATAGTCATTGTTTACAGTTATAGTAATTAGTTAATGGGCTATGCTAATGCACTGTTACTACTACACTGATGATAAATGAATGATGAACAGTGTTGTGCACTATTGAATGAGAAGTGCACTTATGATCAAGAATTGATTGGTGATATTTCATATACAAGTTCTTTGATTGGAGACTTGTTTCCCACAGAGACTGGGATAATATAAGGTGATGTGAATATACAAGTGCTTAATTAAGACTTGTTACACTTAGGTTTGAAATAAATTAGTTAATTATTTCAGGTTTTGGACTCATATGTTAGACAACATGTCTACATTTGAGCACTTTATTGAGCAGGGTAAATTGCTTGGGAAGACTGGTGATAAGTTAGAAGAATTTGCAACTGCTCGATATGATAAAGCAATGGAAGCTGAACAAAAGAAACTGCATATGGAAGCTGAACAAAAGAAACTGCAGATGCAGGTGGATGAAAAAAGATTCCAAATGGAAATGGAAAAACAAAAAAGGGAATCAGAAGCTGAGGAAAGAAAACTCCAGCTAGAGGCTGAAAATAAAAGACTTGAAAAAGAGGCTGAAAATAAAAGACTTGAAAAAGAGGCTGAAAATAAAAGACTTGAAAAAGAGGCTGAAAATAAAAGACTTGAAAAAGAAGCTGAAAGACTTCAAATAGAGGCTCAGGCTGAGGAGAGAAGATTACAGAGAGAGTCTGATGAGAGGAAAGAGAAAGCAAAAATGGAACATGAAGAAAAGGTCTTAGCTTTAGAGTTGGAAAAATTGAAATTGATGAACATGAGTAATGGTAATGATTCAAACAAGGGTTCATCTTCTGGTAAGGCTAATAATGATACTTTTAAGATTAAGTTACCAACATTTAGTCCTTCCAGTGATGACATAATGTTCTATCTGGACAGATTTGAACAAGCATGTACAGCTCATAACATAGACAAAGCAAAATATGTTTATCAGTTATCAGGGATACTGACAGGTAAAGCTCTAAGTATATTAAATATGGTGGATGAACCTGACAAGAACAATTATGAGGTTGTCAGGGCCGCTCTGTTAAAGAAATATCAGCTTAACGAAGACGGCTATCGTCTACAATTTAAAAACATGTTACCTGAAAATGGAGTTGAATTCTCCGAGTTTATTGCAAGAATACGCATTACTTTCTCACGATGGGTTGAACTATCTAAGACGGAAAAAACTTATGAAGGACTTATGGACTTAATACTTAGAGACAAAGTCATGTCGTCTGTCAATGGGTCTTTCCTTGCTTTCCTTCATGAACGTAAACCTAAAACAATAAAAGAAATGGAAGATTTCTGTTGCCAGTACGTAACTGCACACCCACACATAACCATGGGTAACTCTAAGGTGAAAGAAGGTTTACCAGTTGCTTCGGCAGCTCCGTATGGTCAAAACTTTGCTCGTAGATTCCAACAAAATTTTGATAGAAAGAGCAGCGGTAATTTCTGTCAAAATCATGGAAACCAATTTCATGGTGATTCTTCTTCGAAGAATTGGAGACAACCTGATAGTGGTCGTTACTATCACCCTAATAATTATAGGCATTTCAAAAGAGGATATGGTAATAGAGGTTATTCCTGCCGAAGACCTCAGAACCAAACAAATAGATGTTCGCATCAATGTGAACATGATAGTAATCGTGGAAACTGGAATTCGAACCAGGATAACAATTACAATAGAGACCATAATAACTGCAGAGATAATAATAACTCTGATAACTTCAGAGGTAATAATAGTCGGGGTAGATCTCAACACAAAAAAAGAGATATCAGCAGGCTAATGCTGTACAACAGGAAACTGAGGGAGCCTGTAATCATGTTGTTGTTGATAATAAAAACTTTGACGCTGTCACTGGTTCTGCTTTTGACTTTGAGAGAGCAAACAAATGCCCCCAATGCAGTACTTTATTCGAACCGGGTACCATAACTACTTTGAGTTGTGGTCACCCACTTCCCGCTCTTCCTGCTGCTGTTGCGCATGACGGGAGGGGTTCTTTAATTCTACATAAGGGTCTTGTTAATGATACTCCGGTCTCACTACTTTTCGATTCCGGATGCACCACTATTGGTGTTAGACAATCGCTTGTAGATCCATCTTGTGCTACAGGAAAGGTTATTAAATGTGTCACATTTGGCGGCACTCTAGAAAAATATCCTACTGCTGTAATTCGCATTGCCACTCCTTTCTTTACTGGAGATGTGCATGCTTGTCTCTTACCTAATCCTATTGCGGACCTTATTATTGGTCGTATTCACGGAGTTAGGGAGTGTACCCCACAGCAGATTGCTGCTTGGGAAGATAATAACATGCAAGCTACAAATGCAGTAGTTACAAGAGCACAAGCTCTACAAACACCCGAAACATCACTGAATAGTGATAATGAAGTTGATAGCCAAGATAGTCACTTAGTAATCACTCGTGACTCTTTCATAAAATTGCAAGAAGAAGATCCTTCTTTAAAAAAAATTCTTCGTTCTTGCGAAGAAAGGTGATCCGAATCAGGATACAAATAGAAAATCTTGGATTGCAATGAGAAACGGCGTACTTGTACGTATGGTACAAGATTCGACTACGTCGGCACATTCGCAAATTCTTGTTCCCAAGAGCATGAGAGTGCAAATATTACAACATGCTCATGACTCGCAATGTGCTGGACATATGGGTTTTGCCCGTACGAAGTCGAGAGTCCTTGCGGCTTTCTTTTGGCCTTTTGTCAATAAGGACATTCGTATTTACTGCCGATCATGCAAGGTATGTCAGGAGGTCAAATCTAGAGGACCACGACATGCTGCGCCTATCCAGGCTGCTGACATTCCTATTCGGCCGTTCCAGAAAATGGCCATAGATATTATTGGCCCTTTTAAGGTCAAGTCGGCCAGAGGACATCAGTTTATCCTTACATGTGTCGATATGTGCACACGTTGGCCAGAGGCTATTCCTCTTAAGAGCATATCTACTACAGATATCGCAGATGCTCTTTGGTTGATATTTTCTCGCTTGGGGTTCCCCAGAGAAATATTATCAGACCATGGCACTCAACTCATATCTGACACTATGTCACAGGTAATGTCTACCTTACATATTGAACGATCTCTCAGTAGTATCTACCATCCTATGTCTAATGGGTTAGTTGAGCGTCTGAATAGAACGCTCAAGACTTTGCTTGGTAAGATAACTGAAGATCATCCTCAAGATTGGGACAGGGTTTTACCCGCGGCTCTCTTTGCCTATAGAGAAGTTCCTAATGAACACACAGGATTTTCTCCCTTCGAACTTGTCTTTGGCGCGCGTCCACGCGGCCCTATGTCTTTATTACACGATCTCATCACTGCCGATGATATTAGCGAGGAAACTCAATCCTCATATGAGTATGTCATTGCTCTTAGACAAAAGATCATTGAGGCATGTAAGCTAGCAACTGCTTCATCAGAAATTGCTAAAGAGAAGGCAAGGCAGTTTGCTAACAAGAATAGATGTCTACGACAACTTTGTCCAGGTGACAAAGCATTCGTCCTACTCCCCAGTAGGGAAAATAGACTTCTTATTGCATGGAAAGGTCCGTATGCAATAGTCTCTCGGATTTCCGATGTTGACTATGTGGTCGATATTGATGGAAAGCATAAAAACTTTCCACATAAACATGCTTTCGGAATTTCACGAACGTCCGGACTATTTGCTGCCTATTTTCCAGGCAACGGATGATGCTCCTGCACCTCACGGCCATTATTCATCCCTGTCTGTCATACAGGATGAGGAAGCTACCTTCTCTGATGTCAACCTTCCCCTTCCAGTGGTTCCATTACATTCTACGGAATCTTGGAAAAACGTTTCTGTTTCTCCTAATCTTTCTGGTGACGAACATCGACAAGTCTCGTCGATGTTACAAACATTTCAGGATGTTCTCACTGACATTCCTGGACACACAGATGTCATAGAACATGACATAATTCTTACCGACAATAATCCAATTAGGGTTAGGCCGTATCCTATTCCTATACACTTTCAGTCGCAAGTGGAAAAGGAATTGGATGAAATGATTCAATTAAATATAATTGAACCATCGACTTCACCATATTCTTCTTCCATGGTTATTGTCCGGAAGAAGGATAAGAACATACGAATTTGTGTTGATTATCGCAAATTGAATCAGGTCACAAAGTTCGATGCTGAACCGATGCCTTTGTTAGAAGATCTACTGATTAGACTTTCTAATTCTAGATTCTTCACTAAACTTGACTTGTCTAAAGGTTATTGGCAAGTGCCTTTAGCAGAGCATGCCAAACCTCTTACTGCTTTTTCTACACCTAGGGGTCTATTTCAATGGAATGTTATGCCTTTTGGTCTCATGAACGCCCCTGCCACTTTCGTTCGCATGATGCGTCGAATTCTGTCACATCGTTCGGATGTCATCGCATACTTAGATGACATCTGTCTCTTCAGTGATACCTGGGAAGATCACTATTTAGGGTTATATGACTTACTGTCCACTCTACGTGAGAATAATTTGACAGCGAAACCTTCTAAAGCTTTTGTTGGTTTTGGTGAAATCTCTTTCCTGGGTCATCGTGTTGGTCATGGTCTCTCTTGAAGACAGAAGACCACAATACTTCCAAAATACTGAACATCTCTGTTCCTAAAACGAAGAAACAAGTTAGGAGTCTCTTAGGTTTAATTCAATTTTATGGGAGATTTATTCCAAATTTATCTTCGATCATGGCACCTCTATCAACATTGTTGAAGAAAGGTTCGCCTAATCTGGTCCGTTGGTCTGAAGAATGCCAATCTTCACTAGACCAAATCAAGAATATATTTTCTTCTCCTCCCATCTTAAGATTACCTACTCTTGATAGGACTTTTGTTCTTCGGAGTGATGCTTCATCCACTGGGATTGGAGCAGCACTGATGCAAGAATATGCAAATACTCTGCATCCTGTTATGTACATTTCTAGAAAACTAAATGCGGCAGAGAGGAACTACTCGGTTTTAGACCGTGAGTTGTTAGCGATGGTTTGGTCAATTCTAAAGCTACAAAGATTCCTCCTGGGCGCACATTTCATTCTAGAGACTGATCAGAAAGCTCTTACAGCTATTCAGACTAAGAATTTGAAGAGTTCGAGATCCACTCGATATGCTATAGCTCTTCAACCTTTTCACTTCACGGTACGAGCTATCCGTGGTGCGGATAATGTGATGGCTGACATTTTGTCTAGATGCCCACATGACTCTAACTAATACTTCTGTCCTATATTTCCATATATTACAGAGTCATAACACACCTATATTTCTACAATAGATTAGCACATCTGTACTCACTTTATATGTACACACTATCGTGCTTTGTTGTCATCTTCTTCTGTTCGTTTTTTAAGATGATAGAGGAGGACTGAGTAGTTAATATAAGGGCCGTTAGTTTACTAAACAGCCACAATTATTAATAATGTATTGTACCTTATGAAGCATATTAGTTATTAATTAGCATTATATTGCTTGTACTTTCTCAGAATGTCATTGTTGAGCTGAGGACTTACCTTACTAGTATCAAGCATGACGAGTTCTAGATTGTGTACTTACCCTCGGAATACCAGAGCATATGTCCTGGATCGTCATGTAGTTTAACTTTACTATGTACTTATGTCATTACATGTCAAAGACTTTACTATTTAAATTTTCCTATTAGATTTGTACATCCATTTTTAAAGACAATATTAGAGTATGCTGTTTAATGATGATTATGGTAACTTGCATACGTATATTGTGTTTACATGCTAACGTGATGTGTGTTGGTGACACCTCCCCGATGTGAATATTTTTTGAGACATATTTATTTTTCTGTTGAGGTATATCCTCACCAGACACTCTATAATTAGCCTCATGTTAGGCAATTTAATTAATTATCAGCGCATAATTCGTGCGTTTTGAGCCGCTTATCGCATGCTCTTTGATATTTAAAAAAAATATGTTCCACATTTTTTTTTATCGGGAGGAGGTGGTGATATGTTGCGTGATAAATTCTCGCAACATCGTTTTTTACAATATCTATTTTATAACGCAAGGGCAACAACTGCTTGAAATTTATAGTTACTTTTCTCGGTAAGCATTTGTCTTCTCGCGTTGGTATTGAATGCAGTTGAGTTTTTGAGCTGTGGTCATTTTTTGCGCTGGACTGCGCATGACTTGTCTTGCTTTTTGGTCGATCGGTTTCCGCCCACCACTAGTGGAGTGAGCGATTTGGAATGGCGAAAGAGATGCCTCGTTGAAGAGGGGATCTCCGCTATTTTTTGTTCTGTCAGGGATGTGTAGTCCTCTTATGGATATTTCGTTTATTCGAGATAATACCTCTAGTGTATTTGCACATGCCGGGAGGCATAATATTTCTGTGTATTTCCGGAAGGCAAGGTAAATTAACATTTTCATTAACTCTATCGATTTTTGGTCGTGAACGATTTCTGGTTCATAGCCTGTCTTCGAAAGTCGTCGTCACGAGATGTTTTCCTAGCTCACATGTCGCTGTATTGTGCTGCATCGGTTGATGCAGGTCCCAAGGACTATTACTTGCTACTTGGTTACCTGAACTAGGTTTGAAAAACCTTTGTTATCTAGAGGATATTTTTGAGGACATTATTTATACTTCGGCAGACGTGTCTGTCTTGCTGAAGTCAGACTAAGGAGAGTGAACTGATCTCATACATCTGGTTATCTCCTGGCTGTTATAGAAAAGGATGGAGTTTTCCACCTGACTACATTTACAGCACTATGAAATATAACATGCATCTGACTCATCATTGTAATGCTGTCTACCGTCTATTGCTGTATTGAATGTTGCTGTGATAATGACTGTTTGATGTGTCTACATATTCGCGTAACCATTTTGTCACTGTGGCGTCCACAATAAATAATGAAGAAAAACGTCAACGGCTGTTTCAAGAATCATTGACTTTATACGTCGTGAGTTTACTGACGTCCTATGTGGATTGCCCTGTTATTTTTGTATGAACATTGTTTGACTGAACACATCTGCACACTACACAAAACCAGACATGCGGATACCATCCATCATCATATGGCATCACGCATCAATTTGCCTTTTCTATAGTGGCTGAGGACAGGGGTGAAAGGAATGCACTATTCGGTCTGGTATGCGATATTTCCGAGTAGACTGCTGTCGATTATCAGGTTTTAAAAAAAAAACCACTGCTCGTATTACTGCATTTCCTTGGCATTAATTGAATATGTGGGACTTGCTATCAACATTGTATTGGAGCCCATACGTTTTAGTTGGCGGGGAGGGGAAGGTATGTGGAGGGTCCGTGGGTCCTCAAATATTATGTTATGGGTTCCTCCTTGCAAAAATAAAGAGGTGAATACAATATTAAAATTGCCCAGAACACTAATGAATGGGAAGTAATCCTGAGAGATGTTGGACCTCTTTCATTTCTCAATTATCTACCTTTACTTACCTTTTCTCATGCTGCAAAATACAGGATCCCAACCAAACAAGTAACGGGATGGAAGCAGAAATGTGCAATACTTATATATATCCCGCTGTAAAGTACTCAAACTATACGGGTAAAAGATAAGTGTTTAAACAGTTTGAACAACCCCTAACGTTTTATAGAGCTGTCATTAAGATTTCTTCGTCTCATAATATCATGCACGCTGGCGAAGATAAACGTGTCTCTTCATAACATTCTTTCTCTAGTGCTGTTTATCAATTCTACTGTTGACCTATTTCCATGATACAATGTCAAGCTGTCCAGTATCTCCTCTCTTTGTCGTCCTTTCTCTCTTTCTCCATCCCTACCGCTCTCTTTCTTTCACTCTTTCGAGTTGACACAACAAATTCAAGCTTTCAATTTCTCATAACAGGCTCATATAAAGTTGATTACTTCACTCTAATAATAACTTCACTTTAGTAACAACTTCACTCTAATGACAACTCCGCTCTAATAACAACTTAGCTCTAATAACAACTCCGCTCTAACAACATCTCCGCTCTAATAACAACTTCACTCTAATAACAACCTCACTCTAATAACAGCCTCACTCTAATAACAACTTCGCTCTAATAACAACTTCACTCTAATAACATCTTCACCCTCATCACAGCTTCACTCTAATAACAACTTCACTCTAATAACATCCTTACTGTAATAACACACTGACTTAAATAACTGCGCTCTAATAACCTCACTCTAATAACAGCCTCACTCTAATAGCAACCTCACTCTAATAACAACCTCACTCTAATAACAACTTCATTCTAATAACAACTTCATTCTAATAACATCCTCACTCTAATAACATCCTCACTCTAATAACAACGTCACTCTAATAACAACCTCACTCTAATAACAACTTAATTCTAATAACAACGTCACTCTAATAATGTGGTGGGTTGATATGAAGCTAGTATATATTATGTGTAGCAGATGTGAAGTCAGCTATGCAAGCCCCTGAGGAAGTATAAATTCTGAATATAATGTCAGGGAACCTGTCTTGCTTCCACCAATGACCCCAACCTGCTATGTATAGTTTCCCAATTATATGTACTGATGTATGGATGTTGTGTAGCTAGATGTCTAGGGTATATGCAATGTATGGGAATACAATAACAACAACCACACTTTAAAGTTACTTAACAAGTAATTTAACAACTCACTATTGAATTTTTGTCTGATAATTTTTTTACAATGTATTAAGTATAATTGAGTGAGTCAAATGAAGTTAAACGTCAAAATATATTTATACAAATACAAGTTAACTAATAGAGTCTATTATTTCTTGACTTTGGAAGTGTTCTTAGTGTAGTACTCTCCTCTAAAATTAAGCACATATTTGAGGGATCAATAATGTCATCATATTTAGATATCTGTTTGATATAATAGTCGTGGAGGATCAGTCAGTCAATTAATAAGGCCCCAAAACACAGAGGCTTAGCTTTAGATATGTGTAGAAAATTCTGCGATGTCCTGCCCCGAAGTCTGCCCGCTCACAGCAAGGTACAGCTTTTGGATGGTTGATACTGTAAGGCACTCTATTTGTATGGCCTCACCCTGGTACTTTTCTCGAACATATACGTGACTGGCACACTTCAGGTTATTACAGAAACCCTGGGAGGAAAGGATTCATTTCCTTCAAAATAATGTTCTGACCTATCTCCATTCTAAACAGGTTTATACATATCAAACATATCATAATCAGAAATTTATACACACATAAGTATTTTTCCCATCTGTTAAAGTGCTCTATTCATCATCAAGTATCTCAACCATATGTTGAACAACTTCCTAGTCATAAGACAATATTATAATTAAGTAAATACATTCAGGTGATAACCTGTAATTTATTAAGATGTCCAGTGATTTTCTGGCTATATCTCAAACATTATTCAGTAATTTCTTTTCCCTTATTAATTTCTTTTATCCCAACCTTTTAAGTAAAACTGTAAGGATTTTATTAAGTTCTTTCCCCACAATGTCAGAAAGCCTGTCTGGCTTTTCTACAAAAGGTTAATATCTTTCTTAGCAACTCGGTGAAACAACACAAAGTTTGATGTTGGATTCCCTCTTTATCTATTTTCTTTTATCTCCCAAAGTACAAATAAAGCTGTAGGGCTTTTACATGAAGCTATAAGATTATCTAACCCCATTTAATGATTTTACATAACATGTTGAAGTGGCACTTGTACGACTGGGACTCTACCCTTCAAATATTCATACATAATCAATATTGCATACACATTTTCAAATACAATAATAATTATATAAATGTTGCTTCTTACCGTAATATTGAAATATTTCACTATATGAGTTAAATACAGGCTATAAATGGTCACACAGATCTCCTGCTGATATAAGAACAGCGAAGGCATAGGAGCACAACTTGCCTGAATTCGTCAATAACTACACAAGTGAATATTTAATTTTCAAGTGGCAAGGAAAGCTTGGGCCTCAGTGTATTTATTCATACTCCTTAGTTATTCTAAGCAACTAGTCAGGGGACTTCCGCTCCTACGCGTCTTTTTTTGAAAAGTTAACCTAATAATTTTCAAATCAGGAGACACCCCTTAATATGGCCAGCATCAGTAAAGAAGCCCTATACACGTCTATATATGTCTTCATTCTACCATATCGCCAGTATTCTCTAAGTCATTTCAATACAGAATGATAATATTTACTTCGTCTACCGTCTGTTATCAAATACATAAGGTTTCACACTTCTGTCTATTATTTTTACATTTTCGTTTTTCCTCTATATTTATGCCAATAATATATCTTTCTTTCTACAGTAAGATAATATATTAGACTAAAGAATATGATATATTTAATAACTAATTAGTAGCATTTTAATCGTCTTTTAGTCTTTATTTTTCCTATCGTTCGATTTGGACAGTTAGTTTCAGTTTTAAAATTCAAACGGGCTCTATGCATTTCCCCCTTTCCAATTTGTTTCTCTCTTGCCTTTTCCAAGAAAACCACAACAAATGCGGTAGTACACATTCAAACTTTTGACCCAATATGCAAATAGCTCTAACCTTCATCGTATGTTTCGGTTAAGGCGTGCAAGTCTGTGACGTCACATTTACATTTAGTCTAACGATCGTTTTTATGCGTTAACCCTTTAGAGACCGAGTTATAAAAGCTAGTATTTCTGGCGGCGCGAACAACAATGACTCCACACAACTTCCTTATGTTATTCTTATGTTATTTTATTCTTATAAAGGGGTCACTAGTCTTACAACTGGGGGGAATTTTGCGAGACCATATGTGGGCGTGTTGTACATACAGATTGTATTTTACGACATAATCTCCCCCGTTAGAAAAGCTTGCAATGGTAATGCAACTTTCAATATCTGTATGACAACCACGATCCACCTGCTTTTCTCTGCCTTAAAGTGATCATGGATTTATTGCAGTGGTGTCCTTCAAAGTAAGCACTACACAAGAAGGCTGCCTCAGACCTCCGCAATCCAAGACTCTATTACAGCTGCAGATATTACTGTCTGTCCTATGCTGATATAAATCAAGTTTAACCATTTCTCTTCACTGAGTCTGTCCCATGACAGGTCCAGAGAGTATTAGACGCCCTTCAAGGTTGCAATAGTTATGAAGGGTAATCTATAAATGGTGCTGGCAGAGTAATGTAAGGGTTCCGTAATTTCATTATCAGCCGGTATAAAACTCTCGGAATATCCTCAAGGCAACATCAGAATTTAGTATGTTCCTCCGAAATGTTCACAGCCAACAATTGGTCTGCGCGCCGGCTTGACTGAATTTGGAAACATCCTTTTCTATTTTCCATATATAATTCTATAATGCGCCACTCAAATGGAGGCCATATTCACCACTGTATACTTATCCTTACTATAATTTTGGTGAATTAATATGAAATATGGGAAATGAATTTCTGCACCAGAAATCAATCCGCCCTTAGCATTGTTATGTAATATGTGTGATCTCAATCCAATGTCCGTCCAATACTTCCAAATAGATTGTGTAGGCCCGGTCAACTATCTCTGTTACCGGGGCCTTTAT
Source organism: Oreohelix idahoensis (assembly GCA_024509875.1). Lineage (NCBI taxonomy): Eukaryota > Metazoa > Mollusca > Gastropoda > Stylommatophora > Oreohelicidae > Oreohelix > Oreohelix idahoensis. The sequence continues at coordinate 166,596 of JAMPIV010015265.1, read as the reverse complement.
ACTGCTAAATTAATAGCCATATTGTGAGGTGAGCGTGACCTTAGGCCAACTGACCAACCTTCCGCTCTCCACTCTCCTCGAATGATCACTTAGTTTTGGTTTCAATCCTGGCTGATTATCATCAATGCTAATGTTTGCTAGTTCACAAAAAGCGGCTTCAAACTGAGCCTGAGATGACTGGGTTTTGATTGAGTTTTCTCTGGGTGCCATATGCAGAGATGCTAATGTGAATATTTTTGGGGAAGATTGTTTTTGGAAAGGGGTTTTCCTATCCACTGTGTCTACCTTATCCTGTTTATTTATACTTTTACTTTCCTTCTTATTTTTAGGCCCATATTTTTTTCCACACTGCTTTCTTAGCAAGGTAGTATTATTTTTCCACCCTGTGGAGTTTACCTTGCAGCACTGGTCGCAGGCGTCAACAAATTTATCAATGTCTTCAGCTATACCTGGTCAGAAATATGCTACAGATGTCCTTTGACGTGTCGTACCCATCTTCTGGTGTACACCGTCTGGTAGAACATGTGCTTGTGCCATCACGTTTTCCCTATAACTCCTGGGCAGCACTAGCTGTCCATCCCTGTTGGATCCTGCTCTAGCTTTCCTGTAGAGCAGTCCCTCCTTCATATAAAATTGTCCCTTTCTAGGGTGTGTATGGCTGTTTGGCAATTTGCCAAAGCAAGGTTTTAATGGAATAGTTAGTGGTGGTGTTTCCTCCTTTCTAGGGGTCGACCTGACCTGAAGTGTGGCCATTACAACAGGTTTTACAGGGCTTCCTAGAAACACATATTTCTTTCCTAACACCAGCGGGTAATTAGGGTCTTCACACACGGCTGCTCTAATCACTCTTTCCGCGTACCTTGTCTTAACATTGATCTAGGCTACGGGAAGTGTCATGGTGGCTGTTCCCATGAGGGCCCCTTATATCTCCACTTTCTCTGTGGTATACTGGTCAGGGTGCACCTGGGTTGCACTCACGACTGAGTCATATTCCAATCCGGAATCATAAAGGCACCTAACGGTGGCCCCATTACATAACACTTCTTCACAGGTGGGGGATGTTGATTAATATGATTCTCTGTCAGTTTCTTCCTCCCCTTGTCCACTGTGATCATGCATGCCGCGCGATATGGAGGAACTTTCCTACCACAGTCAACAGTATTATGGTTTTGCATCCTACAGATTTTACACCATTTTCCCTCTGGTCTGTAGGATTGCCTTTCATTATATTGCGGGTTTCTGTCACGTTGTTCGTACCCGGGCCTATCATAGTTTTGGTTTATTCTTGGGTTATGATCCCTAGTATCAAATTGGTTTTGGTTTTGGGGGCCTTTATTATGTTCTAATTGCTTCTTCCTAGCTCCAGCCAACTCTGACTGGGCTGCTAGATATCTTTCAGCTACCTTTAAAATATCCACCAGTCTCTCTGCACCCTGTTCTGTGAGAAACTTTCTCAAGTCTGGAGCCATGGACTCTCTAACCTGCTCCATCATAATCATTTCCTTTAAATCTTGGGTTTTCCCCAGAGCAGCCCATTTCTCCAGATAGGTCTCTAGGCGGGCCGAGAACTGATGGTAGGTCTTCCCAGTGAGTAATTTAGCATGTCTAAATGTCTTCTTATAAAATTCACTGTTTTTCTCATATCTGACCAAAAGTGCATGCTTAAGAATGTCATAATCGTCTTGGTCATCTTTATTGAGCTTGGAAAATACCTCATATGAATTTCCCCTAAGTCCCTGGGATACCTTAAGGCTCCACTTCTCCTTCTCTAACCCATACGTTGTAGCTAAACTTTCAAAACGGCTAAGGAACGACTCGATGTCATCGTCCTTCTCAATAAAGGGATCCAGATGAAACCCCACGGCTGATGAGGAGGCTACCTGGCTTGCAACAGAGTCAGAAGTGGAGGGGCTAGTGCCATTATCAGGAGCATGGCCTTGTAGCTCTAACTCCCTTAGTCGTAACTCATGTTCCCTCTGTAACCGTTTATCTTCTGCATCCCTTTCAGCAGCCAGTCTTTTGTCTTCGCTTTCCGCCTCCAATCTCTTTTCTTCTTTCTCTCGTTCCACCTCCCTCTGTAGACGTTTTTCCTCCTTCTCTGCCTCAAGCCTCTTTTCTTCTTTCTCTCTTTCTGCCTCCAACATCTTTGCCTCAGCCTCAAGTTTCTTCTCCTCCAACTGCAGCCTCTTAATCTCAGCCTCCCTATCAGCCTCTAATTTCTTAAGTTCTTTAGCATCTTCTAACTGAATTCTTTTCTCCTCCGCTAACTTTCTATCTTCTCTTTCAATATATTTATCCACTTCTGCTGTAACATAGGCAACTAGATCTGGTCCATCCATACCCATTTCCTTCGCAGCCTGCACAGCAAAAGATCTGTACTTGGCTAAATCAGCCATCTTGATATTCTAACAACTGTTATTTAGATAAATTAAAATATCTAATTAATCTCTAATTAACAGGACAACACAGAGCAATGCCAATTCACTAAATCCTCCACTTATTTACTTATTAAAACTTAAATTTCCCAGGACCGAGTGACCTAATAAAAATGATAAGTTTAGATCCCCGGAGCAAGCTACCCAATATAAATGAAAAATTCAGATCCCAGACGAGCCTACCAATATATGTGGTGGGTTGATATGAAGTTAGTATATATTATGTGTAGCAGATGTGAAGTCAGCTATGCAAGCCCCAATTATATGTACTGATGTATGGATGTTGTGTAGCTTGATGTCTAGGGTATATGCAATGTATGGGAATACAATAACAACAACCACACTTTAAAGTTACTTAACAAGTAATTTAACAACTCACTATTGAATTTTTGTCTGATAATTTTTTTACAATGTATTAAGTATAATTGAGTGAGTCAAATGAAGTTAAACGTCAAAATATATTTATACAAATACAAGTTAACTAATAGAGTCTATTATTTCTTGACTTTGGAAGTGTTCTTAGTGTAGTACTCTCCTCTAAAATTAAGCACATATTTGAGGGATCAATAATGTCATCATATTTAGATATCTGTTTGATATAATAGTCGTGGAGGATCAGTCAGTCAATTAATAAGGCCCCAAAACACAGAGGCTTAGCTTTAGATATGTGTAGAAAATTCTGCGATGTCCTGCCCCGAAGTCTGCCCGCTCACAGCAAGGTACAGCTTTTGGATGGTTGATACTGTAAGGCACTCTATTTGTATGGCCTCACCCTGGTACTTTTCTCGAACATATACGTGACTGGCACACTTCAGGTTATTACAGAAACCCTGGGAGGAAAGGATTCATTTCCTTCAAAATAATGTTCTGACCTATCTCCATTCTAAACAGGTTTATACATATCAAACATATCATAATCAGAAATTTATACACACATAAGTATTTTTCCCATCTGTTAAAGTGCTCTATTCATCATCAAGTATCTCAACCATATGTTGAACAACTTCCTAGTCATAAGACAATATTATAATTAAGTAAATACATTCAGGTGATAACCTGTAATTTATTAAGATGTCCAGTGATTTTCTGGCTATATCTCAAACATTATTCAGTAATTTCTTTTCCCTTATTAATTTCTTTTATCCCAACCTTTTAAGTAAAACTGTAAGGATTTTATTAAGTTCTTTCCCCACAATGTCAGAAAGCCTGTCTGGCTTTTCTACAAAAGGTTAATATCTTTCTTAGCAACTCGGTGAAACAACACAAAGTTTGATGTTGGATTCCCTCTTTATCTTTTTTCTTTTATCTCCCAAAGTACAAATAAAGCTGTAGGGCTTTTACATGAAGCTATAAGATTATCTAACCCCATTTAATGATTTTACATAACATGTTGAAGTGGCACTTGTACGACTGGGACTCTACCCTTCAAATATTCATACATAATCAATATAGCAAACACATTTTCAAATACAATAATAATTATATAAATGTTGCTTCTTACCGTAATATTGAAATATTTCACTATATGAGTTAAATACAGGCTATAAATGGTCACACAGATCTCCTGCTGATATCAGAACAGCGAAGGCATAGGAGCACAACTTGTCTGCATTCGTCAATAACTACACAAGTGAATATTTAATTTTCAAGTGGCAAGGAAAGCTTGGGCCTCAGTGTGGTAGTGTAGCTCGTGATAGTGGTAGTAGGTAGAGGAAACTTTGATGGCCGTTAGTTAATCTGAGCTTTTACAAACCAGCAACAGGTTCTCACATCACAGGATTGACTTAATCAGTAACGATTATACGTTTCAAGATGTTTATTTCAGTATGGGATATCTTGTGAAGTAATATGACTGGGATCATCGACTTGTACTCAAAATACATTCAGTCAGACTCAAAAGATACCCTTGTTCTTCAAGTCTTGGGCGGATGTTATCCTTTGTTTTAATCGTTGACCGAAAACTAACTAATGATTGGTCTTTTTGGTCAACAGTCAGTTAATTTAATCTCTAAACCAACTAACTACAAAATCTCTCTACCAAATTTATTATTACCAAGGGACGCTGACCAATCATAGTTCCAGTTTATGGACTTTCCGGTATATCTTGTATGAAAATCCACACAAGATTTAATGACATCATGGACTCATGAGTACCATGACAAATGATGTCATTGGTTTGTGACTAGTGTGAGTACTAACTAGCCTATACATGTACATAGTGTATCTGACTTGCTAAAGTACTTTCTATCCTAAGGGTGGCGTAGTAGGCCACATGGCTACATCAGTGTATTTATTCATACTCCTTAGTTATTCTAAGCAACCAATCAGGGGACTTCCGCTCCTACGCGTCTTTTTTTGAAAAGTTAACCTAATAATTTTCAAATCAGGAGACACCCCTTAATATGGCCAGCATCAGTAAAGAAGCCCTATACACGTCTATATATGTCTTCATTCTACCATATCGCCAGTATTCTCTAAGTCATTTCAATACAGAATGATAATATTTACTTCGTCTACCGTCTGTTATCAAATACATAAGGTTTCACACTTCTGTCTATTATTTTTACCATTTTCGTTTTTCCTCTATATTTATGCCAATAATATATCTTTCTTTCTACAGTAAGATAATATATTAGACTAAAGAATATGATATATTTAATAACTAATTAGTAGCATTTTAATCGTCTTTTAGTCTTTATTTTTCCTATCGTTCGATTTGGACAGTTAGTTTCAGTTTTAAAATTCAAACGGGCTCTATGCATTTCCCCCTTTCCAATTTTTTTCTCTCTTGCCTTTTCCAAGAAAACCACAACAAATGCGGTAGTACACATTCAAACTTTTGACCCAATATGCAAATAGCTCTAACCTTCATCGTATGTTTCGGTTAAGGCGTGCAAGTCTGTGACGTCACATTTACATTTAGTCTAACGGACTTTCTTGAAGTGCTTACCGATCGACCATGACTCACTTCCATATAACAGTATTGGCTCTGTGTTACATTGAAGAACTCTCTTGATGACACGGATGTTTATAAAGCTTTTAAACGACATATGTTTTTCTGTCTCTCTATTTGTCTTTTAACAAATGTTAAAAGACAAATAGAGAGACAGAAAATTTTGTAGTTTGGCCCTCTCATGAACATAGAGCCATATTACTGACCAATACACGCATACAAGAGTTGAAGATCTGATAACAACTTCAGTCTAATAACCACCTCATTCTAATAACGCTAGAACGTGTTATTAGAACACGAGGAAGACCAACGGGCAGATGGATAAACAATATCACAGAGATCCTACAGCAACACGGGCTCACACCAGCCAAAGCGACATACTTGACTCAGTTCTCCAGAATGTTTGACAACAAGAGTGGACCGTAAATGTAAGAAGAAAAGTAAGTAAAAAGATATCAAAGAAGAGTTGGCTACCCGAAGAGCAGCAGCTGGGAGACTTTTTCAGGCCATAAATCGAGGATTCCTCAGCAAGAGAGATGTTGGTAAGAAGACGAAGATGGCTGTATACCGTTCCACCTATGTCCCAGTCTTGACATATGGATGCGAGTCATGGGCAATGACTACAACCCACAAAAGCCAGATCCAAACCTCATATCTGAGGAAGGTGGTTGAAGTAACAAGAAGAGACATGGTCCGCAACCAGACGATACGTCAAAGCCTAAAATCCCACCCCCTGCAGACCCAAGTAGAACAGTCCCAACTAAGATGGTTTGGCCATGTCTGCAGAATGGGAGAAGATCGGCTACCACGACAAGCATGGGGAAACAAAGAGCCAGGGACCCAGACCCTCAGGACGACCCAGAGTCCGCTGGGAGGACAACATTAGACAATCTTTGAAGGACCGAGGACTAGAACGGAACCAGGACAGGAGGAAGACAGCCGATAGGATAGTCTGGCGCTCTCTCTTCCAATCCTCTACACCTCACGGTAGAAGGAGAACGACTAAGTAAGTAAGTAAAAGATACATTTGTTCACAGGATTTCTAAACTCACACAAATGTTTATATAAGTTCAGTATTATCATCATTATCCTCATCATTATCCTCATCATTATCATCGTCATTATCATCATCATTATCCTCACCATCCTCCTCATCATCCTCATCATTTTCTATTTCGCCCCATATAGAGCCTACACCAAGCAATCACATGCCCCTGCATTGGTATTTTCTTTAGCAATTTGTATTAAAATATGACGTGTCCAACCCCATTTACATCATGTTAGTGTTCTTCTACGACATGCCTGAAGGAAATGTAGTCGTGTTCTTTCTGTGTCTCATCAGTGACCCAGACAACTAAACGGGGCAAAGTTCAATATAAGAGAGATATTGATAGGATTCCTAAAACTGATAGCATAAACAATGCGCAAGAAGTACATAAAGTTCGATAAAAGACATTAATGTTTATAGATTTTATTAAACAGGCATATATATTTAAAATCCCCCCCCCCCCCCCCTTTTCCTTTTTCCATTAAAAAAAAAAAACACTTTGTTTGTGCAAACATCTCCACATGTGCTTCAGATCAACTGGCTATAGGTGGACATATATTTCCTCATACAAGAATACTGTGGTAAAGTGGGATGATATAAATATTTATAGGGGACTTAGTGTACTGACTGAGATCAGCTGTGAAAGTATCTGTATCTAATAAGTGTAGTGTTTTACAGATGACCTTACTTGCTACCACATTTATACCTCAGTCAGAATTATTCTGGAATATTGTGATGACTACGTTGAATGTCTAGGGTTATGAAATTGATGAAGTGTAAGTCACAACAACAACAGACAGATAAACAATTTAATTTATTCCACAACACTTTACAACACTGTGACACTCACACACATATAACACTCTATAAGATTATCTTAAATGAGTCAAGTGTTTAAGTTTAAAAATATATGTATTAATTCTTTCAATAATGGGTATCCTGATTCAACTACACAGTGAACCAGGAATCACAATCAAATGTAATTACAAGTAGTATGTACACAGTTTATATATATGAACCTTGTATTGACATATTTTATTATTATTATTCTATGTGTGTAATTTGTGAAGTAGTAATATGAGGTAATACTGGTTTTGTTCAAGCTTGGTTGTTGTTTTTCATCATGACTTCAAGTGTTTGATTATTGTGGAAATAGTATTGGGAAAAGTTCACAGTTCCTGTCATTTGAACCAATTTATTGTCCCTCTGTGTTAAATATACTGTCAAATTTTGAGGGGGGGGGGGGCACATAATGTTGAGCTACTCTGGCCACAGAAGCTTATCTTTCGTGATGGCGGCAGGAAAAGACTCCTCTGCTCGATTGCTTCCTGTGTTCTGGAGACACCTCACTGGTCGCTATCTGGACCAAGGAGTATGCTGTAAGCCTCTGGATTCAGCAAAACTCAGACCAGGTGCTGCTTCAATAACTTAGGACCATGGTCCCTGAAACAAGAAGGTTGTACCTCCTATTTCAGAACTAATTTATAATCTATTTCCACACTGAACACAATACACAACAAACACTGAGTTCAGAGCGGTAGGCCAACTGCTAGCTTCATCTGAAACAATTTACAACAGTATACTCCTCCCTAATGGTTACTACGCCTCTGCAATTCCAGCATTAGTTCCTTCTAGTCAATAAGATAGGTGTCAGTGTACTGTTTGGCAATTCCATGCAGTTTTACTTTTCTCCGACACGTCCTGTTCAGGTTGGAGCAATATTTAGGCTTTGTCTCATGTTGGCTACTGAACCACACACATATACAGACATAAATTATCAATTCACATTCAATTTTCATTAAAAAAGATCTCAAATATGTCAAGCTTACCACAATTCATGGAAATAATAACAAATACGTTGACTGGCGATGAATAATGGCACAAATTCCGATCTGCCTCTGTCCCAGGCTTTTATTTAGAAAAAATATAAGCTGGTTCTCAACGCACTGTTTCTGAGTAAGTTTATTTTAAAATGTGGCACTGAACAGACGCTCCTAATTGACTATATTGGCGGGTCTAACCAATCGGGCCATGTTTACACAGCTTTTCAAAAAATCTTACCCTTCTCACGTCTCCCCTAACCACCAAAATTAGTAGTTGTAGTCCGACTAATCGTGTTTAGCCTTACATATCATTCCCGCCAATCAAATAGGATTTAACATGGTGGCCTATTTTCCGTAAAATGGTGGTTTCAAAACATGCCACTGTGCGATTATTATTTGGTGTTGTCTGACACCCTCACTATTTTCTTTTGGCTATAATTTGTTAATTCCTAGACTATTTGCGTAACAATTAACATATTCTTTGTCAGCAAGTCCTAAGGAACCCAAATATATAAGTTTTAAGGGAGCTAAGTGGCTGCGTTCAAAATATGCCTTTTCTTCTACCTCCCGTTCACTTCGATACGACGTGGTGTCTGGGTACTGTCAGGCTTTCAAACGTAAACCAGTATAATGTCATATTTCCTAATAAGAATTTTTCAGGTTTTTAAACCTAACTCTCGTATGGGTAGTGTTTTTTATCACTGTCTATCTGAAAAAAAAGTTAGTGCTTCATGCCTTTCGCGTGTTGGGGGTGGCATTAATATTAATCGCAAGACGCGTGTTAGTGTTGCATACGTTCGAAGTCCTTCCGTTTATGTTAAAAGGGGGTCATTACTGTGAGTACAAGGTTTTAGAAATGCATTTATTGTTTTGTGGAGCACTGTTTTACTAGTGTAAACGTGAAAGCGTGAGAATATGCAGACGAAGTAGAAAAAGGGGGATCTCGAGTACAGTCATTGTGACAGCACTGTTCTTTACCATTCTTCTTTCCTTTATTGTATTTATGTATTAGGCTTTACATTTACCTTTTAATTGATATATGTGGATTTAGAATTTCACGACAAATACATAAACCTGGATATCACCAGATCACAGAATATAAAATCAGATTAGGTTGCATGTGCGTAACCAAAATGTTTAGATCACCATTACATGACGAAAACATGTGTAGAGGAGCAGATGTGGCATCAAATCACCATCTTCTTTTAGCCAAAATAAAAATGAAACTCCAGAGATATACAAAAGTACCTAGTTACAGACAAAAGTGTAATATAGAACACCTCAGACATCAAGACACAAAAGAAACATTTCCGGTCACAGTATCCAACGAATACAAAGTGTCCTAACAGCTGGATGATGTAGTGAATACAGAAGGCTTATGGCAAAGAAAATAAAATAATTATGGAATGAGACGTGTGGATATCGTTAGCTTAAAGCATGGATAATAACAGAAACCATCACAAAAATATCAGATACAAAAACAAGAAAGCAGATTTAAACAGAAGAAACCCAGAAGTTTCAAAGCCAAGGCTCAAGAAGTGTACATAGAAGCAAACAAAGAGGTCAGAGGAAACATCAGAAGAGACAAAGAAATATACTGATGAGTTGGGAAGAGAGGCAGAGGTAGCAGGAGACAAGGAAAATATGAAGGACTTGTACAACAGCACATAGAAGCTAACGGAAATACAAGCAAGCTAATGGCCTCATCAAAGACAAGAATGGAAAATTGCTAAGAAAAATAGTAAATGAAAACATAGAACTTTTTAAGGTACTTCTCAGCATACCAGCTCCACAAAATCCCCCAGACATCAATCCCACAGAAGAGAAGTTACATTTTAATTATGAAAAATAATGAAGAGATAAAGAAAACGTTACAGAAAACAATAAAGTTTTTACAAATGAAAAAGTTTCTGTCCAGATGACATTCCACCAGAGGCCATCAAAGCAGATATTGACACCTTTACATAGATATTATAAAAACTACTTGATAAAGTCTGAGAGAGAGAAGAAATACCAGCAGTTTGGACCGTAGGATGTCTGATTACGTTGCCTAAGAAGGGAGATTTACTAGCGTGCACAAATTACAGAGGAATAAATATTACACACACATAAAGGTATGTTTTCAGGCACTCGTGAATAACAAAGAAGTAGAATAATGAAAACATATTGAACAGGAGTGTGACAAGGATGCCTCTTGTCACCATCCCTCTTCCTGTTGGGTATAGATTCGGTTATGAAAACACGGACTTCAGTTTACAAAAATGGGAATCCAGTGGACTCTGATTAAACAGCTTGATGATCTAGGTTTTACCGACGACCTGGCACTCCTGTGCCACAATCGTAATCAGATGCAAGACAAAATGATAGTGCTTAATGGGAGGTCATATCAAAAATGAGAATACATAGGAAAAAGACAAAGATAATGAAAACAAATGCAGGAAACGATAACAGGAATCTACTGGAAGAAACTTATCTTGGCAGCAACATAGATAAAGTTGGATGGACAAACAGAAATATTAAAATAAGGACACATAAAGCTAGAAGAGCATTGGGAAATACACGGAAATAAAAAGAAATCAAGTGAAACACAAAAATAAGAATCCCCAAATGTCAAGTCCGTTCTATTGTATGGTTCTGGCTCTTGGAGAACAACACGAACAACAATCAAGAAGCTACAGACTTTCATAAATGGGTGCTTGCTTAGAATAGGAGGATTGACATTGTATAGCACCAACGTAGAACTGATGACAAGAACCAGACTAGTACCAGAGGAACAATAGATGAGAAGAAGACGCTGGCGATGGATAAGTCAACATTCAGTAAACATGTTGATAGCAGTATCATGCATTCATTAATGTGGAGTCCTAAGGGAGAGAAATGTAAATGCAGACAGAAGAATATATGGAGAAGAAAGCTCAAGACAGAAGTAACAATGATTAGTAAGACATGGAAAGACTTTGAAATAATGACACGTGACAGGAGGACTTGGAATGTTTTTTGTTGAAGGCCTATGATCCTGGGGGAGCTTAATGTTTATTGATAGATTGATATTAAACTGTAAGCAGATAATAACTAGATGAGGACAATCTGATCTTCAGAAGTAAGCCCACCGTCGTCAAGCAAGTGTTTCGGCCCTTTAAAATTATTGACACTATGGGACGGGGGGGGGGGGGGGCGGGGGGGGGGATGACTCCCAAATGTCCCCACCTCTCAGTTTTTTTTCACCTGTTCTGTGAAGTGAAAGCATTTGTGATAAAGTACATTGATATAGCGATAAAATTATTATTTATAAGTATAAAAGTAAAATAATATGAGTAGTAATAGAAATAGTATAGTGGTAACGCGTCTTCTTCCCCGCGCCAGTCATCGCATTGAGATAAGAAAGTAGCGTGAAACCTTATTGCCGCGCTAGGGGTATTGGACTTTATAACGCGCCCGTCAAGGGTTAACGGTAAAAATTTTGAAAAGACAAGCTTAGTTATTCCACGAAAGATAGTACGATTCAAAACAGGGGAGGCATAAACGAACGCATAAAAGTGAGAGAGCGAACACACGCTGAGAAAAAAATTAAATGGGATGGCTTAACAATAAATATATTTTAGCAGGAAAAAGTCTAGAAGTGAGTGAGGAGAAAACTTGGTATGTCCAAAAATCAAGTCTGTTTTTAGCTTTTAACGCCCAAAACGAGACGGACAGACAGACAGAAGTACACCTCTATTGTATAATTTTGGCATTCCTTGGGAAATTTTGGCTTTAATTTTCAAAATATGAAATTGAATAGTAGTCGTTCGCTCTCATTGGCTAATGACTTTTATATTATTGAGGAAACGTAAAGGCTTGACGCCATTTGTAGAACACTGTCCCTTGTATAGGACGTTTGACAGTCTGTGAAGTGTGACTTGCCTTAGTAACTAAATATATCATTAAACCATAATAGGCGACACAGTCCAGCCAGCAGGACATCTGAAGTCTGCTAATCAACGTACCTGTGTTTATTCATTGAATTTGTGGTAAGGCAGAAATTATTCATATATATATTTTGTTAAAAATGTGAGTGAGAGATACTGCCATTTCGACTGTAAGTAATCAGGTCCTTAGCTGATTTATGCAGGGCCTAGAGTTGGATTTATGCTATAACACATTGCCAGTTTTGTAAAATGCACATGTTTTGTGAAATAAAAATGTTTTCTTAGGTGGCCAGATGGACACAGCTCACCTATCTTATTGTATGGAAGAATAGAAAAATTAATAATATTATTGCAGATGTAGAGCCGCCTTGAGAGAAGAGACATGTGAACAACACTGGTACACTTTGTAATGGATGAGCTGGGGTGGTCAAGTAGATATGACCCAGATCTTTATTTTCATGTATTATAACTTGTAGAAATAACAGTTTAAGTATGATATCAACAAGGAGGCATTATTTCATTGTTACAGGGTTTTTATCTGGCACTAGTCCGGTGTCAGATGTCTATGAAAAGCAGTTGAGAAGTCTTTTCATTACCAGCAGTGACAGGGATCTACAGAGTCCACCCTGTTACTTTTGGGCCAGTATCAAAGTGATCTTTTTTCCAGCAAGAATACGGACAGTTCAAGTTGTGCCAGTTAAGTATATTATCTGGCACAGGACCCTTCATCAGCTTCAATTACTAGCGACCCTTGTATAACTTAATAAAAATATTCCCAAACATATTAAACAACGAAATTTGTGTAGTAAAGAAATGGGGATGATTAAACAATCCCAAACAGCCATCCAGGGTAGAAACCAGTAATATTAAATAAGTAGTAACATTATTAGTATATTCAACAGTATATGTTTGGACAAATTGTCCCTTTGGGTTAAAACTTTGCATTTTCTGTATATACCTTGAGTTATTTTAATTTTGAAAGTCCTGACCAGAAGAATACTATGTTCAGGACCAATAAATTGTACAGAAAATTTTCACATATAAAAACTTAACCCAGGTGTTAATTCATTTGATCATAGACTTTAATATTTGTTTAGGAGTGTGTGTATTAAGGTTAGTGTTAAATTATCATCACACCACACTTGCATAACCCTAGACATTAGACGTAGCTATCATACATACTAGTCAAGAATAGGTCTGATTGAGGTCATAAGGTGGTAGCAGAAAGGTGTCCTGATAACTCAACCCAAACTTTGTTATAATCAGGGACCTTCACAGCTGACCTCATTCAGTACAATAGTACCTCAGAACAACAACATTGCATAACATCAAAACCCACCACAGCATTCCACCTTGGTTGTAATTTGCAAATTGGCTCATTCCTTGTGATTTATTGATTCTGTCAAAACGAGGTGCTCTGAAAGTCACAGTTTTTTTAAAGAAGGTAAACTGACAGTTCAGTTGGTGCCAGATTTGATCTTTGTTGTACCTTTCTTTTTGTTTTTGTTGTTGTTGTTTTTTTTTTTTTTTGATTTTTTTAAGAAAACCATTAATGGGTTATAATTAAGATGTACAGTGTAGAAAATTCAAGATAATAATTTTGATTTCCGACAACTAAATATGGTATCATCTCCCCGCTCCAATAAGTTCAAATAGAGTAAATCAAAACTATAAAACTGTGATAATGTATATGTATGTGTGTGCCTTACCCTTTAAAACAAACAAACAAAACAAAACAAACCACATAAAAGAAAATAAAATGTCGCTCACAACTGCAATGTTGTTAACAAGGCAAAGAAGGGTGTAAAAGCCCAGAGGTGTCTGGGGTGACATCCAATCCACCGATCATCTGCCATCATCCGCACTATCTTGTGCAATTCTATAGGTCTATCTATTCTCAACACCTGTTCCCACGGTTTTGGATTAATTGCATGCCTGTAAATAATCCAATATTGGTTGTTTTTTCTTTCTGTTGTTCATACTTCTTATTTCTATGTTTTATCCATTCTGCGTCTCCTGGGTAGTGAGATCGGATGCCTAGCCTTCTCGGATAAGGGGCGAAAAAATTAGGAGGCCCCGTGTGCAAGTGGCCACATTAAAAATTCTACTGCAGTTGGAAATCGTAAAGAGAAGGTCACACGGCCGCTACCTTGGCAAAATTTAAAAATTAGGAACCTACCCACCACAAAAATATTTATAGAATGCGTGATTCCTATATACACACATTGGGATTCTCTCCGGTGCTACAGAGTTCGTGCACTGTGCTGAGATACTCCTTGTGTGGTCTATGGCAGGAGATTGGAGCACTGATGGCGTTATCCGTGTGCAATTAAGATGGACCTTAGCACCAACAACCCCTAAAATAAAACTCAGTATTCCCTTTTAAAATAATCATGGATTTGACAGCCTAATACTTAAAAAATAATAATGCGGAAGCAAAATTCCGTCGATGGAATCCACAGAGAAACTGCTTCTGTATTTTGTCCGGTGACACACAGGATTCTTGTGCCTACTTAATTGGTTAATATTGCGTAAACAAATTTCGTGGACTTTGAGCTGACCGCTGTATCCATGTGACGTAATTTTCCATTTCCGGTTGAGTTCACAAGACAAGTCGTGTTCAAGTTAGTCAAATATTCGAGTAATAATACTCATCATGACGCTCAAGTAAGTGCATTGCTGTATTTGTATTGATAATATTGTGTGATTGTTAGTATGTTATTGTAGCTTAGCTGCATACCACCCCACTCACATCAAAGTTCTATTCTCGACGGTCTAGCAAAAAGTGCTTAGAGATTGAACCACGGCAAATGGGGAGACACGCCATTTTGTAAATGATACGCGGCTACTAATCACAGAAAAATAACCCCTAAGACTAATGTTAACCGTAAATCTTACCCTGTGTCGAGTTTTAAATAAAAAATTATTATTAACAACATCTGGTAATTACCTAATACTCGTGGCTTAACGCTCAGCAGTGAATACGTGTATAATATTTGTAGTTTCGTACCATTTAGAGTTCGGGTTAGGATTAAGGTTAATCCTAACCCTAAATGGCACGAAATTTACACATTATACACATATTCAATGCTGAGCGTTCAGCCACGAGTATTAGGAAATTACCCAAAACGTTATTGCGCTACTAGTCTATCTCGAGGTGGGCGACAAGGTGGCGTTGTGTCTCGTTATTTACGTGATTTAATCTTTTGATCTAGCCTGGTCTTTACCGAAATTTTGCACCAACCAACATGACATGCCTGGCTAACATAATCGTGGG
Organism: Oreohelix idahoensis; assembly: GCA_024509875.1. Classification (NCBI taxonomy): domain Eukaryota; kingdom Metazoa; phylum Mollusca; class Gastropoda; order Stylommatophora; family Oreohelicidae; genus Oreohelix; species Oreohelix idahoensis. The sequence goes on along the minus strand of JAMPIV010015265.1, from coordinate 151,152 downwards.
GAAAAAAGCGGAGCGAACTTACCAATCATTGCACTAACCACTGATAAAAGGCATATTTCGTCTTATATCTTCCAATTATAGCTACTAATCTAGTTGTTGGCATGCACAAATATGGGGGTAGATCTACGAAGAACCAGTTAATATAGGGATGGGCAGAAAGCTTAATTTAATATAAAAAAAACCATAATAATAGCAGACGAATGTACAACACCATGAGATAACCATTTTAATGTAAGACATGCGTATAAGCTGTTCAATGCTCCAATAAGAACATAATGTTTGAGATGATACATGTGACAAGACCTACAACTTGTAACTGATGACGACACGAAAAAGTAGAACTAAGGATGAATAGAAAACGATATATAGGATACACTTTTGAGGAAACATGTTGGTTATTGTTATGCAGAATTGACATCATTGCACTCCGGGCAAACCCATAGGTGCTCAGTCTCCATCACTATATGTCGAAGAGTGTGAATGCTAACTGTTCCTGTAGCTCGCTGGTTGTAAACACGACGGATGCATCCTCTCATACGTCCATCTCTACTAGCTTTACGTTTGATGCCAAATTCCAACAGTCTTAACCTTGATGATTCATCTATTGCAGTGTCATTCTCAAACAGGCGATCATTAATTGTTCTCAGTATTTCTCCCTTATCTATATCCAGTGTCCCCACTATGGGTGCTCTTGATGCTAGTCTGTCAGCTCTCTCATTACCACATACCCCAGCATGACCAGGACAGTATATCCACACCAGCTCTTGTAGACTGGAAGCTTCTATGAATGATTTCCATTCATGCCGCAACCAACCACTTTGAACCTTCCGAACTTTGAGCCTTCCGAAGCATTACACGGCAGTTATTGGTCTGGAATCCACACGATAAGAGAGTTAGCTAGAGACCCCCCACAAAAAAAAATAAAAACACGGAGAAGAGAACTGGACACACAAATTAAAGGGTAAAAGAAGATACCGAAGGACTTTGAGCAGACGGCACAGGACAGGAGAATTCGGCGTCAATTTGTTGATGACCTTTGCTCCTCATGGAGTTGAAGGTAATGTGACGATGCATTTTCACGCGTCAAATCGGGAATTATATTTAAAGATATTTGTCGCGCGAAAATGCATTGGAGTGTGAGTTTAATGTTGTTATGTGATGACGTATATTGTATACCAGGGGTCGGTAAGCCATGAGCTTTTGGGATCTACTTTAGTAACACTGAGCCTTTTAAAGATCTTCCATATATATATATATATATATATATATATATATATATATATATATATATATATATATATATATATATATATATATATATATATATATATATATATATATATATATATATATATATATGCATGTGTCATTTAAGCGGAGAGCAGGGAAGGGGATAAGGAACCTTGCAACGAAATATCGCGTTCCTATCGTGCAGTTCACTTTATACTTTAGTAGTCAGTTCAAGAGAATGTGGGAAAAGTACCTTTGTTCCCGGGGACACGGCTATTTTCAATGCTGGTTCCTCCGACAGTTTTCTGTCTATAACCTCTTGCAATCTGTCCTATTTATTAATATCAGTGACACTAATATTAACATTATTCTTCTATAATTTGTGCAGTCGTGCAAATCTTTCTTCTTTTGTAAATTTGACAAGGTATCATTCTCCCGAGATATCATTCTCCCAAGATATCATTCTCCCCAATCTGCCGTTATTTTGTCAGTCTCCCAGACTTTACCATATAGTTTAAAATTTGTGAAGAAGAGTATTCAGAAGCAAAGTAAAACAAATTTAGATTTAGATAAACGCCTCGTAACATTGAGATGCCCTATTTTTCCTTCACCATTGTCTGTTAGTCACAGCCGCACATATCTGGCATACAGCAAACATTTCCAGTCAATTTCTAATTGTTTAGATTTATTACACTTGGGTGCCTTTGAAGAAAAGAATGAGAAGGAAGTGCATGATGTACCGCTAGCATTTTTCCCTTTGTTATCCACATTGGTATGGTGCAATCCAAATAGATGTCATCAGTTTCCTTTTCACTCCCTGTAGAGCTTTGACTCACTGCTATAGCTGGCCTCCTTGCCCAAGAACATTAATGTTCTCTTGCAGAAGTGGTTTCTGTAACAATTTGTTTTACATGATGAGGTTGGCAGCCTCATGAACAACCTCATATTAGTTGCCTTTTACGACATGCCGGAGGGAGCAGTAGTTCTGTTCTTTCTTTGTCTCCTCTGCGACCCCTGGGAACTTCTCGGGGCTATCCAAGTAGAAAGCTGTGAATTATCCTGGTGTTTCCTTCCTTATGTGATACAAGTGTTTGACACAGGTTGCACTTTGCACCGTTTTCATTAATGCTTTTCATGCATGCTTATAAGCTTTGTTGATGTTGTGGAGGAACTAGTGACATCACAATAAAATGGAAACAAATAGCTGAACTTACACATATTATCTACAGCAATGCCTGACCGAAGACTAAACAAGTACAGTGTAAATAAGTAAGTGGGTTTTGACAAAGTATTCTGAATATGGTAATACTTTATAATAGTCAACTACAAAATAATAAAAGGGCAAGGAGATAGGGTGCCACCAAGCAAGCATGTCTCACAGTCCCAACATTTTTGACTGAAGTAGAAATTACTGGGTTACCAAAGTGGGGGAGATAATAATAGCCCCTTCAGTTATAACTGACTAGGAATGTGCCCCTACAGTCCCCAGCTGCTTAATTTCCTGATGTTCCTAAGCTGCACCAAAAGATCGCTACAGCTACACGCGGAATCAATACAAATTGAACATGTAACAGGGACCCCAAGATGCAGCAATAGTGAATGCAGTCAGCGACCCATAGCTGTACTGCTTGCATCAGGACCAGCGAACCAGAGCTGGTCAAGACCGCACTCCACCTCCACGTGGTGGTCCTGGAAACAGTCTGCAGCAGTGCAGTCTGGCTGAGCGGATGCGGATCGCAATGGGAAGGCAAACCCGGTCCCTAAAAAATGCCGTGCAGAAGTCGGATGTGTCGACCGAAAGGTGCAGATATCACAGCTTAGGCGTAAACAGACACAACGCAACCACCGTCCTTTTCAGGGCGAACGAGGAAGAAGAAGAAGAACATGTAACAGAACACAAAGTTCTAGGGATCACGATTGACCAGCACTTAACGTGGAACTCCCATGTGCGGAATTTAACCAAACACTTAGCTCAAAAGACGTACCAACTAGCCAAAATAAAACACTTCTTAGACGCAGACACTAGACTATTATTCTACACCTCACATATACAGACACATCTAGATTACTGCTCTACACTATGGGATTGTTGCCCTGCTTCCACCTCGAAGAGACTGCACTCCATTCAAAAGAGCAGTACGTCTGATCACCGATAATCGCACGACACCACACACAAGGACAGGAAAAGAACCCAAAATACTGTCGCTAAAAAAAGGTCTTCTCTACAACAAAGCCAAGCTGACTCACACAATTCTATCTAACAATGCCCCGTCGTACCTACGATCATTGTTTCAAACCAGTAGAAGAGAGGGACAACAATTACAACAGTTACGTCTGCCCAAACCTAGGATCGACCTGTTCAAAAAGAGTCTAGCCTACTCTGGTGCCTACTTATGGAACAGCCTTCCACACCACCTAAAAAGCCTACCTACACAATATTCTTTTAACAAAGCACTTTTCAAACACCTCCTCAACACTGATAATTATCTACCCCCATAGAAACAGCATTTGCCTGTGTCAACATCTCATCCATAGGTCAACATTTATTTTCCTCCTCCGCTCGTTTTTTGTGAATAATTTGTTTTCTATCCATGTAATATTATTATTATATTCACTTTAAAATATTATTATATAATGTAATATATGTGAGAATGTACCCACATAATACTGTACTTTAGAAATGTGAGTCGTGAGAATGTATCCGCATACCACTGCATTTAGAAATGTGAATTTTTTTTTTTGTTTTTTTTTTTTTGTTTTTACTGCTCAAAGACTTTTCCTGCCACAGAAGAGCGTAAGAAAGCGTTATTATTATTATTTCATTTTCCACCAAGAATGTATGTACATAAGCGAGAATGTGTTTATGTAATTTTTGTATTGATGATTGATGACACATTAAAAAATACAGATTAATTGTAGACGGATTGATCGCATGAGTGAGTGTCGGTATTCAGAATTTATTTATTTTTATTTATTGTTTTATTTATTTTATTTTATTATTACTTTTTTCCCCCAATTACTAGCCTGTTTGTTAAAAAAAATAAAAATAAAACCTACTCATTTTTTTAAAATTATGATTGCATAATGTAAATGAATGCTGTTATGGTAACTTTATAATGTTGCATGTCTTTAATTAATGCTTAAAGCATCATGTGGGAATGAAAGGATATAGTATGCAAGATTAATGAGAGTGGAAGGGCAGAATGTTAGACGGGCCTGCGCGCCCAATTCTTTACCCTTCGAAAATAAAGTTCGTTCGTTCGTTCGTTCGATGTTCCTTTCAATGTTTTCTCTCTTCTGTTTGTTGTGTTTCTTTTCGCCCAAACTGAGGTGGCGCCGCAGATAGCATCGCCACTTGGTGCGATCGGCAGCTTCATCCTCCCAGGTTGCTGGATTTATGTCCAGTGCTCTTATGTCTCTCTTACACACATTTTTATCTGCCCATTGTAAACTTCCGGTGTTGTTTTGTGTTTCGCACTAATGACCGGTCAGTAAAGTATCTTTTTTGGGGATGCCTAGCTGGCCGGGAGGATAGTGTGATTCGCTTGTATAGCTAGGCGGGGTTGTCGTACAGAAGGTTCGGGGTTCGAATCCTGGGTAAGCCACTCACGTCTGTTGTTTTTCTGTTGTCTACTGTTCTACTTCTTACGAGTGCCTGAAAACATATCTTTATGTTTGTCTAATATTTATTTACTGTTTACAGGCCTCGGGTTTCCCTTCCTTATATGTTATAAATGTTTATACAATACCAGAAACCTACCCTCTGTTCTATACTACTGTTCTTAAGTCTTCTATCATTTACTAGACACAGTATCAGGGTCTTTGTCTTGTGTTGACTGACATATATTGTATAATAGGGGAACGACAGAAGTGATTGCGTCATTGTAACGGCCATTCGTAGCTGTCTTGTTTGAATGTTAGTCATACGCTTGAATGGTGTAAGGGATGACAGTCAGCTATTTGTTTGTGTAACAGACGCGAATGTTCTTTTAATATGAATGTACGAATAGTCAAAGTCCTAACGGTCACATCAACACCAACAGTGTCGAGGGAAGGACACTGGAACTCATGATTGGTTAAAGGTACAATCCACGGTTTATTTGACAATCACGTTGACAAAGGACGATACGACAAATCGTGCATATATATGAAAATTCCTTCCTGATAAAATGGTAAGTAAGATTCCATCAGGTGCATGGTTAAGCATAATAAAGGGACATCGGCATAATATCGAAGGTTCATCTTATAATAGTGAATAGCAAGTTTAACAAATGTTCTCTACGACGGTTGACCTTTCAAGGAAAGTCCCTCATCGTACAACCAAGAGTATACAATCCAATTAAATATACTACTCGTCAAAAGTCAAGGGCCACTTAGAAAAACCTTGGTTGAAACCATAAAACAAATCCGATATAAACGTAATTGGTATCAGTCAAAACGGCATTTATTGAATACCAAATTGACATGTCATGTAAAGAAATGGAAACACACATTCAAACGCAATGAAGCTGTGAAGTGTGTCACCCCCCTTTTCAAAAATCACACAATAGGTATTGAACAAATAGACATTTCAAAATCGAGTATGACCACCGTTTGCAGTAAGGTATTCAAGACAGCGTAGACGCATTGAGTCCACAAGGGTCCGAAGAGTATCCTGAGAACAGCTTGCCATTCCTGAAGCAGAAATGCAGTCAGCTGTGCAACATCCATTGGCAGGGGGTGATTTGTTGACAATCTTCGACCAAGGACATCCCAGAGGTGCTCAATCGGAGAAAGGTCAGGTGAATGAGCTGGCCACGCCATCCTGATCATCCCATGTTGCTGAATAAACTCATTCACCACACGAGCTCGATGGGGTCAAGCGTTATCATCTTGGAGGATGGCATTACCATCTATGGCCTCCAGAGCAGGCTGAACAATTGGTCTCAAGATTTCGTTCTGGTATCTTGGGCCGGTCAAGTTGCCTTGGATGATGTAGAGTGGGGTCCTGCCGTGTCTGTAGAAGCCTCCCCAGACCATGACAGAACCCCTACCATAACGATCCACCTCTCGAATTGTGTCATCAGTAAATCGCTCTCCTGGTCGTCTCCGAACTCGAATCCTGCCATCATTGAATGACATAGTGAAGCAAGATTCATCAGTGAAGAGAACTTGACTCCATTGTTGCCTTGTTCATCGGATGTGCTCGCGACACCAAGCAACACGGGCTCTGTGATGAGCAGGAGTAAGAGGGATTCTGACTGCAGGACGTCGAGCAGCCAGTCCAAATTCATGTAAACGTCTGCGAATGGTGCTTTGACTGACATTAACGTTTACAGTTTGTCTCAACTGACATCTTAGAGTGGAACAAGTCACTGTTCGATGGCGCAGGGCTGACAACAAGAGGTACCGGTCATCATGTATATTGGTGCATCTAGGGCGACCTGGCCGGTGGCGATCCTCCACACTTCCTGTGGCCTGAAATCTCTCCAAAATTCTTTGGATAGTAGAGTGTGACACTGCAAGCCGTCTAGCAAACTCACGGACAGATAAACCACTTTCAACCCACGCTATAGCCCTCATTCTTTGTAAGGTGTCAAGACTTTTTCTCGGTGGCATGGTTTTTGCAGGTGATGAAACTACCCTAAGTCTGCTGATTGTAAAACAAATTAAGAGTGAACTCTGTAGTCACGAAAAGTCGCCATTGAACGTGGAATGTCAATCAGCACGATTACTTCACCCTTTTGGTTGTACGGAAGTTTGAAAAAACAGATTAAAAATGTGAATTTATGGTCAGCAAACCAAATTGCACGTGATCACCATGGTTGTCGGTGAGTTGTTTTTATGCTTAACGTGCATAGAGGACTGTCAGAGGAAGATATTGCACCCATTTTTACTAAAAACTTCCTTCATTTAATCATTCTATGCGCTTATATAAAAGTGTATTGAAAATAATAGAGTGGCCCTTGACTTTTGACGAGTAGTATAGATATTCCCTCATATCTATATTGTCAATAGAATACGACTTCTAGATATTATAATATAATCATTAACTTGATCAATATAACCTAGGATGAACTTCTAACTTTTGGTTCACCTTCCATATAAAGCCGTTACTCGTATGACGGCGATTCCAATATTCAATAACGTAGATCCCTTACTTTCAATCAACGAGTTTCATTATAAATATGCTCGAGACTTCCAGTGCATAAACGTTCAAGTTTGATCCATTCTGGACCCAACGCATGAGGGTACCAGCTAGAGGTCGACTTGTAGAATGTATGTCAATGACGACATTAATTCAATAAATATTTAATCAATTATATCAATACCTTACTCTGTGATACTGGGGCTATGTCTTGAATGCAGTGAGCCGATCACCAAAGTAAAAATCAATATGCCCGAACGCAGGGGCTAAAATATATCATCAGACCATACTGTCTGGTAGGGATCCTGCTTGATTCTCTCAGCAGATACCTCATCCGCCTTTGTTTGACAACAAGCGCGTTAATTTCAAAATCTCCAAAAGTGTGCGTTCTCGTGCACAATAAATTTAATATACAAAACGTATTACTAATATCTCAGTTGGTGCGTACACTTTTAACAAAGACAGGACCTGAGACTGTCTATATTTGTTAATGCCTGTTAAGGACTTAAAAAGGACGCAACAGTCATTAATAAGGCTAAGCTGCCCATTGTAAACTTCCGGTGTTGTGTTGTGTTTCGCACTAATGACCGGTCAGTAAAGTATCTTTTTTGGGGGATGCCTAGCTGGCCGGGAGGATAGTGTGATTCGCTTGTATAGCTAGGCGGTGTTGTCGTACGGAAGGTCCGGGGTTCGAATCCTGGGTAAGCCACTCACGTCTGTTGTTTTTCTGTTGTCTAGTGTTCTACTTCTTTATTTCTTACGAGTGCCTGAAAACATACCTTTATGTTTGTCTAATATTTATTTACATATTCCCTTTGGCTTCATCTTCTCTAGCCAAATCGACAACGCTTTTCTTTTATCTCCTATGTCTACTTTCTTCTGTGTTAGCTTCTATGTATAGGTCCTGAGCCTTTGCTCAAAAACGTCTGCTTCAATCTGCGTTATAGAATTTTCTCTTTTGTATCTTATTGATGGTTTCTATTTTGATTCATAATTTAATCCGGTTTGGTGTTTTTATTTTTGCAAGAACTTCTCTACATGGATCCTTCCATTTTTTATCTCTTACCCATGGCCTGTGATAATGTTTCATCTTCAGGTTGCTGAAGCCCTTAATACTTACCGAATAAAGAAACATACGTTTTTCTTTTGTTTCTTATGAGTAGTATAGTAGGCGCAAAACGATACGGATTCAGGCGTTGGCGCATGACTTTTATATAGCAAAATACTCTGATCGATGCAGGCGTTAGATTTCCGGCGGATGCGCGGGACTTTTATATAAGGAAATGTGGTGGAGGCGCGTGGTGGCGGAGAGGACTTTTATATAGCAATATATTAGTTCGATAATGACGGGGGTGTTGTTGTTGTGTTGTTTATACAAAATATTTATATTACAACAGGAAGACAACAGTTATACGTATATTTAGACATATATTACAACAGTTAGACAATATTCAGTTATACATATATTTACATATATTTAGACATATATTACAATATTTAGTTATACATATATTTAGACATATATTACAACAGTTAGACTATATAGACATATAAAAGAAAAATCACACTAAATACATTTTATATATTTATTGACAAAGAGGCGTTAGGTGGTCTATGCGGGCTGTAGGGTGACGTCTAACCTCACTACTATGGTCGTGCCGGCCATACGCCTAGGAGCTCTCAGAGTCCGAGTACAGTCTTCTGCTTGCGGGGGTGACGATGCATGTTGGGGTGTAGCTGGCGGTTGTAGGTTAGGGGGGATTTTTGTGTGTTGTGGTATTGTTTTGTTATGTGTGTTGGTGTGTTTGTTTATACATATATACAGACAATATATATAAAAAATATAAAAAAATCGATAATGACGGAAAATTAAAAAAAAGCGATAATGTTGGATTAGGTTACTAAGAGGGTTTTTGAAGCGAGTGGAGCCTTTTTGTGCTGGCGTGGGTGACGACGTATGTTGCGATGTAGCTGGCGGGGTGGGTTAGGGGGTTTTTGTGTGTGTGTGACTCAGCAGTGTGTTGGTTTTTTTGGGAGTGAAATGTTAGAGACTTTACTAGGGCTAGCATCTAGAGGTAGGAGTGAAGTGTTAGAGACTATACTAGGACCAGCAGCGAGAGGTGGGAGTGAAGTGTTAGAGACTTGCCTTTACTGGGACCAGCACCAAGAGGTGGGAGTGAAGTGTTAGAGACGTGACTATACTAGGTCTAGCATCTAGAGGTGGAGTGAAGTGTTAGAGACCTGACTATACTAGGTCTAACATTTAGAGGTGGGAGTGAAGTGTTAAAGTTCGAGAGGTGGGAATGAAAGAGACGTGTCACTATACTAGGGCCAGCGCCTAGAGGTGGGAGGGCAGTGTTAGAGACTTGACTATACCTACACTTTTATACATATATACATACAATATATATATAAAATATAAAAATCGGTAATGACGGGAAAAAAATCGATAATGTTGGATTAGTAGGTTACTAAGCGGTTTTTTGAAGCGAGTGGAGTCTTTTTGTGCTGGTGGGGGTGACGATGCATGTTGGGCTGTAGCTGGCGGTTGTAGGTTAGGGGGGGGGGGATTTTTGTGTGTTGTGTTGTGTGTTGGTGTGTTTATTTATACATATATACATACAATATATGAAAAATATAAAAAATCGATAATGACGGAAAATATTAAAAAATCGATAATGGTTGGTTAGTAGGTTACCAAGGGGGTTTTTGAAGCGAGTGGAGTCTTTTTGTGCTGGCGCGGGTGACGACGCATGGGTGTGTACATTTTGGGGTGTAGCAGGCGAGTGTGCCAGCATTGAGAGGTGGGAGTGAAGTGTTAGAGACTTGATTAGGACCAGCATCGAGAGGTGGGAGTGAAGTGTTAGAGACTTGACTAGGACCAGCGTCGAGAGGTGTGAGTGAAGTGTTAGAGACTATACCAGGGACAGCAGCGAGAGATGGGAGTGAAGTGTTAGAGACGTCACTATACCAGGTCCAGCATCGAGAGGCGGGAGTGAAGTGTTAGAGACTTGGCTATAGCAGGTCCAGCAGCTAGAGATGGGAGTGAAGTGTTAGAGACCTGACTATACCAGGTCTAGCATCTAGAAGTGGTAGTGAAGTGTTAGAGACCTGCCTATACTAGGTTTAACATCTAGAGGTGCGAGTGAAGTGTTAGAGTTCTAGAGGTGGGAGTGAAAGAGACGTGTCACTATACTAGGGCCAGCGCCTAGAGGTGGGAGTGAAGTGTTAGAGACTTGATTATACCATTTTTTGTGTAGGTATTTTAATTGTTATGTGTTGTTGTATTGTGTGTTGGTGTGTTTGTTTATACATATATACATACAATATATATATATATATATATATATATATATATATATATATATATATATATATATATATATATATATATATATATATATATATATATATATATATATATATAAAAAATCAATGGCGGAAAAAATAAAAAATCGATAATGGCGGGCTAGTAGGTTACTAAGGGCATTTTTAAGTGAGAGTGTGGGGGGTTATTGATTTTGACTGGTTGGGGTGATGACTCATAGATGTGTTGAGGTGTAGCGCTGGAGTAAGACAATGTAAAAGCGGTAGGGTATAGGAGGTATTGGTTTTGTTCTTGTCTGGTAATTTTGTGTGTAGGTATTGTAATTGTTGTGTGGTGTAGTGTAACTGGTGGGTTTGGGTTTTTTGGTGGTTAAGTTGTGTATGAGTCGGCCTAGTGTAGGCGAGTACAGATAAAAGACTAGCTTATTGTGATGTTTATTGAGACCATTAGTACATTTTTTCCGCCCCGCGTTTGTTGTGTAATGAGAATCTCCAAAAAAAAAGTATGTCTGGTGGTTTGTGTGCAGGTATTGGTGTGAATTACAACTAATTGGTGTTAGCTTTCTTGGTTTGATAGTCCTTTTCACAGTGTAAAATCACTATTGGTTATCTGTAGTGTTTTAACACATTAACTACGGAATTGAAAAACACACTGTGGCCGAATTAAATTTTTTTCCCATTTTCATCCTGCAAGTGTTTGCACAAAGTAAGCTGTAGTTTTCGTAATTGTTTAGAGATTTTTATGAATTACACGTCATTTTAAAGATAAATGAATGTACTATTACAATAAACACCGGTTGTAACTCTAATAGAGGTTGTTCCTATTTAGCGGCCCTCCGATGGCCGAGGACTTGCAGTATTTTCACAATTATAACTGCTTGCGCCCCATCTCTATCAAAATCACAATTTCAGTCAATGTGCACACCGTTTTCACTCTTGTCCTCGTCGCTAGATCTATCAGTCAATTGTTGTAACACGTTTCTATCCTATTTAGCCGTTAGACGAGATGTACACGCATTTTTTGTAGTCCTATCACTAGTTGCAACGGTAAACAGTTTTACACGATTTGGTAACTAACCCAAAACGCTGAAAAATATGAACATAATATCAATTTTCCAGTGTTCTACAACAACCATGCTTTGGGAATTTGTTTTCCGGTGACAACTTAAAATCTCGAACCAGATCAGAGAGTGTTTCAGTACATTTTTCATTCATTTTTTTTACTAAAATTAGATTGGAGCTCTGAGCGGCTTGCGGTCCAAATGGGATTATTTTGTGAGCCGCTGACAGCTGCTTGCGGTAGTTAATGTGTTAAATAGTTTTGTTAAGCCATTATTTCTATAATATTTATGGGCCATCTCGACGCTGTATAAACGCTAGATGTATATTTATCAGATCACCGAGGGCGTATGCGCATGCGCGCATAACTTCACACGTCAAAAAAAAACTTTACAGGAGCGATTATATGTTGATTTTTCACTGTCACTTTTAAAGAGGTCATACCGCAGACTTGTGTAGATTGACCAATTATTGTGGAGGTAGTGTATTCTTAAGCAATAACAGGAGATTTTTGTGTATTTCATGAAAGTTTAGGTTGAGGTACACTGTCCAAAAGTGATCTCATCAGAACGTTGTTATCTATGTGGATGTGTTGTAGTAATAAAATAATAATACAAACTCAAAAGAACATAAACTTGTTTCCGATAGTCTATATTTAGCTCTGACGTCACCCACCCTAACCGAAGCCATTCGACCCTCTATGCTAACGGAGTTTTACGTGGTCTACGCTCAATGGTTTCCTCGCGAAGTCTGCCCTGACCCTCGATCTGGTTTCATAACTAGCGGTAACACAGCGTCACTTCGGCGGACTTAACACCACGTGGCTCACACATACCTTGTGTATATCATCAATGATAAACGCTCTCTAGGCACCGAAATTGATAGCCTCATTAACAAAGCTGCAGCTACCTTTACCCGCCTCACATCACGTGTTTGGGGAAACGCCAAACTCACAACGAAGACCAAAGCTGCGGTATATAACACCTGCATCACCAGTACACCTCTATATGTTAGTGAGACCTGGACAATCTATGCTAAGCAAGAAAGAAGGCTCAATACCTGCCATTACCGTGTCTGCGCCACCTCCTCGGCCTTTCGTGGAAAGATAAAGTGCCAAATGTTGAGGTGTTGTCACGTGCTGGCCTTCAAAGCCTGTATAGCCGGCTGAGACAGGGAAGCCTACGCTGTCTTGGCCATATCCACTGCATGAAAGATGGTCGCCTTTGAAGAAATGTTTGGCGACTAGCAGAAATATTTAAGTAATATTTGACAACTGTTAGTAGTATTTTAGAACTGTTAGAAATATTTGACAACTGGAAGACCCGTTTGAAGAAATATTTGACAGCTAACAAAAACATTTGCATAAATATTTGGCAACTGTAAGAAATATTTGAAGAAATATTTGACAACTTGAAGAAATATTTGCCAAGTGGAAGAAATATTTTGACACCGGTAAGAAATACTTGACAAGTCGAAGAAATATTTTCACAAGTGGAAGGAATTTTTGCCAAGTGGAAGAAATATTTTGCCAACGGTAAGAAATATTTACCAAGTGGAAGAAATATTTTGACAAGTGGAAGAAATTTTTTTTGCCAAGTGGAAGAAATATTTTGACAACGGTAAGAAATTTTTTTGCCAAATGGAAGAAATATTTTGACACCGGTAAGAAATATTTGACAAGTGGAAGAAATATTTTGACAAGTGGAAGAAATTTTTTTTACCAAGTGGAAGAAATATTTTGACAACGGTAAGAAATATTTTGATTATGGTAAGAAAATATTTGACATGTGGAAGGAATATTTTTGCCAAGTGGAAGAAATATTTTGACAACGGTAAGAAATATTTTGACAACGGTAAGAAAATATTTGACAAGTGGAAGAAATATTTTGATAAGTGGAAGAAATTTTTTTGCTAAGTGGCAGAAATATTTTGACAACGGTAAGAAATATTTGCCAAGTGGAAGAAATTTTTGACAACAGGAAAAAATATTTAATGAAAAAAAATTTAATGAAAATTTTGGAAAGCTGCAAGAAATATTTAAAGAAATATTTAAAGAAGTATTTGACAGCTGATCTATTTACCTACAGGTTGGAACCTTTGAGCAGGCCTGGGAGAAAATGTTTGGGCCATCTTTGCTGATTGGAAGAAAAGCTTTTACTAAAGTTTGAAACTTGTAGGACAAAAAAAAAAAAAGAGATAACCGTTTGATAACTGGAACACATACTTAGTTATAATTATTTAATGTACTACATTTCCGTGGACGCCTCCTGTTTGAACCGCTTGGGAGCCAATATAAAACCTATCACCAGATATCGCCCGTGTGAAAAAAGTGAAACCTTAAGTGACGGGAGTTCGAACACACAAACGAAGGAATGTTTCTTTTATAAATTTCTACTATTGATCGGTTGTGTTTTGAACTTGTGACGTGAACAGAAATAAGCAGCAGGGTTAGTCTTACAAAGGTAAAATATTAGTCTTACAAAGACAAATCCCGTTGCAGATAGGCTTTTTTTTGACGTCTACCAATACCCAAAACTCTGCCTGTTAGATTTTTTATTACGCTTTTCTAGATAGCTATATTTAGCCCTGACGTCACCCTATATCGATCTGGTTTCATAACTAGTGAGGATAAGCTGGCGTTTGCCTGTCAGAAATCCCGCTTATTTTCAAAAATGTCGACGTCACCAGCGTCGATATAGGAGCTTTTTCATGCGTGAGCACGCGCGTGAACAAACTTAAATTTAATTCAAATGTACTAGTTTTGTAGTAGGCCTAGTCAGCTTTTAACTATTGATATCTAAACATAATTCAAAATTTATATATTAAAAAAATATATTAATAACTTGTCTTGTGTTAATTTAGCATTAGGCATAGATAGAGCTTAAATACTACTTGTAAGTCATCGGTGATAGGTATAAAATAAAGATAAGAGGAATTAAACAATATTTAACAAGAGTAAAGACAACTCGTATACAACCATATATTGGTAGCACAATAAGATCAAATAATTCCAACAGAATGCTAACCAGATTGGAGTCAGGGGCGGGAAAAGTTTGGAGCAAAACAACAGACAAATATACTAAGGAAGGAACATAAAAAACGACCAGAAAATGAAAGGAGCAAAAGCCCCGGTCTAAAGGCCACAGAAATTAAGTACAAACTTAAAAATCAACAAGGACAAAATAACAGTGACCTCTGAAATAAATAAAGACAGGGAATCAAACAAAAAAGCAACGAGAAAAACCTATATGCTACGGAATTTTATAAACGCTCAACGATTTCGTCGCGAGCGCAGACCATCGATCGCGTTTCTTTCTAGTGAGGGTAAAAGCACGTGTGTTTTGAGTTTTATTAAAATGGCTGAAAATGGCCTCGATATTGTTCCGATTGCAACCTGCAACACTAAGGGAGTATCTAGTTGCCGCCATAATCTAGTCTGCCTGTGACATATATCTCTACGGTTGTGTTCAATAAAACTGTCTATTTGGCCTTGTCCAGCCTGGCCTTTGACAGTATATTTTATGTTGGAGACTACGGCTGTGTGCGGGTCATTTACATAACACTAACTGGACATTGGGGTGAGTAGATTTATTACTCATGATATAATATAAATAATAAAGAAAACTACCACGTGACCCAGCGCCCGTCTCAATATGTAGTTACATTCACCCAACAACGGGAATTCCCTGTCATATTTTTACATCAAAAGCATAGTTGCCTCCGACGCCACTTCACCTCTCATCGTCTTATATTCTCATCACTAGCTACACACACACAACACAAAACCAAAATCATCCCCACCACACACCGATCATTAGTCATCTTCCTCTATAAAAAGGTATCCCTTTTTTATTTTATATTTTCCTCTTTATTCTTTAGCGGGTAGGACAAAGGGAATTCACTTAGTGAGTGCTTATAAAAATTCCTTCTTAAGTCAAGTAGCAACATAGTTGCATGAAGGTTTTTGAACAAATCGGTTGTTATATTCATGTAAAAGGGTAAAAGCACAACTCCTTCCAATAAAAATGTTAAAGCTACTTCTAAATCAGCTTGTTGTTTGTAACAAGACTACAACACATCCACATAGATAACAACGTTCTGATGAGATCACTTTTGGACAGTGTACTTATACCTAAACTTTCATGAAATACACAAAAATCTCCTGTTATTGCTTAAGAATACACTACCTCCACAATAATTGGTCAATCTACACAAGTCTGCGGTATGACCTCTTTAAAAGTGACAGTGAAAAATCAACATATAATCGCTCCTGTAAAGTTTTTTTTTTGTGTTGACGTGTGAAGTTATGCGCGTATGCGCATACGCCCTCGGTGATCTCATAAATATACATCTAGCGTTTATACAGCGTCGAGATGGCCCCTAAATATTATAGAAATAATGGCTTAACAAAACTATTTAAAACACTACAGATAACCAATAGTGATTTTACACTGTGAAAAGGACTATCAAACCAAGAAAGCTAACACCAATTAGTTGTAATTCACACCAATACCTGCACACAAACCACCAGACAAACACACTTTTTTTTGGAGGTTCTCATTACACAACAAATGCGGGGTGGAAAAAATGTACTAATGGTCTCAATAAACATCACAATAAGCTAGTCTTTTATCTGTACTCGCCAACACAAGGCCGACTCATACACAACACAACCACCCAAAAACCCAAACCCACCAGTTACACTACACCACACAACAATTACAATACCTACACACAAAATTACCAGACAAGAACAAAACCAATACCACCTATACCCCACCGCTTTTACATTGTCTTACTCCAGCGCTACACCTCAACACATCTATGAGTCATCACCCCAACCAGTCAAAATCAATAACCCCCCACACTCTCACTTAAAAAGGCCCTTAGTAACCTACTAGCCCGCCATTATCGAATTTTTATTTTTTCCGCCATTATTGATTATATATATATATATATATATATATATATATATATATATATATATATATATATATATATATATATATATAGTATGTATATATGTATAAACAAACACACCAACACACAATACAGCAACACATAACAATTAAAATACCTACACAAAAAAATGGTATAATCAAGTCTCTAACACTTCACTCCCACCTCTAGGCGCTGGCCCTAGTATAGTGACACGTCTCTTTCACTCCCACCTCTAGAACTCTAACACTTCACTCGCACCTCTAGATGTTAAACCTAGTATAGGCAGGTCTCTAACACTTCACTACCACTTCTAGATGCTAGACCTGGTATAGTCAGGTCTCTAACACTTCACTCCCATCTCTAGCTGCTGGACCTGTTATAGCCAAGTCTCTAACACTTCACTCCCACCTCTCGATGCTGGACCTGGTATAGTGACGTCTCTAACACTTCACTCCCACCTCTCGCTGCTGTCCCTGGTATAGTCTCTAACACTTCACTCACACCTCTCGACGCTGGTCCTAGTCAAGTCTCTAACACTTCACTCCCACCTCTCGATGCTGGTCCTAATCAAGTCTCTAACACTTCACTTCCATCTCTCAATGCTGGTACACTCGCCTGCTACACCCCAAAATGTACACACCCATGCGTCGTCACCCGCGCCAGCACAAAAAGACTCCACTCGCTTCAAAAACCCCCTTGGTAACCTACTAACCAACCATTATCGATTTTTTTTATATTTTCCGTCATTATCTATTTTTTATATTTTTTATATATTGTATGTATATATGTATAAACCAACACACAACACAACACACAAAATTCCCCCCCCCCCACCCTAACCTACAACCGCCAGCTACAGCCCAACATGCATCGTCACCCCCAGCAGCACAAAAAGACTCCACTCGCTTCAGAAACTCCCTTAGTAACCTATTAATCCAACATTATCGATTTTTTAAAATTTTCCATCATTATCAATTATTATATTTTATATATATATTGTATGTATATATGTATAAAAGTGTAGGTATAGTCAAGTCTCTAACACTGCCCTCCCACCTCTTGGCGCTGGCCGTAGTATAGTGACATGTCTCTTTCATTCCCACCTCTCGAACTTTAACACTTCACTCCCACCTCTAGATGTTAGACCTAGTATAGTCAGGTCTCTAACACTTCACTCCCACCTCTCGGTGCTGGTCCCAGTAAAGGCAAGTCTCTAACACTTCACTCCCACCTCTCGCTGCTGGCCCTAGTAAAGTCTCTAACACTTCACTCCCCAAACACACCAACACACTGCTGTCACACACACACATAAACCCCCTAACCCACCCCGCCAGCTACATCGCAACATACGTCGTCACCCACGCCAGCACAAAAAGGCTCCACTCGCTTCAAAAATCCTCTTAGTAACCTAATCCAACATTATCGCTTTCTTTTTATTTTCCGTCATTATCGATTTTTTATATATATTGTCTGTATATATGTATAAACAAACACACCAACACACATAACAAAACAATACCACAACACACAAAAATCCCCCCTAACCTACAACCGTCAGCTACACCCCAACATAGGGTTCCCATTCGTCCCGTTTTTCCCGGGACAGTCCCGTTTTTTGATAAAATGTCCCGGTGTCCAGAATTAATTCTAAATGTCCCGCTTTTTAAGGGTCCTTCCTGAAAACAAAATCTTTGGGTAAAGGATTTTATTCCGTTTTTTAGTAGTGTTACTTTATCAATTTCCGGTTACAGTGGACCCTCGGTTTGAATCTCGAACAAAAATTCGAAAGTCGACCAAAACAGTGTTCAGTGAGCATCTACCAAATGATTTAATGCGTATTAGCATTATTATACAGTATTTTTTATCGTTTTTCATCCGCATAATGCCGAAACGTAAGTGCAGTATAAATGATAACATTACAAGAGAATTTCCCTTCATTAAAGGTGTAGATGAAAATGTGGAATGTACTTTATGCAGCTCTAAATTTTGCATTTCACATGGTGGTCGGTCAGACGTAGTCAACCCTGTGAAAACGAAAAAAAACATAAAGGTGCTGTTGAAAGTAAGGGTTCTGTGGTAAAGTGGTATGTTATAAATATTTATAGGGACTTAGTGTACTGACTGAGATCAGCTGTGAAGGTATCTGTATCTAATAGGTGTAGTGTTTTACAGATAACCTTACTTGCTACCACATTTATACCTCAGTCAGAATTATTCTGGAATATTGTGATGACTACGTTAAATGTCTAGGGTTATGTAAATGATGAAGTGTAAATCACAACAACAACAGACAGATAAACATTTTAATTTATTCCACCACACTTGACAACACTGTGACACTCACACACATTTAACACTCTATAAGACTATCTTAATTGAGTCAATGGTAAAAGTTCAAATATATATGTATTAATTACTTTCACTAATATATATCCTGATTCAACTACACAGTGAACCAGGAATCACAATCAAATGTAATCACAATTTATATGTACATAATTTATAAATATGAACCTTGTAGTGACATATTGTAATAGTATTATCCTATGTGTGTCAGTTGTGTAGTAGTACTATGAGGTAATACTGGTTTTGTTTTTCAAGCTATGTATTTGTCATCATGACTTCAAGTGTTTGTTTATCTTGGAAATAATATGGGGAAAAGTTCCCAGTTCCTATCAATTTAAACAAGGTATTGTCCCTCTGTTTTACTATAATGTCAATTTTAAAGGGGGACACATAATGTTGAGCTCCTCTGGCCACAGAAGCTTATCTTTCGTGATGGCGGCAGGAAAAGACTCCTCTGCTCGATAGCTTCCCTGTGTTCTGGAGACACCTCACTGGTCACTATCTGGACCCAGGAGTATGCTGTCAGCCTCTAGATTCAGCAAAGCTCAGACCAGGTGCTGCTCAATAACTTTAGGACCACGGTCCCTGAAACAAGAAGGTTGTACCTCCTATTTCAGAACTAATTTATAATCTATTTCCAGACTGAACACAATACATAACAAACACTGAGTTCAGAGCGGTAGGCCAACTGCTATCTTCATCTGAAACAATTTACACCAGTATACTCCTCCCTAATGGTTACTACGCCTCTGCAATTCCAGCATTAGTTCTTTCTAGTCAATAAGATAGGTGTCATTGTACTGTTAGGCAATTCCATGCAATTTTACTTTTCTCAGACACGTTCTGTTCAGGTTGGAGCAATATCTAGGCTTTGCCTCATGTTTGCTACTGAACTACACACATATACAGACATAAATTATCAATTTACATTCAATTTTCATTAAAAAGATATCAAATATTTCAAGCTTACCACAATTCATGGAAATAATACACAATTACGTTGACTGGCAATGAATATGGCACAAAATCCGACCTGCCGCTGTCGCAGGCTTTTATTTAGAAAAATATAAGCTGAATCTCAACGCACTGTTGCTTTAGAAAGTTTATTTGAAAATGTGGTGCTGAACTGACGCTTCTAATTGACTATATTGGCGGGTCTAACCAATCGTGCCATGTTTACACAGCTTTTCAAAAAAGTACCTCTACTACTGTTTCCCCTAACAAAAAAAAATTAGTATTGGTAGTCGGACTAATCGTGTTTCGCCTTACATTTACTGCGCTCCAATCAAATAGGATTTAACATGGGGACCTATTTCCCGTGTGACAGTACGGACTGTTACGTCGGATTAACACTAAGGTGCTGCCACTTAATTATAGTTAGGGTAAGAATACTTAGCAAGATTAAACACTAAGTATTTGAGCGTGTCTAGTTAGTGTAATAACACTAGTCACAAATCCTATGAGTGATTTAATTAAAGTGTTCAGGAATGACGTCATCGAACTTGGGGTAGAATTGCTTAGAGACGAAATTTCAGGGGAAATGATTAAAGCAGTTAATGGACAACTATACCTCTTGGGGGCTATTTTTAGATATCTATAAATTGGAGTATGGAATGAGAAGAACTAGGACGGAAGTGATGGTTTGAGAGAAGGGAGTTAAGTGAGTTGGTTTTAGGCACGAGACGTGCGAGGCAGTGATTTTGGGGTTTTGACCATCTTGTAAGTTCGATGGCTGTGTGTTATTTCTTGGGATGACTGGTTTGTATACCACAGAAGCACATGTATTTATGAACTATTATGAAGTTCTCAGAGGTTACAGACACTTAATAAAGGTGTTCATTCATATTTAATCCAGCTTGAACTTATTTCCTGAACGTCAGTAGGAAGTGTCGTTTGTTTACATCAGGTAATAGAGAAAAGAATGTTACCATATTTTCGACGATCATGCAGCCTAAAACATAAACACAGTTACGAGTCTCCAAAAGAACCACCTGGGTTATGTTCCTATTCTGTAATCACCATCTCTGGCAGTCGCCAGTAAAACAACAGATGAACATTGATAAAAGATTCCACCCTATTCTCACCCTGTCACACTAGACTTGATTTGTCACCGTGACCAAGCCCGGTCACATCTAACTTGATTCGGTGCCGTTCCCGTCCACTTCCCCGGCCACATAACTTGATTTGGTGCCCGTGACCAGCTCGTAACTGCCTTTTTACGATGGATTCAGCTATTTGATTTGGTGCCCGTGACCAGCTCGTAACTGTTTTTTTATGATGGATTCACCCATTCAACAGCTAGAGCATCAGGTATACTTGTTACAACAGCAAAATCAACTGCTTCAACAGCAATTGTCACAACAACAGGCAGCGAGTAAAACTTTACCTGATTCTCCGGATACTTCATCCAACACATTACAGTCCATTGCAAATACGCTCAGCTCCGTAATACAGAGTGCCAATTACCAAAACATTAATAACATTGTCAAGCCGTTTCACGGTGATGCTTCTCACTTTAGACAATGGCTTGTTGATATTGACAAGTTTGTGTCTTTGATCCCCTCGGCAACCGATGAGGACCGAAAGCGTGTTGCATTCTTCTCTTCCCAGTCATTGGTAACTGATTTCTTGCGCCGTCGTGCACAACTTTTCCCTACAGAAACTTACGCTTCACTGAAGAAGGCACTGGTCAGTCGCTATTCATCCATAACTGACTGTCAGCACGCGTGGACTCTTCTTCGTAGGGTACACCAGGACAGACAGGAACCTGTACAATTTTATGCAGACAGACTGTTAAACTTGGCTGAAGATGCCTTCATTGATTCGTCTTCCACATCTGCAGATATTGATCGGCAGCTTGTTGGTATTTTCATTGATGGTTTGTCATCCGACGCACTTAAGTTGCATCTGATCCGCAAGGATCCTCAGACAGTCACAGATGCAATACAACAGGCCATCACAGAGGACAACGTGAAGAAACGCTTTACCAACCGTCTTGGTCGCGAGCCTCGTCTTGAACACCAATATGATGACGAACCGATGGACGTTAGCCATTGCCGCCACACTTGGCAGCAACCTTCAAGGTCACCAATGCCTTGTAATAATGCTTCCAATTATCAGTACCAGCCTCGACGCCTTCACCATCCACCAGCGCTACAAGTCCATCAAATAGCTTCAATAATATGTTACACTTGTGGGCAAAGGGGACACGTCTCGCGCAGCTGTTTTCAGCGGCTACAAAGCAGTCCACAGCCTCACAGTAATCCCGTGCCACAACCATTACATTATCAGAACAGACAGCAACAAACAGCTGCTGGAAGGGCACACTGGAACAGTCTCAATAAAAGACACTGTCGAATTACAGTGAGAAACGTTATCAATGTAATCAAACAAGGAAAGATATTTGAAATAAATAATGTTACGAGTGACAAACAAAGATGTTTGATAACGACAGAAAATGGACTAAGAGCATATATAAAGCCAATAACACAGTGGAGAAAAACCTTTAACAGACGTTATCATTCCTGTTCCACCGCTGAGGTTCATATCCCTCCACCTGAGCTTTACTCACGTATCCTCTCCCGTGATGCTCGCTTGGCTGAGTTACCCTCCGTTACTCCAGGCCCCTCTCATGCTTTGGCTCAGCATGATATTATTGTACCTCCTATTACTGCCACAGCTCCTGTCCATACCTCCCTTCCTCCCCCTGTTCACCTCTCTTCTGACCCCGCTTTTCCTCCCTCTGTTCACCTCTCTTCAGACCCCGCTTTTCCTCCCTCTGTTCATCTCCCTTCAGACCCCGCTTTTCCTCCCTCTGTTCATCTCTCTTCTGACCCTGCTTTTCCTTCTTATGGTTATTTTCCTCCGCCTCCCTCCGACCTTGATACAGAACACGAGTCTGACTCTTCAGATGTTGAACCTTCTCTTTCTCCTTATGGTTATTTTCCTCCGCCTCCCTCCGACCTTGATACAGAACATGAGTCTGACTCTTCAGATGTTGAATCTTCTCTTTCTCCTTATGGTTATTTTCCTCCGCCTCCCTCCGACCTTGATACAGAACATGAGACTGACTCTTCAGATGTTGAACCTTCTCTTTCTCCTTATGGTTATTTTCCTCCGCCTCCCTCCGACCTTGATACAGTACAAGAAAAGTACCAGCTTGACATAGAATCAGAATTCGATTCGTCAAGTGGGGAGGATAGAGTTATGGGCCCCGACGAAATTGGATACAGGTCGGATGAGCTCCAGCATATAACGGACGACGAAGGCCGTAGAATTTATTGGCCGAAAAATGAGATTAGTGATCTTGACTCTTCCCCCGATTATTCTTCTTTTGATATTGGACCTGATGTTCCTCTTCCCTCAGCTCGTTTTCTCTTTAGACGTCGTCATCCAAAATTCATTTACGATTCTGTTCCCTTTCCTAAGCCCCTTCACCAGCGGGCCGCCCATGTACGAACCCGTTTTCGTCGCTCCCGTGGTTCTGTTCATTCTCCTTACCGTAGTCCCTCTCCTCCGCCTCTCCCTCCCCCTGTCACACCTCCGTCCCGTAGATTGCGTGTTCCCCTCCGTTATCCTCATACCAGTCCGCAGCCTCCACCCCGACCCTTCCCGTTGTTTTTTCGTCCACTCCCGTAGTCCATGCCATTGTTCTACATCCCAACCTACACAGTACGATCCTCGCCTGTTATTGTAAGCCATTGAAAGATTGGAAGCAATGAACATTTTTGCAAAGATGTTTACAAATTGAACTGCACTTACCTCCAGATGTCGTCTCCGGTCAGGTTGACATTTCCTGCCCTGCTATTATTTTTAGCATGAAGTCGACCCTGCTTCTCGTGTCTTCCGATGCAGGTCTCCTACACAATACCCCTCCTGCTGAATTGCTTGATCCTGATGCTACCTTGAAGTCCAATCGTTACGCATCCTTGAACATCTGGGTTACACACTTTACGCATTTCCAGTTCAGATAGGAAAGTCCAACAGCCGTTATTTATGGAGAGCTGTTACATTTTCGTCCGCAAGAAAGACATTGCCGAATCTATCAGTACATGAACATTTCCCTTACAACATCCTTTCGACCACTGCTGATGGAGATCCACCAACTCAGACGATCTCTGCAGTCCTGATATATTGTAGTTGATGTAGTTCCCTTTTACACGCGTTAGCGTCATTATGTCACATTATTTTTGACTAATGTAATATTTGACCATCTTTTGTGCCCCTATGATTTTTTTTTTTTTTTTTTTGCCATGTTTTTTTGATGTAAGATTTTGCCCAGATTTTTTTAAGGTTTACATCGTTCTGTTGTACCAAATAAAAGTGATTAACTAATGTACATCTTCACCCGCCACTAATGTTGGCATCATTCACGATTTATTATGATGATGACACCATATTGCATTATGATTGTTTGAATTTTCGGTTATTGTTACACCGACACTCATATATGTGATTTAACTATTTGCCCATTTATATATTCTATACCATTGTCCATTGATTACCATGTTTCCATTCCATTCATTGTTTCCGGTTATTGTTACACCGGCAAAGTCATTTTTTTTTAATGAGACTTACCCATTTTGCCCATACTTTGCCACCAAGTTTTGTGGTTTTATTTCCATTTCCTCCATTCATATGTTTTTTTTTTCATCACCCACTTCAGTGAAGTGTAGGGTGACAGCCATTTTGGGCATCCGCTATATTTTTTGTGCACCCGCCATATTTTTCTTTTGCCAATTTTTTTTTCCTTGCGACGTTAACTCGCTTGTCATGTTATTTTATGTTTTATGATTCGCACAAGTGTGAGAGATATTGATGACTATAAATCCATAAAGCGTTTTGTTAGTTCGTTAATGAATGTTAGTTACTGTTCTATTTTGGTCATATATTTTTTTTTTGGCCACTTATTAGTACTATTTGTAGTTACCATAACCTCCATAGTTTTTTTCTTCCCATGTGTCCCTCGTTTATGTTATGTCCATCAGTCCCTACCCCTTCATGATCGATTTTTTAGTGTGAAATGTTAATGGTGTTATTTCATCCATTATTCCCATCTATTGTTTATTGTAGTCCTTCTGACATGATTTATGGTGGGATACATGAATCCCAATAATTTTTTTTAGAGTTAGTAATTTTTTTTTTTCTAGGGAATAAAGTGTCTCCTACGGGATACACTTTAGTGGCCCAGGGCGTATGTGACAGTACGGACTGTTACGTCGGATTAACACTAAGGTGCTGCCACTTAATTATAGTTAGGGTAAGAATACTTAGCAAGATTAAACACTAAGTATTTGAGCGTGTCTAGTTAGTGTAATAACACTAGTCACAAATCCTATGAGTGATTTAATTAAAGTGTTCAGGAATGACGTCATCGAACTTGGGGTAGAATTGCTTAGAGCTAGGACGGAAGTGATGGTTTGAGAGAAGGGAGTTAAGTGAGTTGGTTTTAGGCACGAGACGTGCGAGGCAGTGATTTTGGGGTTTTGACCATCTTGTAAGTTCGATGGCTGTGTGTTATTTCTTGGGATGACTGGTTTGTATACCACAGAAGCACATGTATTTATGAACTATTATGAAGTTCTCAGAGGTTACAGACACTTAATAAAGGTGTTCATTCATATTTAATCCAGCTTGAACTTATTTCCTGAACGTCAGTAGGAAGTGTCGTTTGTTTACATCAGGTAATAGAGAAAAGAATGTTACCATATTTTCGACGATCATGCAGCCTAAAACATAAACACAGTTACGAGTCTCCAAAAGAACCACCTGGGTTATGTTCCTATTCTGTAATCACCATCTCTGGCAGTCGCCAGTAAAACAACAGATGAACATTGATAAAAGATTCCACCCTATTCTCACCCTGTCACACTAGACTTGATTTGTCACCGTGACCAAGCCCGGTCACATCTAACTTGATTCGGTGCCGTTCCCGTCCACTTCCCCGAATATACAAATTTAAGGGAGCTAAGTGGCTGCGTTCAAAATATGTATTTTCTATGATAGTCGTGTATTTGTTTTTTTTATTTTTTATGTTTAGAACCGCCACCTGTCCTGCTGTACTGTCAGACTAATGTCAGGATTTTAGACATAAAACAGTAGAATGTCATGTTTCCTAATAAGCGTTTTGTAAGTTTTTTTAAACCTAACTCTCGTATGGGTAGTGTTTTTTATCACTGTCTATCTGGGAAAAAAAGTATTGCTTCTGGCCTTTCGCTTGGGGTGGGTGGCATTAATTGTATATCGCGAGACGCGTGTTTAGTGTTGCATGCGTTCCTGCTTTCAGCCCTCCCTTCTCTCTATCCTAAGTTCATCTGTCTTTTCATCACGCCGTGTATAAAATGAAATTAATGGAAGTATTAATTTAGGTCATTACGCGGTGTGCCTAGCTCAAGGTTTTCTTAGAAATGCAGTACACGTTTTATGGTAGAAAGCGTGTATTGATGAAGTAGGCTTTTACTATCAACGTGAAACGTTACAATTTGCAGACGAAGTAGAAAACAAGGGGGATTTCGAGTACAGTCATTGTGACAGCACTGTTCTTTACCATTCTTCTTTCCTTTTATTGAATTTATGTGTTAGGCTGTACATTTACTTTTTAATTTATATATGTGGATTAGAATTTCTCACGACAAATTCTCCCCACTTGAAATATACGTTATATGTCAGTCTATAATTCTATATACACATAGAGAAATTTATTATTATTTCTGGGGCTTACGGTGATTCTCATCACACGGATGGCGGCTTAAAAAATCCGCTCCCAGATTTGTTTTTCCACTTATATACTCTATGCTAAACTCATATGGCTGCATCAGTAATGACCAACGGAGTAATCTAGAATTTTCATGTCTAGCCTGCGCTAGAAACGACAAGGGTTTGTGATCCGTTTGCAACTTAAATGCCTTCCCATACAGATAAATATTGAATTTCTTTATCGCCCATATTACTGCAAGACATTCTTTTTTCGCTAGTTGAGTAATTGGTTTCAGCTTTATTCAACTTTCTGCTAGCATATGCCACTGGGCTTAATTCCCCATCCAATGCATCTGATTTCTGTAGCAGAGTCGCACCTAACCCAATATTATTGGCATCCGTCCTTACAATGAATTCTTGACTTAAGTCAGGTAATTTCAAAATAGGTTTACTTGTGAGCTTTTCCTTCAATTCCTGGTAAGCGAATTCGCATTGTGGAGTCCATGTAATTCGATCTGGATGTCCTTTACGTGTCAAATCAGTTAACGGTGCACATATGGAATTAAAGTTTTTGATATACTTTTGGTAGAAACCACATAATGAGACAAAGGATCTCACGTCTTTCTTGGTTTGTGGTCTTGAGGCTTTCTTTAGTTTCTCTAAATTCTTGCGGTCAGGGGTCATGTTTCCCTGATGAACTGTGTGTCCCAAGAACTCTAATTCTTTACATCCAACACAACATTTGGTTGGTCGGGCTGTCATATTCGCTTCTCTAAGTCGATTAAACAGCATGTTCAGAGAGTCAATGTGTTCCTCAAATGTTTCTGTGGCTATAAGGATATCATCCATGAAATTTGTGATGCATGGATTATTCAGAGGGTCCAATAATTTTCTCATCATTCTAGAGAAGACACTAGGTGCATTCTTCAATCCAAACGGCAATCTGTTAAACTCATAGTGTCCATCTGAGGTACTAAACGCTAGGTATGGTGTAACCTCAGGCTTTACTGGAATCTGATAGTATCCTTTACTCAGATCCACTTTTGAGAAATATTTAGCTTTATTTAGCCTGGCAAACAACTGATTTGTATCCGGCAATGGATCCACCTGTCCTTCTGTAATAGCATTCAGTCTCCTGTAATCTATACAGAGTCTATGTTCTCCAGAGGGTTTCCTTAAGAGTACCACACTGGAACTATACGCAGATTCACTGTGTGAAATAATTCCTTCCTTCAACAAATAGTCTATCTCTTCCTTCAAAGCTTTCTCCTTAGCAAAAGGAATCGAATAGGGTTTCATACAGACAGGTGTGGGGTCTATCAGTTTCATATCAAATTCCAATAAGTTTGTATGCCCCGGTCGGTCTGTTAACACCTCTGTATGATTATCTAGAACCTGTTGCACTCTCTCTTTCTGATTTTTCGTTAAATGTGTACTGATTTTCACCTGTGCCGCTGTCTCACAGGGATGTAATGGATATTCAAATGATGAAAGTGGTTCCTTTTTCATTTCCATGGCAATGGATAAGGTCAACAAGTGTGTCTCTTCCTGATGTTCTCTTTCCAAGTATGTCTTCAGGAGATTCACATGATAGATTTTTTCTTTCCCCTTCTTATCTATCTTATAATTGGTTCTAGACACCTTCTCTAGAACTGTATATGGACCTTGCCATCCAATTTGTAACTTATTCTGACTACCGGGGAGAAGAAGCAGTACCTTCTCTCCCACAGCCAAATCTCTGTCTTTAGCTTTCCTGTTATAGTAAGCAGCATGTTTTTTCCTGGCTTGTCTTAAATTTTCATTGGCAAGTTTCCAGCCAGTTTTTAAACGAGTGGTCAGCTCATTCACATATTGGTATGAGGATGTAATATTTTCCTCTGCCTTTTCATCAGTCCACGTTCTTAACAGCGTTACATATGGACCTTTTATTTTGTGGACCTATTTGTCCATGCACCGGTATGGTCTCTTCCACTCGAAGCGCTATAGTGATGATTTTTCTTCCCAGAATTATCATGCACAAAACGACCGCTACCAATTCTTTTCTCGGGGCTGTCTCCCCACTTAAAATTCTTGATGAGAGATTTCCTCTCTGCATCCTCTTCCTCCAGTTTGTTTAAGTCCGATTGAGGGATTTTCGGCTTATCCTGGGGTAAGACATCTTTTTGCACTCTCTGCATAGTGGCCATTGTAAAGCAGTTAATTGAAGCTTGTCCGTGAAAAGGGGCTTCCCATTCCATTTGGTCCACTTTATCAAATTTATTTTTCCTTATATTGTCAGGCCTAAATTTGCCCCGTGGCGTGTCCAGGTCCTGATCAATGTTCCCACTTGTGGGTGTTCCCTCATGTGCTATGCTACACCTTTCTACAAAATTCTCAATGTCCCACCTTGCCTTGGGCCAATAATAATTGTGAGCCACCTTTTGGATGATGGTACCTATCTTCTCATGGTCCCCATCTTGTTTCACATGTAGGCTCCTTATTAAGTCTGCCCTATATCTCTTTGGAAGAACCAACTGTCCGTGACCATGAGATCTAGTTCCAGTCTTCCTATACATCAACTTGTTTTTCATGTAAAAATCTCCCTTGCCTGGAGTTGTATGACAAGTTGACAATTTCCTGAAACAAGGCTTGAGGGTCTTATCCCCAGCCTGTGCCTTCCTCATCTCTTCTGGAGTGATATCTAACAGAATATCCTCCTCCTTTCTTGAGGTTGACCTGACCTGAAGGGTGGCCATAACTATAGGGTTCCTTCTGCAACGGTCAGTGTCATGATTGTTCATCTTACAATTTTTACACCATCTCTTTCCTTGGTTGAAAGATTTTCTTTCATCATATTTCCTTTCATCGAATTGTGGGGTTTTATTTTTATTGTCATACCGTGGCCTATCAAACTGGTGCTTACCTTTGTTTTGATCTCTAGGATCAAATTTATTAAAGTTCTGTGGTGCCCTAAAATTATCCACCTGTTTCTTTTTATTGCCTGATACCTCTGCCTGAGCCGCTTGATACCTTTCTGCAACATTTAGCAACTCACCCAGCCTCTCTGCACCTTGTTCCATGAGAAACTTTCTCAGGTCTGGAGCCATGGACTCTCTCAGTTGTTCTATAAGGACCATTTCCTTAAGATCTTGGGTTTTCCCCAGAGAAGTCCATTTCTCCAAGTATGTCTCTA
Source organism: Oreohelix idahoensis (assembly GCA_024509875.1). Taxonomy (NCBI): domain Eukaryota; kingdom Metazoa; phylum Mollusca; class Gastropoda; order Stylommatophora; family Oreohelicidae; genus Oreohelix; species Oreohelix idahoensis. Next base: position 121,255 of record JAMPIV010015265.1, on the reverse strand, counting down.
ACCGTGCAGAGAACTGGTGATAGGTTTCACCTGACAGTAGTTTAGCATTCCTAAATTTTTTCCTATAAAATTCTGCGTTCTTTTCATATCTTAACAAAAGAGCCTGCTTTAGCATGTCATAATTTTCTTGATCACCTCTGTTCATTTTGGCAAAAACTTCATAAGCTGCCGCACGAAGGCCTTGAGATAACTTTAAGCTCCACCTTTCTCTTTCTAACCCATACGTGGTAGCTAATAGTTCATATCTATTTAGATAGCTCTCAATATCATCGTCTTTCTCAACAAAATGATCTAAATGGAAATTCATAGCTGAGGTTGAGGCTCCCTGACTAGCAGTAGCATCGGAGGTAAAGGGACTGGCACCATTTTCAGGAGCATGGCCTTGAAACTCAAACTCCCTTAGTCGTAACTAATGTTCCCTTTGTAATCTCTTCTCCTCCTTTTCTGCTTCCCTCTCTGCAGTCAATTTTCTTTCCTCTCTTTCTGCTTCCCTCTCTGCAGCTAATCTTTTTTCCTCGGCTTCCAATTTCTTAGCCTCAGCCTCAATCTGCAGCCTCTTAGTCTCAGCCTCCAGCCTCTTAGTCTCAGCCTCAGCCTCAAATTGTAACTTCTTAATTTCCTTTTCAGCCTCTAACTTTCTTTCGGCCTCTTTTTCTAATCTTCTTTCTTCCCGTTCAATATATTTGTCACATTCAGCAGTGACATAAGCAATCATAATTTGTCCGTCCATTCCTAACTCTTTTGCAGTCTGCACAGCAGCAGATCGAAATTTTGCCAAGTCGGCCATTTTCTAACAGGTAAATGTATGTAATGTCTAACTAAACAATACAATCTGTAATTACTTATCCAAGGACACCACAGGCACTGAGAGCTCAACCTTATTTAATTCCACCCAAGGATACCTTTTAAATTTTTATTATTCCCTGAAGTGAATTACCCCCAATATTTATAATAGGGAAAGATTCAAAATCCCGGACAGGACCCCAATATATGTGGTAAAGTGGTATGTTATAAATATTTATAGGGGACTTAGTGTACTGACTGAGATCAGCTGTGAAGGTATCTGTATCTAATAGGTGTAGTGTTTTACAGATAACCTTACTTGCTACCACATTTATACCTCAGTCAGAATTATTCTGGAATATTGTGATGACTACGTTAAATGTCTAGGGTTATGTAAATGATGAAGTGTAAATCACAACAACAACAGACAAACATTTTAATTTATTCCACCACACTTGACAACACTGTGACACTCACACACATTTAACACTCTATAAGACTATCTTAATTGAGTCAATGGTAAAAGTTCAAATATATATGTATTAATTACTTTCACTAATATATATCCTGATTCAACTACACAGTGAACCAGGAATCACAATCAAATGTAATCACAATTTATATGTACATAATTTATAAATATGAACCTTGTAGTGACATATTGTAATAGTATTATCCTATGTGTGTCAGTTGTGTAGTAGTACTATGAGGTAATACTGGTTTTGTTTTTCAAGCTATGTTGTTATTTGTCATCATGACTTCAAGTGTTTGTTTATCTTGGAAATAATATGGGGAAAAGTTCCCAGTTCCTATCAATTTAAACAAGGTATTGTCCCTCTGTTTTACTATAATGTCAACTTTAAAGGGGGACACATAATGTTGAGCTCCTCTGGCCACAGAAGCTTATCTTTCGTGATGGCGGCAGGAAAAGACTCCTCTGCTCGATAGCTTCCCTGTGTTCTGGAGACACCTCACTGGTCACTATCTGGACCCAGGAGTATGCTGTCAGACTCTAGATTCAGCAAAGCTCAGACCAGGTGCTGCTCAATAACTTTAGGACCACGGTCCCTGAAACAAGAAGGTTGTACCTCCTATTTCAGAACTAATTTATAATCTATTTCCAGACTGAACACAATACATAACAAACACTGAGTTCAGAGCGGTAGGCCAACTGCTATCTTCATCTGAAACAATTTACACCAGTATACTCCTCCCTAATGGTTACTACGCCTCTGCAATTCCAGCATTAGTTCTTTCTAGTCAATAAGATAGGTGTCATTGTACTGTTAGGCAATTCCATGCAATTTTACTTTTCTCAGACACGTTCTGTTCAGGTTGGAGCAATATCTAGGCTTTGCCTCATGTTTGCTACTGAACTACACACATATACAGACATAAATTATCAATTTACATTCAATTTTCATTAAAAAGATATCAAATATTTCAAGCTTACCACAATTCATGGAAATAATACACAATTACGTTGACTGGCAATGAATATGGCACAAAATCCGACCTGCCGCTGTCTCAGGCTTTTATTTAGAAAAATATAAGCTGAATCTCAACGCACTGTTGCTTTAGAAAGTTTATTTGAAAATGTGGTGCTGGACTGACGCTTATAATTGACTATATTGGCGGGTCTAACCAATCGTGCCATGTTTACACAGCTTTTCAAAAAAGTACCTCTACTACTGTTTCCCCTAACAACAACAAAATTAGTATTGGTAGTCCGACTAATCATGTTTCGCCTTACATTTACTGCGCTCCAATCAAATAGGATTTAACATGGGGACCTATTTCCCGTACAATGGTGGTTTCAAAATCTGCCACTGAGCGATTCTGATTTTGGTGTTGTCTGACACCCTCACTATTTCTTTTTGCTATAATTTGTTAATTCCTAGACTGTTTGCGTAACACTTAACATATTATTTGTCAGCAAGTCCTAAGGAACCCAAATATACAAATTTAAGGGAGCTAAGTGGCTGCGTTAAAAATATGTATTTTCTATGATAGTCGTGTATTTGTTTTTTTATTTTTTATGTTTAGAACCGCCACCTGTCCTGCTGTACTGTCAGACTAATGTCAGGATTTTAGACATAAAACAGTAGAATGTCATGTTTCCTAATAAGCGTTTTGTAAGTTTTTTTAAACCTAACTCTCGTATGGGTAGTGTTTTTTATCACTGTCTATCTGGAAAAAAAAAGTATTGCTTCTGGCCTTTCGCTTGGGGTGGGTGGAATTAATTGTATATCGCGAGACGCGTGTTTAGTGTTGCATGCGTTCCTGCTTTCAGCCCTCCCTTCTCTCTATCCTAAGTTCATCTGTCTTTTAATCACGCCGTGTATAAAATGAAATTAATGGAAGTATTAATTTAGGTCATTACGCGGTGTGCCTAGCTCAAGGTTTTCTTAGAAATGCAGTACACGTTTTATGGTAGAAAGCGTGTATTGATGCAGTAGGCTTTTACTATCAACGTGAAACGTTACAATTTGCAGACGAAGTAGAAAACAAGGGGGATTTCGAGTACAGTCATTGTGACAGCACTGTTCTTTACCATTCTTCTTTCCTTTTATTGAATTTATGTGTTAGGCTGTACATTTACTTTTTAATTTATATATGTGGATTAGAATTTCTCACGACAGCTTCCAACAGCAGTATAAGTCATTTCTTAATGCGAAAACCCAGTGAAAAGGAAATGGAAAAAGTTATCATTGACAGCACAGGAAGCAACCTTCGCTTATCACACGGCGTTGCATAACCACAGCTTTAAGTCCATGGACTGCACAACAGCCATCGTGAAAAAAACTTTTCAACGATAAAGTGGAAGTTGTGTTAGTTAATGTGTGTATTTTAATACCAGTATCTTATTTTAAGTGCAACATATAATATATAATAGATTTATTTGTGCTTTACCTTAATTTTTAACATGTCCCGTTTTTTTACAAAATGTCCCGGGTTTTTTATGTAAAAATTTTGAAATGTCCCGGTTTTTAAACAAAACATTATGGGAACCCTACCCCAACATGCATCATCACCCCGCAAGCACAAGACTGTGCTCGGACTCTGAGAGCTCCTAGGCGTATGACCGGCACGACCATAGTAGTGAGGTTAGACGTCACCCTACAGCCCCCATAGACCACCTAAAGCCTCTTTGTCAATAAATATATAAAATGTATTTAGTGTGTTTTTTCTTTTATATGTCTATATAGTCTAACTGTTGTAATATATGTCTAAATATATGTATAACTAAATATTGTAATATATGTCTAAGTATATGTAAATATATGTATAACTAAATATTGTCTAACTGTTGTAATATATGTCTAAATATACGTATAACTGTTGTCTTCCTGTTGTAATATAAATAATTTGTATAAACAACACAACAACAACACCCCCGCCATTATCGAACTAATATATTGCTATATAAAAGTCCTCTCCGCCACCACGCGCCTCCACCACATTTTCTTATATAAAAAGTTACGCGCCTCCACCACGTGCCACCACCACATTTCCTTATATAAAAGTCACGCGCATCCGCCTGCGCCTCCGCTTGAAATCTAACGCCTGCATCGATCGGAGTATTTTGCTATAAAGTCATGCGCCAACGCCTGAATCCGTATCGTTTTGCGTATACTATACTACTCTTATGTTTTAGATATTTTAGTATCTAAAGTTTACTTTATTATTTTGTTGCCGTGTTCCTTCTGAGTTTCAGCTTTATTTTGGCTAAGAGAAAAATATGATCAGATGCTACACCTGCTCCTCTATATACTTTGACATCAAGAAATTTCGACCTTATTTTCATATCTATGCATTCATATCTGCAGTATGATATTTTGTTGTGTTTTCTGGTAATATCCAGGTTGCCTTATTATTTTGCGTATGTGTAAATATGCTTTCTCTCAAATAAAGTTGACTTTAAGTACAGCAGTTTTTAAAAAAAATGACCCTTCCATTTTCATTCAGTGTCCGATGTCCGTGGTTTCCCAGTATGTCTTCAAAACCGCTGATGCTTGTTCATGTATTTGCATCTTGGTCATCTAGCAAGAGTGTAATCCCTCAACTTTTCCTTACTTACTTAGTTGTTCCCCTTCTACCGTGAGGTGTAGAGGTTGTCTCAACTTCTCCTTTCTCCGTAATATTTCAAAGTCTTGTATAAATCTCTTCCTTCACTGATTCATCTTTGTCATTATCTGGTGCAATGGCTCGATGACATGTATCGTTATTTTTCTTGTAGCAATGTTGAATATTTGGCTGAGAATAGTCTAAGTCCCATCGCTTCCTGTTCTATTCGTGCCTTATATGCTTCCTTTGACAGTGCCATACTTACACTCTGATATGCGCTTTCATCATCTCCTGAGAATAGCGTTATTTATCGTGTGTTCACTTTTCATTTCTCCTCCTTTCCACCCTCTCTCGCGCATTCTAGGGATGTGAGTTTAAGAGTTTCTCATTTCCCCTGCCACATGTGCTGTTCTTCGTTGCTCGTTTAGTGTTCAAACATTCCAGGCGCAAAGTCTGAAGGTGCTCCGCGATGAAAGGGGTTGAGTCAGCAACTCAGACTCGGCGTACTCGGTACTGCGTTGTGGAACAGCTGATGGGACACCTCTTTCCCACCTGGACGACTGAGTTGAATTACTGGGATTACATGCTTTGGATGACTTGTTCATGTTTGTGAGTGAGATTTGAGAGGTTTATGTTTTTTCACAGGACGGGATAGCCGGTCCCATGTATAACTCTACGTAGCCGCCTTCAACGATAGACATTATAGGGTACAGTATTACCGTTCTTTGCTTCTTTTTCGGGCCTCTGTAACAAACGGGTAATAATAAGTAATAATAACTTATTACTTGTAAACAAAATATCTACTTACTTATTTTTCTATTCATTCTTGCCGGGAAGCGTATTTGGGAGCTGCAGTTTTCGTTTTTTGAGTTATTTGGGTCACTATGGCTGCTCGTGTTATTGTAGAATTTCTATAATATTGTCTATCCATCTGCCTCTTGGCGTTCTCAGTGCCCTAAAACAGATCTTGTAGGTGCGTAGTGATTACTGATCGGCGTTCATTCCTATGAGATGGACAAACGGTTTTATTTTGTCTCTGTATTTGATGCAGAATGCATTTCCTACCATTTTTACACGCTTTTATTAAACTTCACTTGTATGTCACTTTCATGTCACTTTCAAATCTTGCAATCGATTTTTCAATTACTTCCAGATAAGCAATAGCTCTGACACTTGGCATAGTTGTGTATTCCCGATGACAATACAATAATCAGTCAATTATTAATAATTTAATATTGTAATTATGACATTATGAGTAATTAAAGTTTTTCGTAAAGAAATGTAAACGAATCAGGGGCCATAATCAAGTTAATAAAAAATGTAAAGTACGTGTTGTGCTTTATTTTTTTTTTCTATGCGTAAAACAGGGCAGTACTCAAACAAGTGTCTATAGTCCGTTCGGAAATTCGTGCCCACAGAAAGCGTCAATTTTCTCCAAAACTGTTTGTTGTATGGACATGAATTTTTGCATGCAGTCTTAGATTTTCCATGCAGTTATTAATATATTTTTTGCCCTTACAAAACTCATGTCATGTTCGAATTTTCTTCTTTACGTTATATAAAAAAACTCTTACTGTTGTCTTGGTTAATTTTTAGTAGTTTTACAGGAAAGTTACAAGATCCGTTCAACAATATTTCTTTTTTTTAAATTAGTTACTCGCGACTGTGTACAATGGGTGCGCACTCGTGCGGACATGTAGTCACTACACTAATTCAAGCAAAAAAAAATATTTTTGAACGGATCTTGTAACTTTCCTGTAAAACTAAGAAAAATTAACCCAGACAACGGTAAGAGTTTTTTTTTATATAACGTAAAGAAGAAAATTCGAACATGACATGAGTTTTGTAAGGGAAAAAAATATATTAATAACTGCATGGAAAATCTAAGACTGCATGCAAAAATTCATGTCCATACAACAAACAGTTTTGGAGAAAATTGACACTTTCTGTGAGCACGAATTTCCGAACGGACTATATCTAAATCAAGGGAAACAATCCAGGGCAAATTATAAAATTATGAAGCAAGGGAAAGTCGAGTTCGATCTCTAGATGGCCTTCAAATTGAAGAAATTGATTGCACCAAATTAACAAGCACAAAGCGATGTAATATTGACGCTCTAAAAGAAATGGGTCGCTTAAGAAATTTTAGACCAGATTCACAATAAGTAAAAATATTGTTTATGTTTTAGTATATCATAATTTTTCTAACACTAAAAAGAAGAAAATAAAAAATATAAAAAAAATTTTTAAACACACGCTTTTAATGCACTAAAAACCCAAAAAATAATTTGTCAAGGAGTTTATAGCTTGCAGTCAAAAAATGTGACATCAAATTGACAAAAAGCGTGGGGCGCTGATTCTGCATGAAATTAACTTCTGCTTTATACTTCATTAGACACTTTTGGATAAAATATATGATATGCGCTTAAGCGCCCCACGCTTTTTGTCAATTTGATGTTAAATTTTTTTTTGAATGCACGCTATAAACTCCTTGACAAAATATTTTTAGTGCATTAAAAGCGTGTGTTTAAAATATTTTTTTATTCTAATGTCATCATGTGTCATTCTGTCTTTTCTGGTAACATTAATGGGTCGTCTTAAGCATTTAATCTCCCATGCTGTGATTTTATTAATGTGTGTATAGACAGCAAAATTTTATCATTTGCGTTAATTTGTATCTGTCATATTTCATTTTTGTAAGCACCGAAATAAAGAAAGGAATCAAGTTTGTATTGGTGGTCGGGCTGTTGATGGCAGTAGTTAGCACCGTCGTCTTTTGGGCAGTATCTCGCTCCTTCGCAATCAACGACAAGATCTACCAGCATTTCTGCATTGATGTGCCGACGGTCTCCTCTGGTGTAGAGCGCGTTGAAGCGCCACAGGCAGGGAATACTCCACAACTGGACACGTGGGACTCATCTGATGCTATAAGTAAAAATAACCAGACTGTTATTGTTCTTGTGTTTTGTTTTGTTGCTATTTCTGTATATATATATATATTTTTTTTTTTAAATATGAAAAATAGGTATATGTGAGTTTTACAACTGAACGATTCTGCCTCATTCAACCTGGACACAAGGTCCGTTGATTATATTAGGGCGCAAGTCTAAATATTTAAAAAAGTCTTTGTGGTGTGATGCTATTAGGTTCTAAAGGGGACGAACTGGAACGGACTACGGACTACGACTTATGGAACTTGGAACACAGGAGTATAAATGGGAAAGAAGAGGAGCTGGTGGAAGAGATGAGGAAAGCAAAACTAGAAATCCTGGCTATAAAGGAAACAAAGAAAAAAGGACAAGGAGTCATGGATCTCGATGGCAACACGCTGCTCTACAGTGGTGTACCAACATCTGAAAGATAAAGGGGTCGTGGGTTGCATTGTGGCCAAAAACCAAAAAGATAGTATTAAGGGATGGAACTTTGTCTCGGAGCGCATTATGGTTGTAAAACTAAAAGAAGGAGAAACCATAGTCAACCTTGTCATAGTGTATGGGCCAAATGAGGATGAGAGAGCAGAGGTCAAGGCGGAATTCTTCGAGCTGCTTCAAAGGACAGTGGATGTCTACCTAGATGAAATTATCATGCTCGGAGATTTCAATGCCAGAGTTGGAAATGACCATGCTAGATGGGGTGGAGTTATCGGAAGATATGGAGATGATACTCTCAATAACAATGGAAAGCGACTCCTTAGATTCTGCAGTGAGCAGAATCTGATCATTACAAACACAAAGTTCCCCCATACGTGCATACATGCATACACTAGATGTGAACCAACAAAGAATGAGAAGTCAGTGATCGACTATGCCATTGTTAGGAGGAGCTCATTCAAATATGTCCGAGATGCTAGAGTCTGGAGGGGGCCAGAGATTGGAAGTAATCACTACCTGCTTTCAATCAAAAGAACAACTGAAAGAGTTGCTCAGCCTAGGAACTGCCCAACATCACGCAAGAAATTAAGTAAACGAACGGGAGAAATGAGCATTAAGACCTACAAGCTGAGAGAGCCAGAAATTAAGACCAGATATCAGGGGATTATTGCTGCAGCGGTGAGCAACACAGAAGAACAACCTGATGACTTGGGAACCCATTGGCTTAAATTCAAGGACATCATAAAGTTAGCTGCTGCAGAAGCATGTGGTGAAGTCCGACATGGGAACAAGAGAAAGAGGATACCTTGGGGGACAGAGGAAGTCAAAGAGAAAATAAGAGAGATGAAAATGGCATGGAAACAATACTTAGGAGCTAAAAACACAACAGGACAAATGGAGAAATATAGAGAATATGTGACACTCAGAACAGAAGCAAAGAACAAGGTGCTATCAGCAAAACAGAAGTCCTGGGAAGAATTTGGCGAAAAGCTAGAAAAATATGCGCAAGAAAACCAGAAATTGTTCTATAAGATCCTAAAGAACCTGAGGAAGGAAAAACAATGCCCTCTCAAATTTATAAAGGACAAGCAAGCCAAATTGCTTACTACCCCGAAGGAAGTAATGGAAAGATGGAAATAATATTTCTCAGAACTCCTTGATGGTGAGCACGGTGAAGCATCAGAAATGATAACCACTAGCACAGAAGAGAAAACCGATGATGGTGAAGATGACAAAGATGGAAGAACTGAAGGCAGCACTGGAGAAAATCAAGATGGGCAAAGCAGCAGGCCATGATGGTATAACACCAGAAATGGTTAAATACATGGGAGCATCAGGCGACCTATTACTCTTAATGGTCCTACAGGCAGCGTGGTGCAACAAGACCATACCAAAGGATTGGGAGATTGCCATCATAACACCAATTTTCAAAAAGGATGACAATCGACAATGTGGAAACCATAGAGGCATATCCCTTCTCAGTGTCCCTGGTAAAATCTACTCCAGAATCCTAGAGCAGAGACTCCGACGCCTAGCTGAGCCACAATTGGATGAGGTCCAGTGCGGATTACGAGCAAACCGAAGTACTCAAGACCTAATCTTCACACTCAGACAGCTGAGTGAAAAGGCCCTTGAGTATATGAGTGAGATCCATCTTTGTTTCATAGATCTGGAAAAGGCGTTTGACAGGGTCCCCTAGAGCAAACTTTGGGACTGTTTGGCAAGGAAGAACATTCCAGCACCTCTGATTCATGCTATACAGAGCTTCTACAAGTCTTGCAGAAATTATGTGAGGACAGCAAACCATAAGTCAGAAGAGTTCAGGACCACCACTGGTGTAAGACAAGGTGATATCCTGTCACCTTATCTTTTCATACTCCTCATGGACGATGTCATCAAGGCATGAAAGGAGAGAACAAGAAAGTATTCAGTAGGGTACTGGAAGATGAGACAGGTCTGTATTTCAGAGCTGGCATTTGCTGATGATATTGCTCTGATTGCTAAATCAGAGGCACATCTCCAATCCAACCCGCAAGTCTGGAAGGAAGAGCTGGAGAAGAGAGGGATGGTCATAAGCAGCTCTAAAACAAAATCCATGGTGATATCACGAGAAGAAAGAAGACATCAGATTAAGCTGGGAGAACAGGTCCTGGAGCAGGTCGACCACTTTAAATACCTCGGAGCTATTATAGACCGAAAGGGAGGCATCAAAGAAGAGTTGGCCACTCGAAAAGCAGCAGCTGGGAGACTTTTTCAGGCAATAAATCGAAGATTCCTCAGCAAGAGAGAGGTTGGTAAGAAAACGAAGATGGCTGTATACCGCTCCACCTATGTCCCAGTCTTGATATATGGATGCGAGTCATGGGCAATGACTACAACCCACAAAAGCCAGATCCAAACATCAGAAATGAGGTATTTGAGGAAGGTGGTTGAAGTAACAAGAAGAGACATGGTCCGCAACCAGACGATACGTCGATGCCTAAAATCCCACCCCCTGCAGACCCAAGTAGAACAGTCCCAACTAAGATGGTTTGGCCATGTCTGCAGAATGAGAGAAGATCGGCTACCACGACAAGCATGGGAAACGGAGCCAGAGATCCAGACCCCCAGAACAACCCAGAGTTCGCTGGGAGGGCAACATTAGACAATCTTTGAAGGACCGAGGACTAGAATGGAACCAGGCCAAGAGGAAGACAGCCGATAGGATAGTCTGGCGCTCTCTCTTCCAAACCTCTACACCTCACGGTAGAAGGGGAACGACTAAGATAGTAAGTAAGTCTTAGGCAAAGTTTTTAAAAATATATTTATTGTGACCAGTAACGGCCAGTGCGTAAGTTTAGTAGAAAGTGAGCTACAATTACTGACCATGCAAGCAAAATTGTATATTTAATTTTCATCTGCAAATCTTTCACGGGCACACAAATAAGCCTTAGGGGGTTCCAGAACAAGGACTGCCCGGTAATACTATCATCAGGTTTCTTCAATGTGTGTTTTATCCATCTGCAGCGTCTTTTCATCTCTTATTCCACTAGCACATGTCTGATTCTTGTCATCAGTTTCATATTAGTGAACTTATCATATACCACTTTAATCCTTCTACGCAAACACTCATTTATGAAAGGCTGAAGCTTTTTGGTTGTTGTTTTTGTTGTTCGCAATGTTTCAGAGGCATGCAATAGGACAAACTTATGTATTTGCACGGTATTTGCTCGCTTGTACAGCAACAGTCCTAAAAGCCGTGGCCGTCACCCTCCATTCTTCTGCGCAACCTAGGCAAACCCATTTAGGCCCTGTCGCCGTGGATAATACTAACATAACCGCCAAGAAGAAGTCAGCGATTTCCAGCGCCCAGCGCCTGTGTGTGTTCCAGTTTTCATTATCCTTTATCAGAGGTGCCTGTGCCTCGGTGCAGTAGATTTTTTAAATAGGAATTTAAGATTAATTATGGTCCGGTCTGAATAGAACTAGAACAGGTGATAGCTCAGTGGGAGATAAGGTAAAGAAAATAGATTTTCACGAGTGAAATGGTGAAAGGTAAAGTCTGTCTCTGGATTTGAGAGATAATCTATCCAGCCTATCGGTTACGACTGAGATTCTTAGATCAGACAGTTTCCCTGTAAATAAATATATAATATATATATATATATATATATATATATATATATATATATATATATATATATATATATATATATATATATATATATATATATATATATATATATATATATATACAACCACTCACATCTACACACACACAGATACGTGACGACAATTAGACGCACAGACGTGAAAACTATATCTATGGAATAGGGATCTTTTGGGACGAGCTGACCAACACACGTAAATAAAGTTTATGTAAATTTTATTTATCATAAAGAACTTCACAACAGCAATATTTTGAATATCAAATCAAATACAAATAAACATAAGTTAACGAATTATTTAAAGAGTTAGACTCATAGGTGTAATCCTCCCACCCCCTGTTGAGACGAGATCCTGTTAGACGAAAGTGATTAACCCCAAAGAGTCAAAGATTTATACGCTATGGTCTAGTACTTCCCTCTACAGTAAAGAACAGAGTTATACGTTAATCTATTCTGATAAAGGGCAGCATCAGCCAAACTTGCATAGAAAAATACACAAAGTGAGTACATGGATTCTACAAGATATACATGATAATTATTCATTCATTCTTCCTCTCTTCTCAGACAACCGTGGCCACGAGCATTCTTTCTTACCTAATACTTGTGTTGTATCAACTGGAACAATCTTTAGGACACATACACCCAGCAACTCCAGTATTATATTTGGCAAAGAGAACCCCAGCTCCTCAAATAGATATTAACTTCAATTCTCCGGGGAGCGTTCCCTTTGTTATTTTTATTTACGATTACTGTTTTATGTCACCTTTAATTTGTCCAGGTAAGAAATTTAACGGTGCTCACAGTGTCAATAGCTTGAGATTTCCAGTACATAGACATGACAGGTTGGTAACTTCTCTCAGTATAAAATTCTTTGTCACACCACAAATGGTCAAACGTCGGGAGATGTTAATGTTTGTTAAGTCACCGCAACGGGCTGACTGTAAATGAAATTTGCAAAGAAATCAGGATCTATATGCCCAGTTACAAAGTCACTGTTACGTCCATTTTCGCACAACCATTTATGATGCGAGACTTAACAGATTACCAGATGCCAAAATCTAACTATGTTAGACGTACTTAGGTACGCATCTATGTTTGTGATAATAACTTAAATTTATTATGCACCAAAGTGCACAAATTCGGTGCGATATATTCGTTGGTTGCCTAAGAGCGCTGATGACGTCAGAGAGCAAAGAGACAAGATGCCGGTTTTACAAGACAGACGTTGTTCTGGTCTTTGAGTCCCATATTGCGGGAATAGTTAATTGTGATTAGATATCTTAGCTACCTTCCAAGGCGAAGCGTTAGCCACAGCCAAGTCTGATTCATACTCTTCAGTATCTCCATGTGAAAGCCGAAAGGAAGCCACTGGCATGACAACGGATGCCCAGACCGCAAAACACGAAACCAGAATTGGTTTTTGGAATGTCAGAACCATGAATGAGGCAGGAAAGCTGAGCCAGATCACAGCAGAGATGAGGAATTACAAACTACATATCCTGGGAATAAGCGAGAGCAGATGGACAGGGATGGGGAGAATAAAAAACAGCTACAGGGGAAACAGTACTTTATTCTGGTAGAGAGGATGGTCAGCACGACGAAGGTGTAGCCATTATCCTGAAGAAAGGAATGGAAAGGTCTTTACTGGAATGGAAACCCATTAACAACAGACTAATAAGAGCAAGACTGAGAGGGAGATTCACTAACACCACAATTATACAATGCTATGCACCAACAAACGACAGCGATGAAGAGATCAAGGACGAGTTCTATCAACAGGTACAAAAGGAAATGGAAACTGTACCCAGGTACGATCTTATTATAGTAATGGGAGACCTAAATGCGAAAGTTGGAACACACAATAATTATAACGAAAGAGTAATGGGGAAATGCGGCAGTGGAACAGTAAATGAGAATGGGGACAAATTAATAAGCTTCTGCAGTATTAACAACCTGATCATTGGAGGAACACTTTTTCAACACAAAGAAGTGCACAAGTTAACATGGGAATCACCAAACGGACGAGACAAAAACCAGATAGATCACATAATGATCAGTGGCAGATGGAGACATGCACTACAAGACGTGAAAGTAAGAAGAGGCGCAGAATTGGGAAGTGATCATCACCTAGTAGTAGCAAGACTGAAGGTGAAACTCAGAGCTGCTGGACCAGTTGTAGTCAAACAGAAAAGATACAACATCACGAAACGTAAGGACCCCCTCACCAGAAAAGCGTTCGTGGTTGACGTAAAGAGACGATATCTGATTAATAAAAGCCAGGAAAGAACAGAGACGGACGATGTCGACCAGAAATTCAACACCATCTCAGCAATATACAAATAAAGCAGCAAGTCATTCTTGGGATTCCAGGAAAGAAAGAGCCAAGACTGGATAACACCAGAAACACTAAACACCATAGCGAAGAGAAAGGAAATGAAAAGAAAGAAAACAGAAGCTAAGTCTCCCAGGTTAAAGGCAATATATAGTGAACAGTACAGTCAGCTGGACAAGGAAGTAAAACGTCAAATCCGTGCTAGCAAAAGGACATTTCTGGATGACCTTGCAAGACAGGCAGAAGAGGCAGCACTGAGAAATGAACAAAGCACAGTCTATAAAATAACTAAAGCTATCAATGGAAAACGAGGTGCAAACAACATAACGTTAGTAAGAGACAAGCAAGGAAATCTCATCACCACAGCACAGGGGCAGGAAACAAGATGGGCAGAGCACTTCAGAGAAACACTGAATAAGGAACCACCAGAGACTCAGCTGAATGTTCCTGAGGCTGAAAGTGACTTAGATGTAAATACAGACATTCCACGAAAAGAAGAAATCATCACAGCTATCAAAGGGCTAAAAAATGGAAAAGCGCCTGGTCAAGACAATCTAAATGCTGAGCTATTCAAGACAGACCCTGAACTAGCAGCAGAACTATTAGAACCACTATTTGCACAAGTCTGGGAAACTGAGACAACACCAACAGAGTGGAGTAAAAGAATAATTGTCAAATTGCCCAAGAAGGGTGACCTTGCAGACTGCAACAGCTGGAGAGGAATTACCCTCCTCTCAGTTCTCAGCAAAATACTAGGCAGGATAATCATCCAGAGAATTTCAAAAGCAGTTGACCATAAACTGAGGAAAGAACAAGCGGGTTTCAGAAAGAACAGAAGATGGGCAGATCATATATTTACCCTCAGGAACATTATAGAGCAGTGCTCAGAATGGCAGAGACAGCTGTACATTAACTTTGTTGATTTTGAAAAGGCTTTCGACAGCATACACAGGGATAGCCTATGGAAAATTCTGAGGGCTTATGGAATTCCCAGCCGCATTGTTTCCATCATAAAAAGCCTCTATTCTAACTTAACGTGCAGTGTAGAATCGAGTAATGTAACTTTCGAAGTGAAAACAGGAGTACGACAGGGATGCCCCTTATCAACAACATTAATTTTGACAGTCATAGATTGGGTGATGTGCCAGACAACGGAGGGCAGTCCAGGAGGAATTAGATAGACAACGTTTTCTACACTAGAAGACCTGGAATATGCAGATGACATTGCACTACTCGCGCATTCACATCAACACATTCAAGACAAAACCGATAGACTGAACAAGTATGGCCAGCAGGTTGGTCTGAACATCAATTTGAAGAAGACAGAGGTCATGACACTAAATGTGGGCAATCCTGAGCCAATAACAGTAAGGAACCAGAAGTTAGAACAGACAGACACATTTACTTACCTAGAATGCATAGTAACACCTGACGGCGGAACAAGCAAGGACATTAACAACAGAATGATTAAAGCGAGAACAGCCTTTGCTGTTCTCAACAACATTTGGAAGTCTTCCCAGTACAGCACAAACACCAAATTAAGACTGTATGAGATCTGTGTACTTTCTGTGCTTCTCTATTCTATGGTGCGGAATGTTGGAGAGTAACATAGAAGGAAATGTCGAAACTGTCCTCCTTCCACACAATATGTCTGAGGAAAATTCTCCGAATCTTTTGACCAAACACCATCAGCAACCAAGAACTACTTATTCGGAGTAACCAGGAGGACATGCACACAATCATAGCTGGCAGACGCTGGAGTTGGGTTGGCCACGTCCTCAGAAGGGACCCTGATACCATCACAAGAACAGCTATGCTATGGACCCCCGAGAGAAAGCGAAAGAGAGGCCGACCAAAAACAACTTGGCGCAGAACTGTGGAAGCTGAAATGCAAAGAATGAACCACAGTTGGGGCACTGTACGAAGGATGGCCGCCGACCGAGCAAAGTGGAATCAATTTGTTGCTGTCCTACATGACGCCACCAGGCGTGATGGCCGCTGACTGCTTTGACGGTTGGTGGTTATGGATCAAAGAAGAAGTATCTCCATGTGATACTTGATGTAAGTACTTTACACGATTTTGACAGGGCTTTAGTATGGCATCATGACCTACTGCTAGTGAGTTCAGAATCCCTTTTGCGAAGTAATAGTCAAGTCGATAATTTTATGAAGTCTCAAGACAAGTTGTCCGGCCAGAAAATAATACATAAGTATCTTTGATAAAAGATTGGATATAGAAAAGAAGTGAATAATCTTCACCTCAATACTTTGCCGTTTGCGGGTTGTCCAACGGTCATTGAGGTCAGTCAAGTTTGACATTGAAACATTGTCTACATGCAGAATTCGTATTACCATGCCTGATGTTCCAGTATGTCGTCTATGTATCGTCTAATAAACATGTTATATAAACTGTCAGTCAAGCCCTGAATTCAGCGACCATCAATTACACCATATTAGTCGGCCACCTATAAGCCCGACAAAACTGACAGCATTGCTAGTCAGTGACCTAATGAACTATTAATAATAGACATAACCAATATTCACAAGAAATAACTGTCGTATCGACGAAAGGTCAAAAAGTAACAACTACATCCAAAAAGTAACTACTACAATCTGGTGGCCAAAACAAACGTTACTACAGTCACTCTTAATGTTCTTTGGATGGTATTCTGTCTCTTTCTAGGTGTAAACACAACCTCAGACAGTTTTTACCTTGAAAAAACCCAGATACTAATTAAATTGTTCTTTTGTATGGTTACTCTCAGATTTACATGGAAGCCGCTGGTAAGGTTTAGGGTTTGACCCAATACTGTGTAAAGGAGAAAAAATACTTAACCATAATATAGTATTCTCAATCCTATCCTTAACCCGCGTAAAATATAATATTCATCCACTTCGGTTATTTAACTTTAAATTATAAACTACAAGCTTAGAGCTTGTCTTATCGTTTAAAACTCCCGTGAAATAAATTCTAGGCATTTTAAAAAAATCAATCATCACGAATTAGAAATAAATGCATATTTCGTCAATACTCATGATGAATCAGTGCATTTACTAGTTGGGTTAAAATGTTCTCTGACTGGTTACTAGCTATTAATTAAATTTATTTTATAGCTGGAATAGTTTAGCTAGAAGTTATTATTTATTCTGCTAGCCAGTGTAACACAGTAAAACTTAGAGAAATATAAATGACGGATATATCTAGTAAATCACTCTGCACAAAATCTAGTGAAATATAATCGACGATTTTACCACGTAAATCACTCAAAACTACTAGTATAGTATTTACCTTCACACAAACGTCTAAGACTATCTCCACCGAAAACTAAGAACTCTACTTAATACAAGTGATTCTAGAATAGTAGCTAGATGTCTACTGAATCTATGGAGTACTGGATAAATTGAGTTAGAATGCTGGGATATATATATATATATATATATATATATATATATATATATATATATATATATATATATATATATATATATATATATATATATATATATATATGAAATCAAAGGGAATTTACACTATACACCGAAAACCAGACTCTCTGCCAGATTTAGCACATACGGGGAAATCTCTGCTCAAATTCTAGATGATAAGAAATCTACATCCTTTACCGCTGCAAACTCGAGCACCGAGCGAAACGGTCTCTCTTTAGATCAGGCGTAACGTAATTGACCAGACAGTGCGAGATTTCTTCGATAGTAAAAAAATCACACTATTTCATGGTCATAGAACGAAATCGAGCGAAGCCCGTCCTTTGATCTGGCTATTCTAACCATGTTTAATTACTTTCAAATGAACAGTTTAGGGGAAGGTAATAGAAATTGTCTGCCCCTTTGTTCCAAACTGATCTCCTCCTGATCGCTATCTGATCCTATCCAACGATTTTCAATCACTGGCGTTAAAAATTACAGATGCCCCGCTCAGCGTTAGCTAATTAGGTCTGCTCGCGAACATACATCAAAGAAAATAGCGAACAGCAATAAAATGCGTGATAAATTAGAAAAGAAAAAAAAAACTGATCTTTGGGTGTCAGAATGGTTTTATGTTAACAAAACAGGCGTAGGTGAAAGCTAGGTAAAAGAAAAGTGTAGATAATGAAATAGATAGATGAAAGCTATTTTCATAATATGTCACACTCGGGTGGTGTTTTTTGTTTTGTTTTGATAACCAGTTTATCAGCTGTAATTCACCGATTCGCCCGTGGAGTACCTATCTCAATCAGTGAGCGAAAATCGTCTCAGCCTTATTGCATTCACATATTTGTGGTGGCCACCCGCAATCAAAAGTGTTATTCCCTATGATTTAATTAGCTGTTCCAGACGGAACTTATCTCCATAACCTTAGTCACCCATACTTAAGTGGAACTGTGTGTGTTCTCTCCTAGAGGAGTGGAGATTACCTGACAAGCTTATATATATATATATATATATATATATATATATATATATATATATATATATATATATATATATATATATATATATATATATATATATATATATATATATATATATATCCTGTGGTCAGGATCTCTCTCCTTTAACTGTCACTTGATGTCGTGCTGTTGCTCTTACTGCATTAGAAATAGTCTAATTAGTTCAGAGAGAAAGGGCGAGGGATTGACTTAGTAAAAGTCAGTCGCAGGAGGCTGAAGAAGTAACCCAATACTCTTCGGAAGTCATATCTCTCCCCATAATTTCATTAGGGACTGTCTCTTCTACTTTCACATTACACATTCATACTCTGTCTTACTCAAACATACTCTGTTTATACCTACCTGCGATATTCACTTATGCTAGGTATCAGCTTTATGATGTGGGGGTTACCAGATCCCTTCCTTGCCACCTGTGCCTTCTGAAACTAAGGAGCAGAGTCAGGTACTCATTGTTGCAGCTGCGTAGACTGGAGCGTAACGCGATCTAGTTTGGAACCAAGTCTCTTTGCCCCGGGATGCAAATGCTCTAACGACTGTCACTCGGACCTCAGAAGGATACTGTCCGTGCTGAAACGTTTGTAGGTTGGCTAGCAAACAATCTGCCATGCAGAGTTGTTTGGAATAAAGTGAAAATTGCCTGTTAAACATAGGCAGCCATGAGTAATGCAGTCTGTATAGCGATTCATAGCATACAGAAACAAGTGGGAAGCAGAGCATCCATGCCACCACAAATGATGATGCATATTACCAGCTCAACAGAATTGAACAAGAGGTAATCTTCACACAGGCCACCACAGATTAAGATACCATCTGTTTAACGAGCTAAAGATGGGAACTATCGATGAGTGTAATTGGAGCACCGATAAAATGACAGCTGAACATCCGCTGCAAAAGTGCCCAGCACACAAAGAACAGAGAAAGCCCATATGGCCGTCGCTAGCACCACTCCTGGACAAACTCTACGGAGATACCAAAAACCTCAGGCTGACCACCGCTTTCTTGACACGTATTCAAGTTGACGTCTGAAATTGTACGAAGAAGATACAATGTTCCCCATGTTTGTAGCGCCATTGTAACTCCTAGGTATGATGTGTTGTGCTATAACTAATGGAGTGATGAGCATCAAAAAACGTTATTATGGTTGTTCTGGTAATGGACAATGAGATGAGAGATGGTTTCGCTGTAAACAAGGAATCTTGCAGTTCACTGAAGGGTGGAGGTTTCTCCTTCTGCTAACGTACTTTACATGAATCAGTTTTGTTGCGTGTTTAATCATTATATCTGTTTTCTCCATCGCCCGTCACAACACTGGCCAAACTCACGAGTTATCCCTGAGTTCTGTATGCCCATCACAACAGTGACCAATATCTCGAGTTATGTGTGAGTCCTTAATGCCCATCACAACACTTACAAAACTCTTGGGTTGTCTCTGAGTCCTTTATGCCCATGACAACATTGGCCAAGCTCGTGGGTTATCTCTGAGTCCTTAATGATCATCACAAAACTTACCAAACTCGTATGTTATCTCTGAGTCTTTAATGCTCATCACAACATTGGCCAGACTGGCGAGTCTCGACAGAATCCTATCATCCATTTAGTATTGTCTTCTTAAATACTCTAGTTAGGTTTAATTCTGCACAACTTAACAGTACCTCAGATTGACAGACGAGCAAAGAGATAAACATATTTATTGACAGACAAAGAGGTAGATGGACAGACAGAAAGTTGGACATCTAGAAAGACAGGCAGACAGATGGACTAATAGATAGACACACACACATATACATATGTATACATACACACCAATACAACAGACGAAATAAACCGAAAATATTTTGCAGCGATTCTGAAAATATACAACGCGAACCTCAACAACGACTCTCAACCAATGACAGCAGACCCTAACAACTTCAGCACCATCACGGAATGGTGGCAGGCGGCTGCAATGATCTCATGGTAAAAAGCTAATTATGGTATATAGTCGATATCTAGTGAGTAGCTGTTTGGTGGTACGTAACATTTGTTATGTAAATAGCTGTTTTGTGGTACGTAACATTTGTTATGTAAATAGTTTTGTGATACGTAACATTTGTTATGTAAATAGCTGTTTTGCGGTACGTAACATTTGTTATGTAAGTAGCTGTTTTGGTACGTAACATTTGTTATGTAAATATCTGTTTTGTGGTACGGAACATTAGTTATGTAAAAAGCTGTTTTGTGGTACGCAACATTAGTTATATAAGTAGCTGTTTTGTTGTACGTAACATTTGTTATGTAAATAGCTGTTTTGTGGTACGTAACAGTTATGTAAATAGCTGTTTGGTGGTACGTTACATTTGTTATGTAAATAGCTGTTTTGTGGTACGTAACATTTGTTATGTACGTAGCTGTTTTGCCCTACGTAACATTAGTTATGTAAATAGCTGTTGCATCGTAAATAGCTAATATGTGGTAGGCGGTTGTTATTTGTTAAATTACTATTGTCAAAGTGCCCTTAAGTCAACTTGTGGGAAACACAGCATGAAGATCAGCAGATCAGAGACAGAAACTATGAAGATCACACCAGGCCCACTTAACATACAAATAACATCATCAAGCTTAAGCAAGTTCCTGGGTTTAAGTACCGTGGAGGCATTTTTACAGAAAATTAATGTCGACAGAGACTTTGAAAACAGACTCACTGTCACCCACTACTCTAGAATCAGAACATCAGTATGGAAATCAAACCGCAATTAATAAATAGTAAATTCTTACCAACTGTTGAGAACTGTTTTGTATTTGCGGTGTGTCTCTAGATAGTATAGACATCAGATGTTATCTCCAGCTCTCCCCGAGCTCATACTTTAATTGACGTCGACTTGGTGTGATATAACTGGCTTGTACATACAACATTAACAGGTTCCCGCCATTTTACACACGTCTCTTTCCCGCCATTTTACACACGTCTCTCCCGCCATACCATTGGAAAAAACCCAGGGTCACCTCTATCACGTGGTACCACACGATGTATCACATATTTTCACTATATTTTATGGGAGTGCTCCGCGGTGCAAGCCCATAACCGTGATTACTAAATGTAATGTATGTACCGCACAGCAGCTCCGAACACCAACTCTTTGTTAGTAGTGTCAAACATGATCGCTGTTCAAGATACAGGTGCTGAACGTCGCATGGGACGAGATGGACTGCTTGAGAAGAGCCATTAATGTTACCAGGAGACAGAGTGAGAAATGATGAGATCAGAAAAATCGTAGGAACAACATTCTGCATGAAGTATAGTATATTGACAGAAATTTTTTTTTTCCCTAACCAGCAGCACTTGGGCTTTCAGCCCTTCGGCCCAATGACATGAAACAAATTTCATGGCATTCCGAGGCTGGGGAGCCTATGGACTTTCCTTCCAACCCGGACAGGAGCTTCGCTCCTTCCCATTCACGGAGGATTTGTGCTCAGGAGCCGCTCGGGTTATTCGAGTCCCCTGGTCGAAGGCACTCCTTCAGATGTCTTCGCCAGGACTCGATTTAATACAGTCCAAGTCCCTGTCGAAGATACTTCTTCAAACGTTCTCGCCAGATCATGAACCTGGATCACCCGATCGCCAACGCAGTGTAGTAACCAATACGCCAGCTCGGCTCCCACTGACGGAAAACAAAGTGGTTCCCCATCTTTTGAGAATGGAACCCGATCAGTTACCCCGCCCCGCCTACACAGAAGAAGATATGCTTTTAAGGCACGAGACAGACCAAGTGGCAGATGGATAGACAGTTTTACAGAAATCCTGGCTCACAGCAGTCAATGCGACACACTTGGCATAAGAATGAATATTTCAGCTCTCAACAGCCCCTCACGACAACAGCGAACCCAAAAAAAAAAAAGAAGTACAATAATATTCAGAGTCCTGCTGTGGTAATAAAGACGAGAATGGAAAATTGCTTAGCAATATATAAGAACAAATGAAAAGATGGACAGAACGTTTCGAGGAACTTCTCAATAGATCAGCTTCACCTCATCCCACAGACATCATACCAGCAGAAGAGGGGCTTCAAATCAACTGTGAACGACCACGTAGAGAAGAATTAAAGGAAGCCATAAAATTATTAAAGTAGCTGATCCAGATTGCATTCCAGCAGTAAGGAAAGGAGGAGCAGGGATCCAAATACTTATGACAAACGCTCAAAAAAAATAGAACAGTCAATTGCTACTGGAGAACTCTCAACAAACTACAGGGCAGAGCAACAGGCAATCCTAGAGGCTACAAAGATACTGGAGGAACAAAGACTCAAAGGATCAAATATAGTCTTCTTATGCGACTGCATGTCCATTCTCCAGGCTATTCAAAATAAACCTGAAGATCTCTTAACAAGAACAGCCATAGAACATCTGAACCAACTGTCCATCAACAACAAAGTTTCACTGCAGTGGATTCCTGCACACTGTGGTATTGCAGGAAATGAGGCAGCTGACAGACTGGCAAAAGCAGGTACAAAGAAAGAACAGTTTCACCACAGAGTCTCACTAAAGGAAGCAAAGACATTCATCAAAAGAAAGTACAAAAGTGCATGGAGCCAGAGAACAGACAGCAATTACCCACAAGACCTCATCCTAAACAGAACACAGCAAACCACCATATTTAGGCTCCGCACAGGACACTGCAGACTACTGTGACGGATTGACAGAAATGTCTGCCTCTTTTCTCCCTGTGGTCTGCGCGGTTTTCTTTCTAATTTTGTCTACGCCTACGTTTCTGTCATTTGTGATCTTAACAGCTCTGATTCTATCAATCTGCTAGAGCCCAGCTAGGCCCACCTCCTTGCACGTGCAAAGCGGCACTTGGCAAAAGAATATTTTATGTAGGTTCCTTGGGGGAAGCGGCAAATATCTCCGTTTCTTTGAGTACGGCGTACCCCGGAACACGGGGAAACTTTCCCTACCTTTTATCTTTGCCGTTCTTTGGTTTTCATCCCGAACTCAAGTCGCTCGCAGAAACGGGCGAATCAGTTAACCTTACTCCACTTTTCTTCGGCTAGGGGCAACCACAGAAGCTCTTGCGTGGTATTACGGTTTTGTTCTCTTTTCATCTTGAACGGTCTGCGAATGCGAACCGAACATCTGACATTTTTCTTAGTATAATAGGGCTGGTCTCTAACACTCCACACCAGTTGCTTCATCTAGGATTATGCTGCCAGTCTGTACTATGGTTGCGAGCCGTTTTTGTAACTGTATTTGTGCGGAGATAATTCCTTGATTTGGTAAGCACAACATACTTTACTTATAGTTAATTTTGGGGTCTTAGCTTATATATATATATATATATATATATATATATATATATATATATATATATATACTGAAGCACATTAAAAACGCACCACTATTATATATACTGATGCCGAGAAGCTGGCAAAAAAAAGTGTGGGAATGGATTTTCCCCGTGTTTGCCATGAGGTAGAGAGCGAATGGCTGCTGGAATGGAAAGTGCAAGACTCAACCCACGGGTGTGTGTACAGACTACATGAAAACGATGAAAGTTACACGTGCAACACGATTCTCAACAGCTATGACCCTGAAAATGTGTACGCGTTGTGGCAGTATACTCGGTATAAAAAGGCCGTTGAGACAAAACACCCAGTACATGTGCTTGAAATGCCACGACTATCTGAAAACGACCGCCAACGAGCCATTGGTATGTTGGGGACCGGAATGAGCTCGCGGGCCATTGCCAGAAAGATGAATTGCCACCACAGCACTATTGTACGTCTCAATGAACGTTACGGAACCACTGGCAGTGCCCGGGATAGACTTCGGAGTGGCCAACCACGAGTTACTACCCCTGCGCAAGATCGTCATATTGTGCTGAGTCACCTAAGGAATCGTACTCTCCCGGCAAGTCAAACAGCAAGAGCAATAGTGGGTAGACATGTGCAAGTCTCTCGAATGACAGTCATACGACGACTCAGAGATACAGGCCTTACTGCAAGACGACCTTATGTTGGGCCAAACTTGACTCACAGACTTCGTTAGCAGCGCCTGCAATGGGCAGAGCAACATATCAGATGGACTAGACTGCAGTGGAATGCTGTCCTATTCATAGACGAGAACAGATTCAACATATCCTTTGCAGATGGACGTATGCGGATTTAGCGATGGTGTGAAGAGCGCTTTGCAGATTGCTGTGTCAACCGATTTCGAGGTGGCAGTATTCACATTTGGGGAGGATTCAGTTTTCACCATCGCTTGCCTCTTCACGTCTTCCGTAGAAATGTTAATGCTGTGACATATCGAGATGAGGTTCTGGATGCACTGAATGCTCCTGCGTTCACAATTTATCCAGACTTGCAGCTTCTCCAGCAGGATAACGCACGTGCATTTTTTTGTATTTTTGGTTTTCTCCCTTGCCTGCACAGAATGCAATGAATTTCATAACAATCAAATGTACAAATTAATGACCAGCATGGATTCATAGGAAAATGAATAAAGATTCCAAATATGTAAACTTGTAAACACTTATATTTACATTTCACACTCTGTTCCTGGATTATACAGGTGGTGCGTTTTTAATGTGCTTCAGAATATATATATATATATATTATATATATATATATATATATATATATATATATATATATATATATATATATATATATATATATATATATATATATATATATATATATATATATAATATATATTCTAATCCCGGGTTATTTTAATTTCATCCTGGATATTTAATTCTTATAGGCAAGTAATTTTTGTGGGATCTGGGAGACTATGTATTAAGCGCGCTACCAATTTTAACTCTGCTAAAGAAACACGACCCGACAGAAGATGAAAATAAGACAGAGATATTCTATCAGACAAGAGAGAGAGAGAGAGAGAGAGAGAGAGAGAGAGAGAGAGAGAGAGAGAGAGAGAGAGAGAGAGAGAGAGAGAGAGAGAGAGATACATTTGTGCAGGACAGAAGAGTCATGTATATTTTATTTGACCAGTTTTCATTTTTAATATGTGTATAATTTTATTCTGTAAAGAGTTTCGCTATTTATTTGCTACCAGGGCATTGGCCACGCTAGTTAATTTAATAACATGTTTCTTGTTTTGGGTGGCTAAAATTGACCTCGCCTTATAGCCTGAGTCAGATTGCGTGAGTGTGAAATAGAAGACGAGCGTAAGCAAAGTTTCACACATGACTGGCTACCTGTGTTATGAATAAGCGCTAGGCACCGTCCCCCAACCAGAGAACGGGGAGAGCGTGGAGGTGTTTTGACGTTGTGTGTAATTGTGTGTGTGTGTGTGATGGAGAGAAAAGACTGCAGTCAATTGTGGTTGTAAATGTTTAGTCTTGTGTGTTCTAAGGTGGCGAAGATTTATATATTTTGTTGATTGTCTGTCTTCTCCAGAACTGGTCAAGATTGAAGCTGTCTGTGCTCTATTATGAGCCCAAAAGGAGTCGTCAGGATAAGATTTGGGCAGATAGCAGAAAGTGCTTTGGATTATATTTATTTTGCCCCATGTTCGCAGCCCCAAGTTACTCCGACAACACGGCGTGTCAGCCGACCATTATAACGGATGTTAGCTTTTCTTGTGTTGAGTAAATGCATATCGCCCATAAAAGTACTTATGGGCCGTTACAATTGCCATTCATTCTTCTGGGCAACATCGGTGTAATCCCTTTAAACCATGTCACCGTGGATTATAATAAATTACAGCCAAGAAGAAGAAGCCAACGCTTTACCAGTTTCAGCACTTGTAGGGTTTTCAGGTTACTTATCACCCATTTGAGGCGCATCTAGCGAGCCCTCACTTATATTCGTTGTTCTAATTTGTGAGCTGAGGTCTCTAGCGACTTGCTAAAAGGAATTTCGCAAGTGTGCTGGAGCTAACGCAGTAGAATTCATCGCCATCACTCGTGCCCTTTGAAAGTGGGTGTGCGCTGGAATAAATGTACACTCATTTCTACGGGAGCCTTTCTCCTTATCCATTGGATTAATGCATTCACAGAACAGTGTTAGGCATCTACGTGCAGGAGTGCTTGCAACCCAGGATTAATCATAACAAAAGACAGGATCGGCCGTTTCTTCACAGGAACTGGGGGACCCCAGTCAGTTACGACAGCTGGATTTATTAAGAACTCATGGACTGTTTGGGTGGATTGAGTGAATTTCAGTGTGTCTGCGATTGAACCTAGTGGTGTGCTAAAGTGTGTGTTGGCCAATATTTTTGGAGGATTGACTGTTCTTTTTAGCCTTCAGACATTTTGAAGGCATACTGATCTTCCTATTTTTGTGGTTGTCGTTTTATTTTTTATTTTTTTTTTATTAATAAAAACACAAAATTACTTATTGTGGTCAGAATCTCTTCTCTTATAACTGTCACTGTATGTCGTAACGTTGTCTCTTACTGCCTTAATGTTGTTTATGAGTGTGACGGATAGGATGAAAATTGAAGTCCCTGAATTGATGAATGATAATTGTAGTACCCTCGAATAGCATCAGTACCCCTGAATATTGTTGTAATTTTATCATCAACGTGGAATCCTACTACGCGTGCAAATTAGTATGCACATTTCCACGTGGATTTTTACCACGAGGGCTAATTAATATGTAAACAGTTATCGTGAGAGGATCCAGGAGTTTCGTTTTGTCTTAGGTTTAGTTAGCCACGCGTACAGCCTATCTCTAGAGCTATGAGCATCAGCTAATTTCTCGTTCTTTTCTGCCACTCTTCAAGAAGGCGTTGCCAAGAGGAGACGTAAGCGGTCAGTATCAAAAGACTGTGGTGTTCCCAGAAGAACGAAGCAGTTTTTCACACCTACGGTTTACACGTTTAAATTTCTGCCGGACCGAGAGATACAGGGGGACATCGAACGAAGGAGAAACGGGGAAAGTCTAGCAGCTAAACAGAAAAGTTCCATGATTTCAAATAAGGTGTGAATCTTCGCATGTCGCTATCACTTTTCATTTCATTAACTATATATTGGCATCGCCGAAAATGCAGTTTATCATTCGTTGCCCAGAGATTTGAAGGAGTACTAGCTTATATTAGAATCTTACAAGATTCCTTTGGAGTTCTTTTATATTGGAGTGAATTCATTCTGGTGCTACGGTAAAATATATTAGTCTTGAGATTCAGTAGTTTAGTTCCTTCATTTATTTCACTGGATTTTTGTGTTAATTTAAACCTATTAAATAACCCCATCACAAAGTTGTCCAGTCGCAAATTGAATAATATAACTATCCGTTATTTCCCGAGAAATAGATGTGCAACATAATGTTTAAACGCTAGGCGAGCGAAATTGTTTAATAACCATAATTCTATTTCATCTTGCGTAAATTTGGAGTAATTAACTGTTCAAAGCTAGTGTTAAAAAACAAACGATACATTAGCTAGTCACTCGTGTAGTCTTTAAATATAAATAATTTAATACCGGAGTGATTTTACAGATCTTACCGATTACCACAGGTGTTAGAAATAATTATAGTAGTATTACCTGTTTTATATATTCTCTTTATACAGGTGATCAGACCTTGCGACCCAACGGTTTTATTATATAGAGAGTCATGTTCAGATGGCGTATGGCATCCCAGTATTGTTCCAAACATAATAACATTGACTATACCAAAATCTGACTGTCGGAGACCCTTATAAGTCCACCTTCTAAACCCAGTAGAGCGGTTAAATAACCAGAACGGTCAATTGTTCACTTGTGTAAAAAAAATTTAACTGGAACGGGACAATGCCAGATATATTATATTAAATCACATAAAGTTCCCTGGCCTGATGAGGCAGAACTGACAGCACGAAATCTATTTAATCAAAACCCATATGACAGTAAAAACAGTGTTCCTAACACCATCTATACAGAGAACAGTTTCAGCTATTCATTCAGAGAACAGCCGGGTGGTAACATTCTGCTGTTGGAGATATTTCCCAGTCATTACGACAGAATCCTACAAAAAACAAACTTATTCCCAATTAAATACCTGCAGTCTGACGGAAAATCCTTGCCAGGAAAAATTATAATCAACACACCATTTCAGTGAACTCTCCGAGCGATATTAGCAGTGGCTATACGGAGTTTTCTGGGGCTGGACTGGACTAAATAACAGGACATCTAATAGTCTTTGTTTAAGAACTGTGTGCGATTTAATTCTATGGACGTTTGCAGCCGACTGAGGGGTAAGTCTGAATGGATGTGAACGCTCACTGCATGAATGTAGAGCGTGGAAACTGAACGAAAGAATTTAGTTTACTTAAGTTTACTACTAATATAACCCCTTCATTTTTTTTCTCTATTCTCTCACTAAGTCTGACGGCCCACGGGAAAGTTAAATTAAGGACATATCCTATATACCCGTCCCGTCTACCCCACTCCCAGTTGTCAATCATTTGTTTAATCTGTTGGGTAAACACACCTCGGGTAGGATCATTTTCCTAGTTTTTCCATGTCCCAAAGGGAAGGTCTATGAGAGATATATATTGTTTATTTATTTTCCCTTTATGTAACCATAATTTCACCTGATGACATGATAACGATGTATTAACTGTTGTAACCAAATTTTCTTCTACATATATAATAAACCTACTTGTCACATAATATCTTTTGTTGCGCACATGGGCTTTGATAGAATAAACATATATTTTGGTGCGCACATCGTGTACGCTTTGTGAATGGCGTTTACAAGTATGTTGATTGTGTGACCTCTCACAGTTTGATACGAGCTTAGAGGATAATGTCATGAAGGTGTAGTTATTATACTGTGACATATTTTTGGAGGCTCGTCCGGGATGATGAGAAAGTTACTAGGTCATCGTACGGATGTGATTACGTACATCGATGATATCTGCCTGTTCCATGAAACATGGGAACAACATTTGTCGGGGTTGTCTTCCCTGTTGCGTTGTTTACGTAAGCATGGTTTAACGGCACGCCCTAGTAAGATTTGTATCGGTTTTAGGGAGTTGAGTTTTTTGGGGTTTATCGTAGGTAATAATCTATTAAAACCCGAGATTGGCACGGTTACAAAAATTTTGGAACTACAAGCTCCAAGGACTAAGAAGCAGGTCAGAAGCCTGATGGGACTTGTCAATTTTTATCGCAAATTCATCCCTCAATTTTCTACAATTTCTGATGCTTTAACCTCTCTTACTAGTAAAGGGATGCCTAACAGGGTTGTATGGTCGGCAGAATGCGAGAAAGCGTTATCAAAAATCAAGGAGTTATTTTCCAGACGACCAATCCTTCTTTTGCCTGATTTGAGCAAGCCCTTTATACTGCGGACCGACGCGTCATCTGTGGGAATTGGCGCATGTCTTATGCAAGACCACGAGAGTATCCTACATCCTGTGATGTATGTTAGTCGGAAACTGTTACCGGCGGAGACCAGGTACTCAACAATCGAAAGGGAATGCCTGGCTATAGTATGGGCAGTGTCGAAACTGTCCCGATACTTGATAGGGTCCCAGTTTATACTTCAGACAGATCATCGACCTTTACTGTTTTTGAAATCTTCGAAGTCGACAAGCTCACGGTTGACTCGTTGGGCCTTATTGCTACAACAGTTCCAGTTCACAATTATCCCATTAGAGGGTACACTTAATGTCGTGGCAGATGCTCTGTCTAGATTGTAATTTTTGGGACATGAGTTATATTTGTGTTCGTAGGCACGACGTCTACGTACAACAGGAAGCCTGACAGAGAAAGATGTCAGTTTGCCGGCTTTAGAAGCCGTATTGCATTTTATCATGCTCTCTTTATGGTCGCTGGGTTTTGTACAGCATTGTTGTATATTCCAAGGGTAGTAGGACTTGTTGATCCAGCCATATGGTTATTGCTGACAATGTATTGCTATTGTTATTGAATTCATACGTGTCTCATTGTTATTATTAAAAAGGGAGATTGTCAGCTCGCCTTCGTGTACGCTTTGTGAATGGCGTTTACAAGTATGTTGATTGTGTGACCTCTCGCAGTTTGATACGAGCTTAGAGGATAATGTCATGAAGGTGTAGTTATTATACTGTGACACTACTATATATCCTTAAATCTATTAGTTTGGGTCAAACAACCTCCCCTGCCCATTATATGTGCCCATAGTCACCTGTTCGTTTCTACGTATGTACGTATTTATGTCACAAAATTGTTTGTGTGTGCGTACGAGAGGATAGTGTATTAGAATCAGTTTCTTGTGAAATAATACTTCATGTAAGTGTGTCGTGCTATATAGGTGAGTTGAGCAATCACTCAACCCAAGACAGTATTTTTCTTACACTCTGTATTCCTCGTAAACAGGACTATTTCTTACACCTTTCTCTCACATAGCTTTCACTATCTCACCCCTGCTCGATTGGGACCATAAAAATAAAGCCTATATAAAACTCACGACAATGAGCATAGGAGGGCGAGAAGTAGATTGACTTAGAAATGTAAGTCGCAGGAGGCTGAAGACGTGGCCCAACCACTCTTCAGAAGTCATATCTCTTCTCATAATCTCATTAGTGACTCTATTCTCAACTATTTCACATCTTCGCATTCACAATCTGTCTGAACTCAGACATAATCTATTCACAATCTATTACTACATGTAACAACTACAATCCCACCTCCACAAAATGAAAGCTGCCCCAACTAAGACATTTGACTGTGTATACAGAGAATCACTTTGGAAATTGATGAGGCATTATTAAATGAAATCTGACTAAAATGCTTGATGATCTAGATTGTGCCGATGACTTGGCTCTTCTGTCCCATAATCGGATGCAAGACAAGATGAAAATACTCGATGAGAGGTCACGGCAAGTAGGTCTAAAAATACAGAAGAAAAAGGTTAAACTAATTAGAACAAATGCAGGAAATGACAGCAAGGTTGAACTTGAAGAAACACTACTATAAGATGTAGAATTGTACACAAATCTTTGCAGCAATATAGACAAATTTGGAGGGACAGACAATAAAATCAAAATAAGAATATAAAAAGCAAGAGGAGCTTTCATTGCATTGGGAAACATGTGGAGATCAAGAGAAATCAAGTCCAACACAAAAATAAGAATTTGTCAACTCAAATGTCAAGTCAGTCTTATTGTATAGTTCTGAAACATGGAGACTAACAAATACAACAACCAAAAGGCTACAGACCTTCATAAAAGGGTGTTTGCGTAGAATAGAAGGGTTCAAATGGTATGACAAGATCTATGATATGGAAATGATGACAAGAACCACACAACTTCCAGTGAAACAAAATATTAGAAGAAAACGCTGGCGATGGGGAAACCTGTTGATAACATTACTAGGTAGTACGTGTTCTGGAATCCCCTGGGTAAAAGAGGCAGAGGTAGACCAAAAAACATACGGAGAAGAGAGCTGGAGACAGAGGTCAAAATGATGAGAAAGACGTGAAAAGAACTTGAGCTGATGGCACGTGACAGGAGGGCGTGGCATGTGTTTATTGAAGGTCTATGCTCCTGGGGGAGCTAAAGGGGATTGATTGGTTGGTTGATTGATTGTGGTAATACAGCACAAGACTCTTGTCAAATGATTTTTTTTAACGAGCTGTTGTCTGGCAGGTAGATGCTGTTTGTTAAATTGACCTTGTCAGCTGTTGTCTCATAAATAGTCGTTTGGCGGACAGTTATTTGTTAAATTATGTTTTCTGCTGGTGTTTTATAAACAGATAGCTTCTATTTACTAAATAACAAATGTCAACTGCTGTCCTATAAACATTTGTTGTCTGGCAGACAGTTGTTATTGGCTAAATTACTCTTGTTACCTGTTGTGTTATAAATAATAATAATAATAATAAATTCTTTAAGCACCAAACACGGCGCATAAGGCAGAAACCAGTGCTCTCCAGGTTGTTCGTTGTGACGCCACTCCTCTTAGCTCTTGCACATTATTTAGGCCCAACGTTCTTCCTTCTCTTATTATTGTTCTTCTGAGTGTTTCTTTTGGTCTTCCTTTTTTCCTCTTACCCTCAGGAACCCAAGTGAGCGCCTGTAGTGGTATTCTGTTGTTTTGCATTCGTAGGACATGACCGATATATGACCATCGTCTTTTCCTTATATAGTCGGAGACATATTTCTGCCTAGAGTCTTGTCTTATTTGTCGATTAGTCTTGAATTCTTTCCAACTGATGTTCATGAGTTTTCTAAGACATTTGTTCTCGAATGTATTCAGCTTGTTCTCCAATGATTTTGTTATTTTCCAACTCTCACAGCCGTATGTTAACACTGAGATAACATTTGAATTAAACAGACGAAGCTTGGTATGTATATTCAATGATCGTAATTTCCAAATGTTAGATAATCTATTGAAGGCGCTAGCTGCCAAAGCAATTCTAGTATGAATTTATCTTGTTGTGTCACCATCCTGAGTCATTTTACTGCCTAAATAATTGAAACTTTCAACTTTCTGTAGTTTTTTCCCCGTTCAAGATGATATCAAAGGTCTCGTTAGAAAAGTTCATAACTTTAGTTTTAGAGGCATTTATTTGGAGACCTATTTTAACCGAGAGACGACACAAATTATTTATTGCTTCTTGGGATTGTCTTGGTGTTGAACTTAAGAATGCTACATCATCTGCGAAATCCAGGTCCGCCAGGAATTTTCCATTTGTCCATTTTATACCCAATTGTTCATTGTGGGTATAGTTTCTCATAACCCAATCAATAGCTATTCCAAAAAGTAGTGGTGACATAATACAGCCTTGTTTCACCCCTGTTTCTACTGTAAACCATTCTGTATTCCCTTTATTTGTTCTAACACAACATCTTGCATTGTCATATAGCGCTTTGATTATATTCACATATTTTGTTGGAAAACCATAGATTGTAAGTATCTTCCACAATGATGGGCGGTGTAGACTATCAAAGGCTTTGTGAAAATCGACGAAGGTGATAATAAGTGGCGATTGCCTTTCCACTGATTCTTCTATAATTGTTCTTAGTGTGAATATTTGATCAATACATGATCGTTTCGGCCTGAAACCCGCTTGTTCTTCTCTGATCTTTTCGTCAGCATGCAATTTAAGTCTTTCTAACATCATGCAACATAATAATAGGGAGGCCAAAATAAAAAGGTTGTAGTTGGAGGAAAAACGATTACAGATGGAGGCTGAAAAGGAGGAAAAACGATTACAGTTATAAATAGCTGTCTGGTAAATAGTCGCCATCAGGGAACAATATAATTTCACATTATTTAGAAGGAACTTTTAAACTTGAACAACAAACTTTAAATATGTAATTTTAACTTACTCAAATAACGTACATAAATTAAAGCAATAACATTTTAAAACAAACGGAGCCACAAAGAAATTTTAAGACGTCAGTACTGTAATGAACTAGGTTGGTATGTACAATATTTTTACACCCTGTAATGTTGATTGGTTTGTTCTGTAGGTACCTGAAATTACCTCCGAGGCACTCCTGTCAGCATCTGATATGGTACGGCAACTGGGGAGTGTGTCAAGACATGAAATTTGCCGTCAAGAAACCGTGTTTAGTCTATTCCTTTGGGTACGTATGCCTTCAATCGGACCTCTACATTCAAGTGGTTTCGGGGTCGACTGGCGGAGGCGGTCTTGTCTCTTCACGACTGTCGGTCCCCTGAGATCACTGTCAGGTCTTCTTTGTGTACATCTTGATAGTTAGTGTTTCTTCTTTGTCTCCGTTTCTTTTTTTTTTTTTTTTTTTTAATTTTCGTTTGAAACACTCACTAGCATTGTGTCGATTTCTAAACATCGTGTGGAATGTTTTTTACTTATCTAAGGCATTACAACTATTTTTATCTGCAACTATATATTTGAAGTCCCAGATAATCTATTACGCTGTCAACATTATCTTTTGTATTACGATAGAAAAATAGACTACCAGGACTTTTATATTAGGACATGCGCCCTAATATAACTAAACGCACCCTATGTCTAGGTTGAAAGAGGCGCCTCGCCAATACGAGGCAACATTTAATTTTTTTTTTTTTAATTATACAGGTTCTACCAAGCTGGACTGGTTTGCGCGGGCAGGGGTCAGACTAAAGCAGACACCCTGGTCCTCCAGGTTGGGGGTTTTAGCATAGGGCTGACACCCTTGTCTATGTTAAAAAAAATGAAGTTACGGAAACAACAACGAATGAACAAACTTTGCTGCGGGACGGACATCCGGAGTCTGAGGCTCGTATGACTGTCAGTGGTGAAAGCCGAAAGGAAGTCACTGACATGAGAACGGACGTCCTGACCGCAAAACATGATACAAGAATAGGATTTTGGAATGTCAGGACAATGAACGAGACGGGTAAACTAAAACAGGTCACGGCAGAAATGAGAAACTACAGGTTACACATTCTAGGGATAAGCGAGAGCAGATGGACAGGGGCAGGAAAAGTTAAAACAGCAACAGGAGAAACAGTACTTTACTCTGGAAGAGAGGATGGACAGCACTGTAGTAAGATCCCTGATACCACGATCAAATAGATAAAATATTACTGCTTATAAATTCAAATACTATAGAGATAAAATAGGGAGTTGTGTTCAACATCGTCACCATCGCCCGCAGTCGTGTTGGTTCTAACAAGCAGTACCGCCATAGTAAACGATACACAAAACTGCTAGCTTTTCCCCTCTCCGCAATACCAATTTCCACTAAAACAAAAGCCTTTTGACAGACCGAAATGCATAGTTAGTTTCAAACGGAATGATAGAATAAAGAAATGGAGGAGTGAAATGAGAGACGGAAGAATGCAGCCTTGACAAGCGTTGGTTTTTGAATCTTGAACTAGAACGACAGGCGACAGCTGACGTCACAGACTTGCTTAGCCTAACACTAAACGGGAATGAATGGTTGAGAGTTTGAAAAAAACGACTTGGCGTTAGTTACGTTGTTGCTATGGCATATTTTTTTCCCCAAAACGTATCTGCTATTGAATGAGAGGAAACCCCACCGCTTTGTCTCCTACCCGTAGTGACAATTTAAATCTAACGAAACCGTTTTGCGTTAGGCAAAACGCGTACAAGCAAGAGAGAGAGAAATGTAAGTGGGGGATTTGCATGGAGGCATATTTGAAAAGACAGCTTATGCAGTAGAGAAAGGGTGGCCCAAGAAACCTCGATGAATAATAAAATAAAAGCAAGGACAGTTGACAAATAAAATGATAATATTTGTTTATTAGAAGACAATACTACCCATAATGTTATAATATCTTACAGTAAAAACGCTTAGATAATAACAGAAATATTGTAAAGAAAAGACATAGAGACAGACGCATTGATGTTCTCACTCAACTTTGCCAGTCTTGGGAAAGGGGGGGACGTTACATTTTTGAAAGTGTAATTTATTTTTGAAAAAAAGAGGCTAGTGGGCATAACATAATTCGATTGGCTGTGGTAGAATAGACTAACAGTAGTAATAAAAACGATTTGAAACCAGCGTTAGTTGCCACTCGAAGAAAAAAATCTCACAAGTAGTGTTAGCATCAGACGCAAGGAATACATGACCAGTGCCTTTGCTGTTCTGCATCAGTGGCGATCTGAATGTGCCCATTGATCGCCGGTTAACCTACAAATTGTGTATTATTTCATTGATGCGGTAAGATAAACATTTATGTAAACCTTATTATTGATATGTATTTGTATTATTGAATGTATATGCATTATTGATTGGGTAGAGGCATACCTAGAAAGGCGCCAACCTCAAAACTTTGTGTCATGCCACAAATGTTATTAGGAAAGATTATCATCTTGTATTAAAGCCAGACAGGCTTACTGAGACTTTGCAAGAAAATAAAAATACATAAAAGGGGAAATTGATGCATATTATTATGATGTAAGACCAGAAAACCACTGGCCGTCTTCAGCAAGTCACAGTGTTTGCACATGACTTTATAAATTTAACTATAATTTCTTCTATGACAAGGAATGTATCAAACGGATGTTTGAAGATTACC
Organism: Oreohelix idahoensis; assembly: GCA_024509875.1. Lineage (NCBI taxonomy): Eukaryota > Metazoa > Mollusca > Gastropoda > Stylommatophora > Oreohelicidae > Oreohelix > Oreohelix idahoensis. The sequence goes on along the minus strand of JAMPIV010015265.1, from coordinate 84,683 downwards.
TGATGAGGAATAGGGCACCAAATAAGATAGGAACGATAGCTATTTATTTAGCAACTCCACTGATCTTGAAACTGTTGATAATGTTTAATTGTTTAGAGATGGAGATAGGTGTATGATGTACTGAGGAGGCCTTAATCATCTGATTTCAGGGTTCCATCGTGAAACAATCAGTGAGCCACATACCAAAATATACGTACTCCTGAAGCTGCAAGCTCGAGGCAAAAATTATCTGTTTTGCCTTAAATACAAAGAGTTCTAAAGCAGTGCTCAGACGTTGCAGTCGTGAAGAAGGTGGTTGTGAGAAGGACATCACAGCATTCCAGAAAATAAAGTTAAGCCCAATTGTCCACGGGCGTGTGTTAGTTCATTTAACCATACTCTGCATCATTATTATATCAATCAGTATTCTTGACATGAGGATACAAGTCGTTCATCAGAAGCGTGTCCCTTCATAGGAGTTATTGCTTCATCAGAACATTTCCAGTCAGAAACAATTTATATTAATATTAACAGACACAATTGTTGTTTTAAATTACTTTGCTGTAAATAAATTGCCTTACATTTTGAGTTTAAACAGTCCTGTATCCCAGCAATTGAGATACAGGAAAATAAAAATGTGAAAAATATTATCATTTAAAATTTACCCAGTGACTTGTTTAATTACTTGTTCATTAAGTTATAGGTGTAGTTGTTGTCATTTGTTAACATTACATTGCATATTACCCTAGACACCTAGCCAGATAACATCCAGACACCTTAACATATAATTAGGATCAAAATATATAGCAGATTGAGGTCGTAGGGTGGTAGCAGACAGGTACCCTGAGAACAACTTCATCAACAATTAGACTCAGGGACTTGCATAGCTGACCTCACATCTGTAGACAATTAATACTTAACCTTTTTAACATCTAAACCCACCACATATATTGGGACGCTTGCTCCGGGATTTCATAATTGTAAAAGTAAATAAGTGTTGAGAGTTAGGTGAACTATCACTGCCCATTGTTATTGTGTTAATTAGAGAGACTGTTGGATATTTAGGTTTAGTTTAATAACATTTGGTATTAACAACAAGATGGCAGACTTGGCCGAATTCAGATCTGCTGCTATGCAGGCTGCGAAGGAAATGGGAATGGAGGGGCAAAGTCTGATTGCATACGTAACAGCAGAGTGTGATAAATTTATTGAACGAGAAGATAGAAGATTAGCAGAGGAAAGAAGAATTCTATTAGAAGATGCTAGGGAAGCTAAGAAATTAGAAGCTGATAGGGAGGCCAAAATAAAAAGGTTGCAGTTGGAGGAAAAACGATTACAGATGGAGGCTGAAAAGGAGGAAAAACGATTACAGATGGAGGCTGAAAGAGAAGAAAAGAGATTAGAGGCTGAAAAGGAAGAAAGAAGACAGGTTGCAGAAAGGGAAGCCGAAGATAAAAGATTACAAAGGGAACATGAGCTACGACTAAGGGAGTCAGAGTTGCAAGGCCATGCTCCTGAAAATGGTAACAGCCCATCCACCTCCGACTCTGCTGCAAGCCAGGGGCCTCCAACTCAGCCATGAGTTTTCATTTCGACCCTTTTGTCGAAAAAGATGATGACATAGAGTCATTTTAAGTAGATTTGAGACACTAGCTACAACGTATCCCAGGGGCTTAGGGGAACCTCGTATGAGGTATATTCAAAGTTGAGTAAGGAAAATCAGGAAGACAATGACATTCTAAAACAGGCTTTCCTGATTAGGTATGAAAAGAATAGTGAATTTTACCGAAAAAAAATTTAGAAATGCTAGACTACTCACTGGGGAGACTTACCACCAGTTCTCTGCACGCCTAGATACATACTTGGAGAAATGGACTGCTCTTGGGAAAACCAAAGATTTAAAGGAAATGATCCTAATTGAGCAATTAAGAGAGTCCATGGCTCCAGACCTGAGAAAGTTTCTCATGGAACAGGGTGCAGAGAGGGTGGGGGAAATTCTCACTGTTGCTGAGAGGTATCAGGCAGCCCAGTCTGAGATAGCAGGCATGAAGAAGAAGCAATTAGACCATAATAAAGGCCCCCAAAACCAAACCCAAAATAAATTTGAAAATAAGGACAGATATAACAAAGCTAACCCCAACTATGATAGGCCAAGGTATGACCAACGAGATAGGAACCCACAATTCAATGAAAGGAAAACCTACAGACCAGAAGGAAAATGGAGTAAAATCTGTAGGATGAATAATCATAATACAATCGAATGTGGTAGGAAAGTTCCTCCATATCGCGCTGCATGCATGATAACAGTGGACAAGGGAAGAAAGAAGGACTTGCCAACAGAACAGCATGAACCTCATCATCCCCCCATCTGTGAAGAAGTGACATGTAATGGTGCCAGAGTTAAGTGCCTTTACGATTCAGGTTTGGAATATGACTCAGTCGTGAGTTCTCACCTGGTGCACCCAGATCAATATACCACGGAAACAGTGGAGATCCAAGGGGCACTAAAGGAAGTAGCAACCATGACACTTCCAGTAGCCGAGATAAATGTCAAGACTAGGTACGTGGAAGGAGCGATTAGAGCAGCAGTGTGCGAAGACCCTAATTACCCGCTGGTGTTAGGAAAGAAATTTGTTTTTCTAGGGAACCCTATAAAACCTGTGGTAATGGCCACGCTCCAGGTCAGGTCGACCCCTAGTAAAGAGGAGGAACCACCACTAATTTATTCTCATAAACAGATGAGAAAGGCCCAGGCAAAGGACAAATCATTAAAACCTTGCTTTAGCAAATTGCCAAACAGCCATGCACACCCTAAGAAAGGACAATTTTACTTGAAGGAGGGACTGCTCTACAGGACAGCTGGAGCAGGATCCAAAAGATATGGACAGTTAGTACTGCCATTTGAGTATAGGGCACGAGTTATGGCACATGCACATGTTGTAACAGACGGTGAACATATGAAGGTTGGTACCACCCGTCAAAGGACATCTGAAAAATTTTACTGGCCCCAAAGTAGCTGCTGATATTGCACAATTTGTGGGGGCCTGTGAAAATTGTAGCCAGGTACATTCCCCAAGTTGGGATAATAATACTCAGATGCAAGCCAAGCATTCTGAAAAACATGGGCCTAAAAATAAAAGGATAAACAAAAATAATAAGGTAGACACAGTGGATAGGTATGCTGTGACGGGTGTTGCGGTTCCTTCATCTTATATTATTTATTGAATATTAAAGTCACTCTCTTGACGTGGTTAATGTTTGTTATTGATGGTTAGCTCTGACCGTAAGAACATCCCTTCGACGTTCTGATTTGCATATTGTACATTAGTTGATTTCCCCTGTGGGAGAATTATCGTGCTGAGAAACGTAAACATTAACAGCTGTGGAACCAAACCCGAAACGTAAGTAAGATATCAAGCCTTCTGTTCTGAGTCCACATGTATTGACGTTCATATAAACGATATCCGACATTCACAAAACTTCATGTACAGTTCAGCATAACAATAAATTCCAAATAATATCAGTAAGTATCCGTCCGTGTCAAAACAATATGTCAGATGAACATCATGGCTATGTACATGCGCTGCTGTAGTCAACAGCCAGAAATGAGCGCATGAGTTCTTGACAGCTACAAATTGAATCATAATACGATTCTCCTTCCATCATCTAATTTACTTAATAATCTCATACTTAGATTAATATCTGAAATGACCCTGAGTTCTATATTGAATTCATATATCGGCTATATACTAAGCCTCTCCTTGGAAGACATACAAGACATGACTTCTCTGCTTGACGGATAGCGTAACAAGGGCCATGTAACCAAGTCACCAAGCGTGACCTTCCCAACGCGAATGCGTCATAATCTTAGCATATATTTCGCGTTCAGTATACCGTAAAATATCGACATATTCTATTAATGTTATTGACCCCTAAACGTTGCGCACTGCTAAACCCCAGCAAACGCCATCATTTAAAATAACACCGTAACATATGCCCCTTCTCACAAACAGTCTTCCCCTAAAATAGCTAGAATGGCAACTCTGCGTATGGCACCCAGAGAAAATATAAACAAAGACCAGTCATCCTCGGCTCACTTTGAAGCCGCATTCCGGGAACTGGCAAAAATTAGCATTGAGGATAACAATGAGGAAAATCGGCCAACATTGAAACCGCAACTAAGTGATCACTCGAGGAAAGTGGGGAGCGGACGGTTGGTCAGTTGGCCTAATGTCAAGCTCACTTCACAATATGGCTTCTTCCCATATGCCAGCAGCACGCTAAAATTTGTATACCGAAGTAAGGCCTAAACGATTTGCCGCGGTTTAACATTATACACTTTGCTAGCGTTGGTTTTGAGATTAAAGATTTTCTTGTGCCAGAAATGCGATACCATGACTGGCGTTTGGACCCCCTTTTTCTCGACACGCGTTCTGGGCGATATATACATACACACACACGCAATGTGACGTGGCGCCGTTAGGTCTGCAGGCATAAGGTAGTTTAAAATAAAAGGAAAAATTAAGGTTAACGTCCGATTTTTTTGAAAATGCAGGATAAGGTAGTTTAAAATAAAAGGAAAAATTAAGGTTAACGTCCGATAAGGAGTGTCACGGTTCGTGTTTACCAATTTAAAATTGAAGCATTGTAGGAAATAAAAAGATACTAGGAATTGGAAAGACATACAAGAATAAATATGTACTGACTGTGTAATAGATAACAGCAGGATTAATAAGTATGTATGAGTATTTAAAACTATTAAGAAATAAAGAAGTTGGACAGAAGACAGATAGACTTGAAAATCTTTCTCAGTTTCGCCCGTAGGTAGGTGGGGTAAAAGGGGAAGGAGTCCTTAATTTGAATATTTGAGGTCAGTTTTATTTGAAAAGAAACGCTATTCACGAAACAGTCTCTGATTGGCTGTAGTGTAATAGACTAACGGTTGTATAAAACCAATTAGTAGTTGGTATTAGGGGCCACTTGTTAACTAAAATTGATACACTAAGGACGTTGTTGTTATAGACAAGGCAAGAGTACTGTCTTGGTTGCTAATTCTGCATAGCAGCTATCTGGATTTGTTACCATATATCGCCCTATTCAACAACTTGGTGTATAAAATTTCTTTGAATGCGAGTTTCATCTACGAGTGAGCCCAGGTGACCTAACACCTGTCCTTAAGTTCTGCAGTGAGGCCTAACTACTGAGTGCCTACACAGTGATTTACCTATAGAAGCAGAATCGTGTCTTGGCAGTGGAGGCTGGCGTTTTATACATACTTCAACCAGCCTGGTTCCAAAGACCTCAGATAAGACTTGTCTGGGAAATTGATATCACAAACACTCCACTCTCTCAGTTTTCACAAAAGATAGTGTATCAGACAGTGAGGAACAAAAACGTTCAATAAACTTGTACCCTTTTCTAGGAGCAAGAGATACTTGACATTTTCCCAGCTTGAAACATATAAGTAATTGTGGGATAACACCGACTCAAGGACAGTTGTAAAATAATTGGTTGTAAATAATTTCATTATCATGTTGAGTTGATTATTCCTGTGTCAGAAGAATAACTAGATACAGGAAAATAAATTATAAAAAAATGTTACATTCCAAACTTTACTTAGTGACTTGTTTAATCATTGTTTATTAGTAATAGGTGTAGTTGTTGTCTTGTTCATACATTTCATCACATTGCATATACCCTAGACACTTGCTAGACAACCTACACACACCAATACACTTCAGTAGGGGAAGATATATAATCGGGTGAGGTCGTGGTGGAAGCAGACAAGTACCCTGTAAACTTATTTGTATTTAATAAACCTCAGGGACTTGCATAGCTGACCTCACACCAGATACCATTAATATAATATTGAAACCAATAATAACAATCAATTCACCACATTAATTGGGACGCTCTTCCGGGATTTAAAGGTTCTTAGTACCCTACATTAAGTGAGTCACTAGTCCCAGTATTTGTAAAAAATAATAGTAAAAATAATTTGAGAGTGGTTTGAGATATCATTGCCCTTTGTCTTGTGTTTAGAGTTGGTTAATTAGTTAAGGTAGTGGATAGTATTTCATATTGTTAACTATAAAATGGCAGATATGGCCAAATACAGATCTGCTGCTGTGCAGACTGCAAAGGAAATGAATTTAGATGGGCAAGCTCTGATTCAGTATGTGACATCAGAGTGCGATAAGTATATGGAAAGGGAAGATAAGAGATTAGCTGAGGAGAAGAGAATTATGTTAGAGGATGCTAGGGAGCTTAAGAAATTAGAGGCTGATAGGGAGGCTGAGATCAAGAGGCTGCAGTTAGAGGAGAGAAAACTTGAGGCTGAGGCCAAGAAAGAAGAAAGGAGACTTGAGGCTGAGAAGGAGAAAGAAGCTAAGAGATTGGAGGCTGAGAGAGAAGATAAAAGACTCCAAAGGGAACATGAACTACGACTAAGGGAGTTGGAGTTACAAGGCCATGCTCCTGATAATGGAAGTAGCTCATCCACCTCCGACTCTGCTGCAGGCCAGGTTGCCTCAACCTCAGCCATGGGGTTCCAGTTGGACCCATTTGTAGAAAAAGATGATGATATTGAGTCATTTTTATCTAGATTTGAAAGGTTAGCTACTATGTATGGGCTAGAGAAAGAGAGATGGAGTATGAAGGTATCTCAGGGGCTTAGGGGAACCTCTTATGAGGTCTTCGTCAAACTGAGCAAGGATGATCAAGATGACTACGACATTCTTAAGCAAGCTCTTCTAGTTAGATATGAGAAAAACAGTGAATTTTACAGAAAGAAATTTAGGGATGCCAAACTGTTGACTGGAGAGACTTACCACCAGTTCTCTGCACGCCTGGAGACATACCTGGAGAAATGGACTGCTCTGGGGAAAACCCAAGATTTAAAGGAAATGATTATGACTGAGCAGTTAAGAGAGTCCATGGCTCCAGACCTGAGAAAATTTCTCACGGAACAGGGTGCTGAGAGGCTGGGGGAGATCTTAAATGTGGCTGAGAGATATCAGGCAGCCCAGTCTGAGATAGCAAGTTTAAAGAAGAAGCCTATAGACCATGATAAAGCTCCACCAAACCAAAACCAACCTACCTATGAACACAGAGATAAGTTTAATAAGGGTAAAGCCTATTATGATAAGCCAAGTTTTGACCAACGAGATAGAAACTCGCATTTCAGAGAAAGGAGACCCTACAAACCAGAAGGGAAATATTGTAAAGTATGTAGGATGAATAATCATAATACTATTGACTGTGGTAGGAAAGTTCCTCCATATCACGCGGCCTGCATGATAACAGTGGACAAGGGGAAGAAGAAACTGACAGAGAATCATATTAATCTTCAGCATCCCCCATCTGTGAAGAAGTGACATGTAATGGTGCCAAGGTTAGGTGCCTTTACGATTCAGGTTTAGAATATGACTCAGTTGTGAGTGCAACCCTAGTGCACCCTGAACAGTATACCACAGAGACAGTGGAGATACAAGGGGCCGTAAAGGGAATAGACACCATGACACTTCCAGTAGCCGAGATCAATGTAGAGACAATTTACGTGGAAGGAGTGATCAGAGCAGCCGTGTGTGACGACCTTAATTACCCGCTGGTGTTAGGAAGTAAATATGTTTTTCTAGGGAGCCCGGTAAAACCTGTGGTAATGGCCACGCTTCAGGTTAGGTCGACCCCTAGTAGAACGGAGGAGGAACCACCACTAGTTTATTCTCATAAGCAGATGAGAAAGGCCCAGGCAAAGGATAAAACATTAAAACCTTGCTTTGACAAATTGCCAACCAGCCATGCACACCCTAAGAAAGGACAATTTTATTTGAAGGAGGGACTGCTCTTCAGGAAAGCTAGAGCAGGATCCAAAGAACAGGGACAGTTGGTATTGCCAATTCCCTACAGGGAAAAAGTGATGGCACAAGCTCATGTTGTACCCGACGGTGGACACCAGAGGAATGGAACCACACGTCAAAGGACATCGGAAAAATATTACTGGCCCCAAGTAGCTGCTGATATTTCACAATTTGTGGGGGCCTGTGAAAAATGTAGCAAGGTACAGTCCCCAAGTTGGGAAAATTATAATCAGATGCCAGCCAAGCATTCTGAAACATATGGGCCGGAAAATAATAAGGTTGACATAGAGGATAGGTATCCACCTTCCCACCAACAGTTTTCACCGAAAATATTTAGATTAGCAACTCTGAGAAGGGCATCCAGAGAAAATAGAAACTCAGACCAGTCAACCCAGGCTCAGTTTGAAGCCGCAGTTAGGGAACTGGCTGAAATTAATATTGAAGATAATCCGCCAGATTTGAACCCGAAACAAAATGTTAGAAGAAAAGTGGGGAGTGGACGAGTGAGCAATCCGGAAAATGCTCACAGCGCTTCACAATATGGCTATTAATTTAGCCTGAAAAGGGCACTGGTGACATTGGTAGTCACCCGACCCTACACCGTCCAATAGGGAAGTATTGATCGGACCCTGGATGGAGATCACCCACACATATTATAGCAAAGATAAGGGAGAATTGATTTCTGATGCAGAAACTCATTTCCCCACATATTATCTTATTTCACCAAATTGTCGGTAGGCGGAGAATATAGTTGGTGAATATGGCCTCCATTTGAGTGGCACATTATAGAATATTATTAGAAGGGTGTTTCCACATTCAATCAAGCCTGAGATCAGACCAATTGTTGGCTGTGAACATTTCGGAGGAGCAGAGTGCCTCCATTGTTGTCTTTTTGAATTGAGGATAGTCCGAGTGTTTATTAAGGCTGATCAGGAAATTATTGGATCCCCTACACAACTCAGATATCACCATATAGATCAACTCCTCATAACGTACAATTTGAGGAACATCTAATATTCTCGGGACATGTCGTTGAGCAGACTCAGAGAAGAGAAATGGTGAATACTGATTGCTAAGCAGCATTAAGACAAGCAGTAACACTTGCAGCTGTTCAGTAACATAACTGAAATAGATTCTTGGATTGCAGAGGTCTGAGGCAGCTTTCTTGAGTTGTGCTTACTTTGAATGACCCCACTGCAGAAATCCATGAAAACACAACGGCAGGAAAAGCCTAGGGAATAGTACTTTATTTACGCTAATTGTCTCACAGATAATAACTTGCAGTGAATGCATGTTTTAGGAAAGGAGGTGTGTAGTAAAATCTGTGAGAACAAACGCTAAATTCCATAGAATTGTACTCCCAAATGCATATATATAGACCCAGCCCGTTTGTGTCTGACTGGCTTCTTCCCATATGCCAGCAGCACGCTAAAATTTGTATACCGAAGTAAGGCCTAAACGATTTGCCGCGGTTTAACATTATACACTTTGCTAGCGTTGGTTTTGAGATTAAAGATTTTCTTGTGCCAGAAATGCGATACCATGACTGGCGTTTGGACCCCCTTTTTCTCGACACGCGTTCTGGGCGATATATACACACACGCAATGTGACGTGGCGCCGTTAGGTCTGCAGGCATAAGGTAGTTTAAAATAAAAGGAAAAATTAAGGTTAACGTCCGATTTTTTTGAAAATGCAGGATAAGGTAGTTTAAAATAAAAGGAAAAATTAAGGTTAACGTCCGATAAGGAGTGTCACGGTTCGTGTTTACCAATTTAAAATTGAAGCATTGTAGGAAATAAAAAGATACTAGGAATTGGAAAGACATACAAGAATAAATATGTACTGACTGTGTAATAGATAACAGCAGGATTAATAAGTATGTATGAGTATTTAAAACTATTAAGAAATAAAGAAGTTGGACAGAAGACAGATAGACTTGAAAATCTTTCTCAGTTTCGCCCGTAGGTAGGTGGGGTAAAAGGGGAAGGAGTCCTTAATTTGAATATTTGAGGTCAGTTTTATTTGAAAAGGAACGCTATTCACGAAACAGTCTCTGATTGGCTGTAGTGTAATAGACTAACGGTTGTACAAAAACCAATTAGTAGTTGGTATTAGGGGCCACTTGTTAACTAAAATTGATACACTAAGGACGTTGTTGTTATAGACAAGGCAAGAGTACTGTCTTGGTTGCTAATTCTGCATAGCAGCTATCTGGATTTGTTACCATATATCGCCCTATTCAACAACTTGGTGTATAAAATTTCTTTGAATGCGAGTTTCATCTACGAGTGAGCCCAGGTGACCTAACACCTGTCCTTAAGTTCTGCAGTGAGGCCTAACTACTGAGTGCCTACACAGTGATTTACCTATAGAAGCAGAATCGTGTCTTGGCAGTGGAGGCTGGCGTTTTATACATACTTCAACCAGCCTGGTTCCAGAGACCTCAGATAAGACTTGTCTGGGAAATTGATATCACAAACACTCCACTCTCTCAGTTTTCACAAAAGATAGTGTATCAGACAGTGAGGAACAAAAACGTTCAATAAACTTGTACCCTTTTCTAGGAGCAAGAGATACTTGACATTTTCCCAGCTTGAAACATATAAGTAATTGTGGGATAACACCGACTCAAGGACAGTTGTAAAATAATTGGTTGTAAATAATTTTATTATCATGTTGAGTTGATTATTCCTGTGTCAGAAGAATAACTAGATACAGGAAAATAAATTATAAAAAAATAAGTTACATTCCAAACTTTACTCAGTGACTTGTTTAATCATTGTTTATTAGTAATAGGTGTAGTTGTTGTCTTGTTCATACATTTCATCACATTGCATATACCCTAGACACTTGCTAGACAACCTACACACACCAATACACTTCAGTAGGGGAAGATATATAATCGGGTGAGGTCGTGGTGGAAGCAGACAAGTACCCTGTAAACTTATTTGTATTTAATAAACCTCAGGGACTTGCATAGCTGACCTCACACCAGATACCATTAATATAAAAAAGGTAAAGGAACCCGTTACACGCCCATTGAGGCATATTGGGTATATGGTGTTAGGCCCATATTATGTTGACCGTCGGCACACGAGGGGTGATGTGGTCGGCATCACGCCGGCCGCCTTAACCTTCCCAGAGTAGCTCTGGTACCCATTTGGGGGCTGGGTCGACCCAGGAGCCGTTTGTGGTCTAAAAATTTTCCGCCTCATCTGGGGATCGAACCATAGACCACTGTGCTAGGAAGCCAGTGCACTAACCACTATGCTACCGCGGCTCCATATTAATATAATATTGAAACCAATAATAACAATCAATTCACCACAGTTGGGCGGAGAATACAGTTGGTGAATATGGCCTCCGCTTGAGTGGCACATTATAGAATCATATATGAACATTATTAAAGGGTGTTTCCAAATTCAAGTCAAGCCATAGTGCAGACCACTAGATGGCTGAGTGCACATCGGAGAGGAGCACATTGAATTCATATGTTGCTTTTTGGATTGAAATTGTTCCGAGTGTTTTATCCCGGCTGATAAGAGAATTATTGGATCCTCTACATAACTCTGCTATCATCGTGTTATAGATTCTTTCCTCATAACGATTGCAACCTTGAGGAAATTCTAAGAACCTCTGGACATGTCAATGAACAGACTCAGAGAAGAGAAATGGTGGATACTGATTGATAAGCAGCATTAAGACAAGCAGTAACACTTGCAGCTGTTCAATAACATAACTGAAATAGACTCTTGGATTGCAGAGGTTTGAGGCAACCTTCATCAGTAGTGCCTACTTTGAATGACCCCACTGCAGAAATCCATGAGCATACCAAGGGCAGAGTAAAGCCTAGTTGAGCAAATTTGATCTATGTGTATCACGGATTATAAACTTGCTTCAGAAAGCATGTTCTTAAGCGGGGAGATATGTAGTAAGATCCCTGATACCCCGATCATATAGATAAAATATTACTGCTTATAAATTCAAATACTATAGAGATAAAATAGGGAGTTGTGTTCAACATCGTCACCATCGCCCGCAGTCGTGTTGGTTCTAACAAGCAGTACCGCCATAGTAAACGATACACAAAACTGCTAGCTTTTCCCCTCTCCGCAATACCAATTTCCACTAAAACAAAAGCCTTTTGACAGACCGAAATGCATAGTTAGTTTCAAACGGAATGATAGAATAAAGAAACGGAGGAGTGAAATGAGAGACGGAAGAATGCAACCTTAACAAGCGTTGGTTTTTGAATCTCGAACTAGAACGACAGGCGACAGCTGACGTCACAGACTTGCTTAGTCTAACACTAAACGGGAATGAATGGTTGAGAGTTTGAAAAAAACTACTTGGCGTTAGTTACGTTGTTGCTATTGCATATTTTTCTCCCCAAAAAGTATCTGCTATTGAATGAGAGGAAACCCCACCGCTTTGTCTCCTACCCGTAGTGACAATTTAAATCTAACGAAACCGTTTTGCGTTAGGCAAAACGCGTACAAGCAAGAGAGAGAGAAATGTAAGTGGGGGATTTGCATGGAGGCATATTTGAAAAGACAGCTTATGCAGTAAATAAAGGGTGGCCCAAGAAACCTCGATGAATAATAAAATAAAAGCAAGGACAGTTGACCAATAAAATGATAATATTTGTTTATTAGAAGACAATACTACCCACAATGTTATAATATCTTACAGTAAAAACGCTTAGATAATAACAGAAATATGGTAAAGAAAAGACATAGAGACAGACGCATTGATGTTCTCACTCAACTTTGCCAGTCTTGGGAAAGGGGGGCACGTTACATTTTTGAAAGTGTAATTTATTTTTTGAAAGAAAGAGGCTAGTGGGCATAACATAATTCGATTGGCTGTGGTAGAATAGACTAACAGTAGTAATAAAAACGATTTGAAACCAGGGAAGAAAAAAATCTCACAAGTAGTGTTAGCATCAGACGCAAGGAATACATGACCAGTGCCTTTGCTGTTCTGCATCAGTGGCGATCTGAATGTGCCCATTGATCGCCAGTTAACCTACAAATTGTGTATTATTTCATTGATGCGGTAAGATAAACATTTATGTAAACCTTATTATTGATATGTATTTGTATTATTGAATGTATATGCATTATTGATTGGGTAGAGGCATACCTAGAAAGGCGCCAACCTCAAAACTTTGAGTCATGCCACAAATGTTATTAGGAAAGTGTAAAGATCTGAAGTTGATTCTTTATCATTATAATATTAGCACTGACTGACTGGTCTTAGAGATTGATTAAATGGTGATGGGTGTTACCTTAATGGTTATATAGTTCATACGCCCACACAGAGCAGAACATAATTCTTATATCACGCGAATGTCAAAATATCAAGTTCTGTGCTACTAACATATCACTGCTATACACGAGATCCTGCTATTGAATTCATTCTGTTTGTTGACCTAGATTTCCGCCACCCAGGCTATTTACGCGAATACGTAGGTGTAAGCTCCTTCTAAACTGAAAACCAACACTGTTACTATATGTGGTTTCAGTCTGATGATTACTCCTTTTAATAGTTTAATGGCTATTTATGGTCATGCGTGACTACCGTCACGCCTACTGTTCTCCTACCGTGTTAAATGTTGTAGTGAGTGTGCGTGGTGCATTCACACGCCACAGATACACACATCAGAGGCATGGAATGGCGTAACGGCAGGTGTACTGTTAATAACGTTTATTTACACCACAACACGTTCATGAAATACACAGAATACACAGTCACAATTAAGTACAAGTCATAGCAATACAATAATACAGTACTCCAGTCACATCTCCACTTCTCATAATCATGAGCGTTATATAATGTTACTACTGTTCTCTCAGCAACGGTCGGCATCCCCGTGCTAATATAATAATATTAATACTGGATCCTCTCAGCAACGGTCGGCATCACCGTGCTTATATAATGAATTCCTCAAATATGCCTCATCAAAGACGCTCTCAACATTGGCGCTCTAATGTAAATAATAAATGGCCGTCTAGCAACGGTCGGCATCCCCGTGCTAATATGATGATATTAATACTGGATCCTCTCAGCAACGGTCGGCATCACCGTGCTTATATAATGAATTCCTCAAATATGCCTCATCAAAGACGCTCTCAACATTGGCGCTCTAATGTAAATAATAAATGGCCTCTCCAACGATGCTTCCAACATCAGCATTATAATAACTAGACAATGGATCCTTTTTCCCAGCAACGGTTGTCCAATAAATAATGGCCTCCTTAAATATGCTTCATCAAAGACGCTCTCAACCTTGGCGCTTTAATATAACTGTGGATCCTTTCAAAATAACAATTGCCTCCTCAAATATCATATAGATCCGGTTAGCCAACGGACATCATCCTCGCCGTGCTAACTACATCAATGGTGAATACTTTCGGCAATTTCTCGCAAGACTGCACTCCCTGGCAATCTGCAGTAATCTCGCCTTCACTCATCTTGACATTTATATATTCAAACATACGTCCTGGATCCTTACCTCTTCAACAATACTCACAAACACAATTCTCCAATAAATTCAGAAATTATAGGCCTACACAAATAATATGGCCTTTATAACTTTTGCACTGCGCAGGCATTCTCAAAACACACACTGTAGAACCGACCTCTCCCGTCGGTACCCAAAACAGAATGCAATTAGTCCACACACTAGACCCGCCAAAAAAGACACGAGACTCGGTTGTTTAAAAAACACAACTCAGTCTCGATAATTGCATGGGCTAGTCACACGAGCTTACTCACAGCTCAAGACAGTTCAGAGAAAAAAACATCTCCGCGATTTGAACTGACCAGTGTTCGCCACTTGGAAACTTCTCGATCACACGAGGGAATTCCCCTAATACATTTTTAACTTAACATCAGCTTAACCAAGCACCGTAACCCGTAATCGAATCTATTTGCTTAACATTTTCAAGATCACCTCCCCTTTGATAACATTTACTCTGTAACAGAAAGATTATCATCTTGCATTAAAGCCAGACAGGCTTACTGAGACTTTGCGAGAAAATAAAAATACATAAAAGGGGAAATTGATGCATATTATTATGATGTAAGACCAGAAAACCACTGGCCGTCTTCAGCAAGTCACAGTGTTTGCACATGACTTTATAAATTTAACTATAATTTCTTCTATGACAAGGAATGTATCAAACGGATGTTTGAAGATTACCTGATGATGAATAGGGCACCAAATCAGATAGGAACGATAGCTATTTATTTAGCACCTCCACTGATCTTGAAACTGTTGATAATGTTTAATTGTTTAGAGATGGAGATAGGTGTATGATGTACTGAGGAGGCCTTAATCCTCTGATTTCAGGGTTCCATCGTGAAACAATCAGTGAGCCACATACCAAAATATACGTACTCCTGAAGCTGCAAGCTCGAGGCAAAAATTATCTGTTTGCCTTAAATACAAAGAGTTCTAAAGCAGTGCTCAGACGTTGCAGTCGTGAAGAAGATGGTTGTGAGAAGGACATCACAGCGTTCCAGAAAATAAAGTTAAGCCCAATTGTCCACGGGCGTGTGTTAGTTCATTTAACCATACTCTGCATCATTATTATATCAATCAGTATTCTTGACATGAGGATACAAGTCGTTCATCAGAAGCGTGTCCCTTCATAGGAGTTATTGCTTCATCAGAACATTTCCAGTCAGAAACAATTTATATTAATATTAACAGACACAATTGTTGTTTTAAATTACTTTGCTGTAAATAAATTGCCTTATATTTTGAGTTTAAACAGTCCTGTATCCCAGCAATTGAGATACAGGAAAATAAAATTGTGAAAAATATTATCATTTAAAATTTACCCAGTGACTTGTTTAATTACTTGTTCATTAAGTTATAGGTGTAGTTGTTGTCATTTTATTAACATTACATTGCATATTACCCTAGACACCTAGCCAGATAACATCCAGACACCTTAACATATAATTAGGATCAAAATATATAGCAGATTGAGGTAGTAGGGTGGTAGCAGACAGGTACCCTGAGAACAACTTCATCAACAATTAGACTCAGGGACTTGCATAGCTGACCTCACATCTGTAGACAATTAATACTTTACTTTTTTAACATCTAAACCCACCACAAGCACAATGAAGGTGTAGCCATTATTCTACAGAAAGGACATTACTGGAAGGGAAACCCATCAACAACTGACTGATAAGATTAAGATTGAGAGGTAGATTCACCTACACTACAATAATACAATGCTACGCACCAACGATTGACAGCGATGAAGAGGTCAAGGATGAATTTTATCAACAACTGCAGAAAGAAATGGAAGACACACCTAGATATGATCTTATTATAGTAATGGGAGACCTCAATGCGAAAATTGGTACACACAATACATATAATGAAAGAGTAATGGGGAAATGCGGCAGCGGAACAGCAAACGAAAATGGGGATAAATTAATACGTTTCTGTAGTATTAACAACCTGGTCATTGGAGGAACACTTTTCCCACATAAAAAAATTCACAAATTAACATGGGAATCACCAAATGGTCGGGACAGAAACCAGATAGACCACATCATGATTAAAGGTAGATGGAGACATGCATTACAAGATGTGAAGGTAAGAAAAGGTGCAGATGTGGGAAGTGATCACCATTTAGTAGCAGTAAAACTGAAAGTGAAACTAAGAAGGGCTGGACCAACTGTAACTACACAGAAAAGGTTTGACATCAGCAAATTGAAGGACCCCCTTACCAGAAAAGCATTTGCGGCTGACATAAAGAAACGATATCAATTTCCCAAAAGTCAGGAAAAGACATTGACTGATGATATAGACCAGAAATTCAACACCATTTCAACAATATATAAGAAAAGCAGCAAATCATGCTTTGGATTCCAGGAAAGGAAGAAGCAAGACTGGATAACACCAGAAACATTAAACACCATAACACTGAGAAAGGAAATGAAAAGAAAGAAAACAAGTGAAGTCCCCCAGGTTAAAGCAACTATATAGCGAACAGTACAGTCAGCTGGACAAGGAAGTTAAACGCCAAACCCGAGCCAACAAAAGGAATTTCCTAGTCGATCTTGCAAGAGAGGCAGAAGAGGCAGCACTGAGAAATGAACAAAGCACAGTATACAAAATAACTAAATTCATCAGCGGAACACGAGGTGCAAACAACATTACATTAGTAAGAGATAAGAAAGGAAATCTCATCACGACAGCAGAGGGACAGGAAACAAGATGGGCAGAGGACTTCAGAGAAACTCTGAACAAGGAACCACCAGAGACACAATTGAATGTTCCTGAGGCTGAAAACGATCTAGATGTACAGACATACCACGTAAAGAAGAAATCATCACAGCAATCAAAGAGTTAAAGAACGGAAAAGCTCCTGGCCATGATAACTTAAATGCAGAGCTATTTAAGACAGACCCTGAGCTAGCAGCAGAACTATTAGAACCACTATTTGCACAAGTCTGGAAAACAGGGACAACACCATCAGAGTGGAACAAAGGAATAATTGTCAAATTGCCCAAGAAAGGAGATCTTGCAGACTGCAATAATTGGAGAGGAATCACTCTTCTCTCAGTTCCCAGCAAAATAATTATACAGAGAATTTCAAAAGCAGCAGACCACAAACTGAGGAAAGAACAAGCAGGATTTAGAAAGAACAGAAGATGTGTAGATCATATATTCACTCTCAGGAACATTATAGAGCAGTGCTCAGAATGGCAAAGACAGCTGTACATTAATTTCGTTGATTTTGAAAAGGCTTTTGACAGCATACATAGGGACAGTTTATGGAAAATACTGAGGGCTTATGGAATTCCAAGCGGCATAGTGTCAATCATAAAAAAGCCTCTATGCCAACTTTACGTGTAGTGTTGGGCAGAGCAACCTAACCTTTGAGGTGAAGACAGGAGTACGACAGGGATGCCCCTTATCAACCACTCTATTTCTAACAGTCATAGACTGGGTGATGCGCCAGACAACAGAGGGCAGTCCAAGAGGAATAAGATGGACTACATTCTCTACATTGGAAGATCTGGAATATGCAGATGACATTGCACTACTAGCACATTCACATCAACACATCCAGGAAAAAAAACGGATAGACTTAATAAGTTTAGCCAGCAGGTGTGCTTTGTGGTGAAGTGGGATGTTATAAATACTTATAGGGGACTTAGTGTACTGACTGAGATCAGCTGTGAAGGTATCTATATCTATTAAGAGTAGTGTATTATAGATAACCTTACTTGCACCACATATCTATATATCTCAGTCAGAATTATTCTGGAATAGTGTGATGCTACGTTATGTGTCTAGGGTATGAGTATGGTGAAGTGTAAGTCACAACAACAGACAGATAAACAATTTAATGTAATCCACTACTCTTGACAACACTGTGACACTCACATACATATAACACTCTCCACGGCCATCGTGAAATAGTCACTGATAAACTTTCAAATAACAATATGTATTCATTACTGGCATGAATGAATATGTGTCCTGATTCAACTACAAGGGAACCAGGAATCACAATCAATTTAAATTACAACTTATGTACAGAATGTATTTAATATGAATATTGTAGTGACATATATTATTACAAATGTTCTATGTGTGTCAGTTGTGTAGTAGTAAAATGAGGTAATACTGGTTTTGTTTTGTTCAAGCTCTGTTGGTATTTGTCATCATGACTTCAATAGTTTGTCTTTAGGGACTAGGATTGGAGATGTTCACAGTTCCTGATTTTAAGATAAGTAAATTCCCCTCTGAATAGTATTTTTATAAAGTTATTTCAAGATGAGGGGGCATAATGTTGAGCTCAGCTGGCCAACTCTGCTTATCTTGAGTGATGGCGGCAGGAGAGGACTCCTCTGCTCGAATTCTCCTCTGGGCTCAGGAGACACCTCACTGATAGCTAAAAAGACCAAGGAGTATGCTGTCCGACACTGGATTCAGCAAATCTCTGACCAGATGCTGCTCAGTACCATCAAGACCACTGTCCCTGAAATCAAGAAGGATGTACCTTCTACTTCATAACTAATTTATATTTTCTTTTTACACTGATCACAATACATCACAAACATTGCGTTCAGAGCGTTAGGCCAACAGTCAGCTTCATCTGAAATACTTTATACCAGCATTACCATCCTTAATGGTCACTACGCCTCTGCACTTCCAGCATTATTTCTTTCTAGTCAATCATCCAGGTGTCAGTGTACTGTTTGGCCATTCCATGCCGTTTTACTTCTCTCCGACACCCTCTGTTCAGGCTGGAGCATTACAGGCTTTACCTCACGTTGGCCACTGAACTACACATATATATACAGGCATAAATCAACAATTCACATTCAATTTTCATTAAAAGATATTAAATGGTTCAAGCTTACCACAATTCATACGAATAACACAGATACGTTGATTAGCAATGAATTCTGGCACAAACTGGCACAAACTTCCATCTGCCTATGTTCCAGGCTTTTATTGAGCCAAATATATGCTGGCTTCAACGCACTGATGCTTTATCAAGCTATTTTAAACAAGTGGTTTCGAACTAACGCTCCCAAGTGTGTATATCAGCGAGTCTGACCAATGAGCCCCGTTTCGACAAGTGTTTGAAAAAATGTTGCCTTTCCCCGTTTCCCCTAACAACCAAGATAGTATTTATAGCCCGACCAATCGTGGTTAGGCTTTCATTTGTTGCGCTCCAATCAATTTGGAGTTTACATGGTAGGCTATTTATGTAACGTAAGGTTTTTTTCAAACACGTTATAAAAAAATTTTATGAGCAGAAATGATTTCATGCTGTCAGGCAGCCTCACTATTTTATTTTGGGTATAATTTATTAATTCCTGGACTATTGGCGTAACGTTTTACATATTATTTGTCAGCAAGCCCTAAGGAACCCAAAAATACTAATTTAAAGGAGCTACGTGGCTGCGTTCAAAATATGCAATTTCTTCTACCTCCTGTTTGGAAGATGTGCTGTCTGGGTACTGTTATGTGTTCAAACGTAAACCCATCTATTGTTATCTTTTCTAATAAGAGTCTGTTATGATTTATAAACCTAACTCTGGGAAAGGGTAGTGTATTTTATCACTGTCCGTCTGAAAAAGTTAGTGCTTGTAGACTTACACGCGTGATGCCAGCATTTGTATATCGCGCGTCGCGTGTTGCATGCGTTCCTGATTTTCAGCCCTCCCCTCTCGCTATCCTTTTGTCCATCTGTTCGTTCGTTTTGGTAACGTAATATAATTAATGTTAGGATTAATTTAGGTCATTACGCAGTCTCTCAATGTTTTTCTTAGAAATGCAGCACACGTTTCATTGAAGAAGGCGGGTAATAATACAGTAAGCTTTTATATCAACGTGAAAGCGTTACAATTTGCAGACGAAGCAGAAAACAAGGGGATTTCGAGTACATTCTTTGTGACAGCACTGTTATTTTACCATTGCTCTTCTCTTTATTAATTTTATTTGTTAGGCTTCATATTTACCTAATAATTTATATATGTGGATTAGAATATTTCATGACACCTCCCCTCTTAAAACAGACATTATATGTCAGTCCTTTATTCTATATACACATAGAGAAATTTATTATTATTTCTGGGGTTTACGGTGATTCTCATCACACGGATGGCGGCTTAAAAAATCCGCTCCCAGATTGGTTTTTCCAGATATATATTCAATGCTAAAATTATATGGAGCCAGAAGCAAAGACCATCGGAGTAACCTAGAGTTCTCATGCTTAGCCTGTGCTAAAAAACGATAAAGGTTTGTGGTCAGTTTGCAACTTAAATGCCTTCCCATATAGATAAATATTGAATTTCTTTATTGCCCATATTACTGCAAGACATTCTTTTTCGCTAGTTGAGTAGTTGATTTCAGCTTTATTCAACTTTCTGCTAGCATATGCCACTGGGCTTAATTCCCCATCCAATGCATCTGATTTCTGTAGTAAAGTTGCACCTAACCCAATATTACTTGCATCCGTCCTTACAATGAATTCTTGACTTAAGTCAGGTAATTTCAAAATGGGTTTACTTGTGAGCTTTTCCTTCAATTCTTGGTAAGTCATTTCACATTGTGGAGTCCATGTAATGCGATCTGGATGTCCTTTACGTGTCAATTCCGTTAAAGGTGCACATATGGAATTAAAGTTTTTGATATACTCTGGTAGAAACCACATAATGAGACAAAGGATCTCACGTCCTTCTTGGTTTGTGGTCTCGGGGCTTTCTGTAGTTTCTCTAAATTCTTTGGGTCAGGGGTCATGTTTCCCTGATAAACTGTGTGTCCCAAAAATTCCAATTCTTTACATCCAACGCAACATTTGGTTGGTCGGGCTGTTAAATTTGCCTCCCTAAGTCGATCAAACAGCATGTTCAGAGAGTCAATGTGTTCCTCAAATGTTTCTGTTGCTATAAGGATATCATCCATAAAATTTGTTATACAGGGATTATTCAGAGGATCCAATAATTTTCTCATCATTCTAGAGAAGACACTAGGCGCATTCTTCAATCCAAATGGCAATCTATTAAACTCATAGTGTCCTTCTGAGGTACTAAAAGCTAGGTATGGTCTAACCTCAGGCTTTACTGGAATCTGATAGTATCCTTTACTCAGATCCACTTTTGAGAAATATTTAGCTTTATTTAGTCTGGCAAACAGCTGATTTGTATCCGGCAATGGATCCACCTGTCCTTCTGTAATAGCATTCAGTCTCCTGTAATCTATACAGAGTCTATGTTCTCCAGAGGGCTTCCTTAAAAGTACAACACCGGAACTATACGAAGACTCACTGTGCGAAATAATTCCTTCCTTCAATAGATAGTCTATCTCTTCCTTCAAAGCTTTTTCCTTAGCAAACGGAATCGAATATGGTTTCATACAGACAGGAGTGGAGTCTATGAGTTTCATATCATATTCCAATAGGTTTGTATGCCCTGGTCGGTCTGTTAACACCTCTGCATGATTATTTAGAACCTGTTGCACTCTCTCTTTCTGAGTTTTCGTTAAATGTGTACTGATTTTCACCTGTGCTGCTGTCTCACAGGGGTGTAATGGATATTCAAATGATGAAAGTGGTTCCTTTTTCATCTCCATGGCGATGGACAAGGTCAACAAGTGTGTCTCTTCCTGATGTTCTCTTTCCAAATATTTCTTCAGGAGATTCACATGATAGATTTTTTTTTTTTTTCCCTTCTTATCTATCTTATAATTTGTTCTAGACACCTTCTCTAGAACTGTATATGGACCCTGCCATCCAATTTGTAACTTATTCTGACTCCCGGGCAAAAGAAGCAGTACCTTCTCTCCCACAGCCAAATTTCTGTCTTTCGCCTTCCTGTTATAATAGGCAGCATGTTTCTTCCTGGCTTGTTTCAAATTTTCATTGGCAAGTTTCCAGCCAGTTTTTAACCGAGTCGTCAGCTCATTCACATATTGGTATGAAGATGTAATGTTTTCCTCTGCCTTTTCATCAGTCCACGTTCTTAACAAAGCTTCAAGTGGACCTTTTATTGTGTGGACCTATTTGTCCATGCACCGGTATGGTCTCTTCCACTCGAAGCTTTATAGTGATGATTTTTCCTCCCAGGGTTATCATTCACAAAACGACCGCTACCAATTTTTCTTTTGGGGCTGTCTCCCCTCTTAAAATTCTTGATGAGAGATTTCCTCTCTACATCTTCTTCCTCCAGTTTGTTTAAGTCCGATTGAGGGATTTTCGGCTTATCCTGGGGTAAGACATCTTTTTGCACTCTCCGCATAGTGGCCATTGTAAAACAGTTAAGTGAAGCTTGTCCGTGAAAAGGGGCTTCCCATTCCATTTGGTCCACTTTATCAAATCTATTTCTCTTTTTATTGTCAGGCCTGATTTTGCCCCATGGCGTGTCCAGGTCCTGATCCATGTTCCCATTTGTGGGTGTTCCCTCATGTGCTATGCTACACCTTTCTACAAAATTCTCAATGTCCCATCTTGCTTTGGGCCAATAATAATTGTGAGCCACCTTTTGAATGATGGTACCTATCTTCTCATGGTCCCCATCTGGTTTCACATGTAGGCTCCTTATTAATTCTGTCCTATATCTCTTTGGAAGAACCAGCTGTCCGTGACCATGGGATCTAGTTCCAGTCTTCCTATACATCAACTTGTTTTTCATGTAAAAATCTCCCTTGCCTGGAGTTGTATGACAAGTTGACAATTTTCTGAAACAAGGCTTGAGTGTTTTATCCCCAGCCTGTGCCTTCCTCATCTCTTCTGGAGTGGTATCTAACATAATATCCTCCTCCTGTCTTGAGGTCGACCTGACCTGAAGGGTTGCCATATACACAGGTTTCCTTCTGCACCGGTCAGTGTCATGATTGTCCATCTGACAATTTTTACACCACCTTTTTCCTTGGTTGAAAGATTTTCTTTCATCATATTTCCTTTCATCGAATTGTGGGAATTTATTTTTATTGTCATACCGTGGCCTATCAAATTGGTGCTTACCTTTATTTTGATCCCTAGGATCAAATTTATTAAAGTTCTGTGGTGCCCTAAAGTTGTCCACCTGTTTCTTTTTATTACCTGTTACCTCTGCTTGAGCTGCTTGATACCTTTCAGCAACATTTAGCAACTCATCCAGCCTCTCTGCACCTTGTTCCATGAGAAACTTTCTCAGGTCTGGAGCCATGGACTCTCTTAGTTGCTCTATAAGGACTATTTCCTTAAGATCTTGGGTTTTCCCCAGAGAAGTCCATTTCTCCAAGTATGTCTCTATGCGTGCAGAGAACTGGTGATAGGTTTCACCTGACAGTAGTTTAGCATTCCTAAATTTTTTCCTGTAAAACTCTGCATTCTTTTCATACCTTAACAAAAGAGCCTGCTTTAGCATGTCATAATTTTCCTGATCACCTCTGCTCATTTTTGCAAAAACTTCATAAGCTGCCCCACGAAGTCCCTGAGATAACTTTAAGCTCCACCTTTCTCTCTCTAACCCATACGTGGTAGCTAATAGCTCATACCTATTTATATAGCTCTCAATATCATCGTCTTTCTCAACAAAATGATCTAAATGAAAATTCATAGCTGAGGTTGAGGCTCCTTGAGTAACCGTAGCATCAGAGGCAAAGGGACTGGCACCATTTTCAGGAGCATGGCCTTGAAACTCAAACTCCCTTAGTCGTAACTCATGTTCCCTTTGTAATCTTTTATCTTCTGCTTCCCTTTCTGCAGCTAATTTCCTGTCTTCTCTTTCTGCAGCTAATCTTTTGTCTTCTCTTTCTGCTTCCAATTTCTTAGCCTCTTTGTCAGCCTCAATCTGCAACCTCTTAGTCTCAGCCTCAGCTTGCAACCTCTTAGTCTCAGCCTCTAACTTTCTTTCGGCCTCTTTTTCTAATCTTCTTTCTTCGCGTTCAATAAATTTGTCACATTCCGTTGTGACATAGGCAACCATAACTTGCCCATCTAATCCTAACTCTTTTGCAGTCTGAACCGCAGCAGATCGAAATTTGGCCAGGTCCGCCATTGTCTATTATGTAAATTTATACAATGTCTAACCAACAATTCAATCTCTAATGGACAACACAGGCACCGTGAGCTCAACCTTATTTTATTCCACCCAAGGATACCTTTTAATTCTTATATTCCCTGAAGTGAATTACCCCCAATATTTTTAATAGTTAAAGATTCAAAATCCCGGACGAGCCCCCAATATATGTGGTGAAGTGGGATGTTATAAATATTTATAGGGAACTTAGTGTACTGACTGAGATCAGCTGTGAAGGTATCTATATCTATTAAGAGTAGTGTATTATAGATAACCTTACTTGCTACCACATATCTATATATCTCAGTCAGAATTATTCTGGAATAGTGTGATGCTACGTTATGTGTCTAGGGTATGTGTATGAAGAAGTGTAAGTCACAACAACAGACAGATAAACAATTTAATGTAATCCACTACTCTTGACAACACTGTGACACTCACATACATATAACACTCTATGAGAATATCTTAAAGGAGGCACTGATAACTTTCAAATAACAATATGTATTCATTACTGGCATGAATGAATATGTGTCCTGATTCAACTACAAGGGAACCAGGAATCACAATCAATTTAAATTACAAGTTATGTACAGAATGTATTTAATATGAATATTGTAGTGACATATATTATTACAAATGTTCTATGTGTGTCAGTTTTGTAGTAGTAAAATGAGGTAATACTGGTTTTGTTTTGTTCAAGCTCTGTTGGTATTTGTCATCATGACTTCAATAGTTTGTCTTTAGGGACTAGTATTGGAGATGTTCACAGTTCCTGATTTTAAGATAAGTAAATTCCCCTCTGAATAGTATTTTTATAAAGTTATTTCAAGATGAGGGGGCATAATGTTGAGCTCAGCTGGCCAACTCTGCTTATCTTGAGTGATGGCGGCAGGAGAGGACTCCTCTGCTCGAATTCTCCTCTGGGCTCAGGAGACACCTCACTGATAGCTAAAAAGACCAAGGAGTATGCTGTCCGACACTGGATTCAGCAAATCTCTGACCAGATGCTGCTCAGTACCATCAAGACCACTGTCCCTGAAATCAAGAAGGATGTACCTTCTACTTCATAACTAATTTATATTTTCTTTTTACACTGATCACAATACATCACAAACATTGCGTTCAGAGCGTTAGGCCAACAGTCAGCTTCATCTGAAATACTTTATACCAGCATTACCATCCTTAATGGTCACTACGCCTCTGCACTTCCAGCATTATTTCTTTCTAGTCAATCATCCAGGTGTCAGTGTACTGTTTGGCCATTCCATGCCGTTTTACTTCTCTCCGACACCCTCTGTTCAGGCTGGAGCATTACAGGCTTTACCTCACGTTGGCCACTGAACTACACATATATATACAGGCATAAATCAACAATTCACATTCAATTTTCATTAAAAGATATTAAATGGTTCAAGCTTACCACAATTCATACGAATAACACAGATACGTTGATTAGCAATGAATTCTGGCACAAACTGGCACAAACTTCCATCTGCCTATGTTCCAGGCTTTTATTGAGCCAAATATATGCTGGCTTCAACGCACTGATGCTTTATCAAGCTATTTTAAACAAGTGGTTTCGAACTAACGCTCCCAAGTGTGTATATCAGCGAGTCTGACCAATGAGCCCCGTTTCGACAAGTGTTTGAAAAAATGTTACCTTTCCCCGTTTCCCCTAACAACCAAGATAGTATTTATAGCCTGACCAATCGTGGTTAGGCTTTCATTTGTTGCGCTCCAATCAATTTGGAGTTTACATGGTAGGCTATTTATGTAACGTAAGGTTTTTTTTTCAAACACGTTATAAAAAATTTTATGAGCAGAAATGATTTCATGCTGTCAGGCAGCCTCACTATTTTATTTTGGGTATAATTTATTAATTCCTGGACTATTGGCGTAACGTTTTACATATTATTTGTCAGCAAGCCCTAAGGAACCCAATAATACTAATTTAAAGGAGCTACGTGGCTGCGTTCAAAATATGCAATTTCTTCTACCTCCTGTTTGGAAGATGTGCTGTCTGGGTACTGTTATGTGTTCAAACGTAAACCCATCTATTGTTATCTTTTCTAATAAGAGTCTGTTATGATTTATAAACCTAACTCTGGGAAAGGGTAGTGTATTTTATCACTGTCCGTCTGAAAAAGTTAGTGCTTGTAGACTTACACGCGTGATGCCAGCATTTGTATATCGCGCGTCGCGTGTTGCATGCGTTCCTGATTTTCAGCCCTCCCCTCTCGCTATCCTTTTGTCCATCTGTTCGTTCGTTTTGGTAACGTAATATAATTAATGTTAGGATTAATTTAGGTCATTACGCAGTCTCTCAATGTTTTTTCTTAGAAATGCAGCACACGTTTCATTGAAGAAGGCGGGTAATAATACAGTAAGCTTTTATATCAACGTGAAAGCGTTACAATTTGCAGACGAAGCAGAAAACAAGGGGATTTCGAGTACATTCTTTGTGACAGCACTGTTATTTTACCATTGCTCTTCTCTTTATTAATTTTATTTGTTAGGCTTCATATTTACCTAATAATTTATATATGTGGATTAGAATATTTCATGACAGGCTTGAACATCAATTTAAAGAAGTCAGAGGTCATGACGCTCAATGTGAGCAACCCTGAGCCCATATCAGTAAGGAATCAGCAACTGGTACAGACAGACACCTACACATACCTAGGATGCATAGTAACACCAGACGGCGGGGCAGGCAAAGACGTCAACATCAGAATGAATAAGGCAAGAACAGCCTTCTTTAGCCTAAACAACATCTGGAAGTCCTCTCAATACAGCACAAGCACAAAATTAAGATTATATCAGAGCTGTGTGCTTTCTGTGCTTCTCTATGGTGCGGAATGCTGGAGAGTTACAGAGAAGGAAATGTCAAAATTGTCCTCTTTTCACACTACATGCCTAAGAAAAATTCACCGAATCTTTTGGCCGAATATCATCACCAACCAAGATCTGCTTACTCGGAGCAAGCAAGAGGACATGCACACCATCATAGCTGGCAGACGCTGGAGCTGGGTTGGCCATGTCCTCAGAAGAGACCCCGATGCCATCACAAGAACAGCTATGCTTTGGACCCCTGAAGGAAAACGAAAGAGAGGATGACCAAAAACAACCTGGCGGAGGACTGTGGAGGCTGAGATGCAAAGAATGAACCAGAGTTGGGGCACTGTACGAAGGATGGCCACCGATCGAGCAAAGTGGAATAAATTTTTTGTTGTCCTACAAGACGCCACTAGGCGTGATGACCACTGACTGCTTTGACGGTCGGCGGCTAAGGATCAAAGAAGATACAGGTCATTGTTAAAAACGAAAGACAGTTCTTTATTTTTCGAAGGTTCAAACGTGTTGCGCTAAAATTGTGTTTTTTGTTGTTGTTTTTTTTTTACTTTTCCAGTTGCTGTATATTTAGGCAACCGTACCCCATATTTCTTAGATTTACCTTGCCTGTAATCTTTTGATAAACACTAGACAATCTGAGATCTGTTTTCTGTTATAAAATCAGCAATGATGATATCTTCAGTCTTAGCCCGCGGGAGAAGGAAAAAAATCTGCGTATCTTCAAGTACTAAATACGCTTTTGGTTGGGTGTGGTTTTAAGGGCTGTCTTCATTGCACACGGACAACTCCATCAGTGCTCCGATCTCCTCCCTTAGATCACACAAGAAGAACTTAGCACAGTAGACGAACTCCGTAGCACCGGCGAAAATCCCAGTGTGTGCATATAGGAATCGCACATTCTATAAATATTTATGTGGTGGGTAGGTTTCCTAATTTTTAAATTTTGCCAGGGCAGCGGCCTTACAGCATACTCTTTACTATTTCCAACTTCTGTGGGATTTTTAACGTGCGCAGCTTGCACACGGGACCTCCTATTTTACCGCCCTTATCCGAGAAGGCTAGGTATCTGATCAACTACCCAGGAGATCGGAGGGGGGGGGGGGGGGGGACATTAGAATATCAACATATACTTTTACAGTATCAAAGATATTACCAATACAGAATGTTTGAGAAATTTCTAATAGATTAACCCTATATTGGAAGATCCTTAATATGTTACCTGTTATGGAAGGATTTCTGACGCTGTAAGCATACTGGATGGGTGTAGTTCCTGGGGGCTTCTCTGAAGAGATACAGAAAGAATAGGTCATCTGCACCCTCGAGCATGTCGTACAAGGCGACTAAATATGAGGTTGTGCGTGGTAGTGACAACCTCATGACGTAATATTAGTTGCCACAGGAAACATCCACTGCAAAAGTCATGTGACTGATTTGTGCAGGCTTCCAGCAAGGGCACCGTTTGTATTGGTGATTCATTAAATAAATAATGAAGGAAACCTGAGTCCTGTGGATAGTAAGTAAATAAATAAAGGTAATTAACAGGTACTCGTTGGACATAAAGGATGACACTAGACAACAGAAAAGAAAATATAAGTGATAGGCTTACCGAGAATCGAACCTAGGACCAACCAGACGGCGCCATCGCCTTGCTGTGACAGTACGTCGTGAATGGACGCTGAGCCAATTTTGCACCCCCAAAAAAGTGCATTATTGGCTGAAGTCATTCTCATGACACTCACACAGCTATGGTATAGGACCCGTGGACGACCAAGACAGTTTTAAAGACGCAATCACTAATATAACTTTCCTATCAGCAAGTATAGACCAAATAAAGGCCGAAATACTTGTGTCCAGTAATGACTCAATGCTCCGTTAGGAGCGCAAAGGGAAATAATGATGGTGATGATGAAGCATTCTGGGAAAACTCTCAATGCGTCGTGTTTGAGACAACTTTAGCGGTTTGGTTAATTCAGTGCTTCGCAACCGGTGTGTCGCCGATGTCTGCCAGGTGTGACGTCACACCAGACAGAATACATCATATAACAGTATACAAAATTATGTTACGGTAACGTATTGCAAAAGAATCTAGCACACACGATTTTATAAATAATAAGTTTCGTGTTTATCCTCCACCAATCCATCATAAAAAAGATTAGGGAGCTTGGTCTTATGATTGCAGCGAATTTTAAAACATTTGCCCTACCCACCTATTTAAATATTGTAATGTGCCGTAGAATTTTGAAAGGCACTTTAAGTCTGCCACGCAGTGAAAAAAGGATGCGGAGCACTGGTTTTTTAGCACATATTACAAAAATCGATATGGCTATTTAATATAGGAAAAATATAGACATTCATTCATTTGTGTATGAAAATGCTGTCTATGGTAAAAGCGAGAGAATCCATGTTTGATTCACACTTTTGATTATAGGAGTAATCGTTCTGGATATTGATCCGGCGCAAGGATATTGCGCTTACGTTTGTACTTATTTTTTAGGGCCAGAAAATATATTAATTTGCTTATTGTGTTTATGGCCTGAATTCATATGTATTACATATTATTAGTACAAGTAGAATCAGTCCTATATTGTATATTTTGGATGGGTAGGAGGGACTAGATTCTTGTTATTCCGGTCTAGCGGAAGTATGAGTTGTCTTGACAAGTCGTGATGAGTTCCGATGTACCGTGATAATGGCGGGTACGCACTTTTCAAAGGGCTGGTAGATTCTTAAGGAAATATGATTCATGAAGTGGTTTTCTTCTAAAGGAGATGGTATCTCTACTATAGTTTATGTTAGAGACTCTCCTAAGGTACGGTACAATGTATAATTCGGACTCCATGTATTGCCAGACCCTATTTTGATGATCTCATGTCGATTCGACCTAGATGGAACATTGTGCTTCGTATCGCTAGGGTCGTGTTTTGTATCGACAAAGATGACAGACTTTCCTACAGCGGTTATGGCTACGTGAATTAACCTGATCACCGTAGAGCTGTATGGGAACATTTATGAAATCATTTATAT
This sequence comes from Oreohelix idahoensis, assembly GCA_024509875.1. Classification (NCBI taxonomy): domain Eukaryota; kingdom Metazoa; phylum Mollusca; class Gastropoda; order Stylommatophora; family Oreohelicidae; genus Oreohelix; species Oreohelix idahoensis. The sequence goes on along the minus strand of JAMPIV010015265.1, from coordinate 54,410 downwards.
ACCCATTATAAATTAACTCTGGCTTATATTCTCCTTCCTATGAATGAGTGAACGACAACTCAGGGAGGCGGCCATGTTAGATTTCGGTCATCATATGTTTTGATCACTGCCAAGAGAACAGATTATTTATCCTATTATCGGACAGTGACAGGGAGATCTCAATCTTGCTAGAAACCCCCTCTTTCGTGGTTTCATAATATATGCTACAAACTATGGACGTCAAGTAACTTTAGTTATTTACCGATCTGCCTTCACTGACGCGTTTAGTCAGATAGGGGGATGCGGCCATAATGTATCATGACAATTGAACTTTTGATGTACTGCCCATTATTTCTGAATGTGTCATGACTTCAGATCTGCTATGTATACCTACAAATTGATATGTCAACATACCATGATGTACTCGTATGTCCCAGTGTGTACGTCTGAATAAATTGAGTAAACAAAGATTCCAGCAGTCTGCATTGGTGCCTTGTAGACACAAGTGTATGAGTGGTTATATTGGTCAGCACACGAACAGTACACCATTCGCGGTAATCACACTCTACACTTCTACTTCATACATACACCATCCTGCGTCGGTTGGAGTGACCAAGTTTAGGGCCTGCTTCCCCTGGAGCCTTTGCCTTCCCTAACTCAGGACTAGGGTGAGTTACCCATTTACAGCTGGGTAGACTGGAGCATGCCTGATCTCAACAACACCACTCTTCCTTACAGAGCATACAGACTGACACTTTACAGAGTGGAAAGAAGAAAAGAAACTTTACAGTGGCGAGCCAGATTCCTGGGTCCAGCTTACGCAGTTTTGTGTTGAGAATCACAGTTTACAGCTGAAAGAACATTTGTTTGAACACATCAACACCAGTAGGACAGCTATACAGTCGATGTCAGCTTGACCTGTATTACCGATAGGATGCTGTATCTAGGTCAGCGCTTGTTGACAGTTTTTTCGCTGTACAGACAGTATTACACAGGACAGTGGTATCAAGTGTAGAAAATATCTGGAGCAGTATTGTTGACATTTCTCAACGTACAGAAGAATCACAGTGTTGTTGAACATAAAGTGCATAGTTCATCGTTGGATCTTCATATGCTCAACAGAGAAAAATTGACAGTGTAATAGTTTAAAAATTAAATCTATTACTGAATAAAGTGGCAAGTTATTAGTATTAAAATAAACTGTGCCTGCTTTACAACACTATACCTGCAACACATTCCATTCATGACATAAATTATATTGTATGCTATATGCTATTTATGCTTACATGTTATTTGTTATGTATTAAATTAGTTTATGTTCTGTGTGACTAGTACAAGGTATGCCGAGTGACATTGGTCTGGTACTAGTATTCTATAGGTACACATTTTCTTAATTGGAAATTTGTTAGCAACAATTTGCTGCTATTTCTGTTAGTTGTGATGAGGTGTTCTTTTCTTCGTTGTTTTTGTTAATAATTTTGTGTTCCTTAGTTTTGTTTGATTTGTTTGTATAATTGTAGGTCTCATCTTTCCTTTCATTTCAGTTTTTTTTACACCCTTATGTTTATACACTGTGGCGTTATTTGTCTTGTTATATTATGGCAGTTATCATCACGGTTTCTGTGATCATTTTTTTTTTTCATTTCTCCTATTTAATTTAATTTGATCTCTGCAAATGTGTTCATATTGTCTTTTCTTGTTTGTCCTTTGTAATGTCTTTAGTTGACATATGACGTATAGTGGTATACACTGATAGTATAGTACAGATCAGTACTTTATGATTGTTATTGTTATAAAACAAAATGTACAAGACCTTTGTAAGGCTTGTCTCCCAAAGTGATTGGTAAAGGGAAATATTTTTTTTCCACAGGTACTCAAGTGATCTTTGATTACATTGAGGTATACAAGACCTTTGTAAGGCTTGTCTCCCACAGTATTTGAGATACAGTTATTGTTGTCCACAGGTACTCAAGTTATCATTGGTTATTATAAACCATACAAGTTTGGACTAAGACTAAGTCTATGGTATAGACTTGTCTCCCATTAAAGTGAAATAGGGTAATTTATTTACTTTTTCAGGTTTCTGATTTAAGAAGACAATATGTCTACATTAGATTATTTCATTGCACAAGGAAAATCTCTTGATAAGACTGGAAAAGACTTAGAACAATGGGCTGTTGCTCAATATGACAAAGCATTAGCTGCAGAAGAGAAAAAAACTGCTGCTGCTGTTGAAGAAAGAAAAGCTGCTGCTGAGGAAAAAAAAAGCTGCGGCTGAGGAGAGAAAACTTCAAATAGAAGAAAAAAAAAGCTGCTGCAGAAGAAAGGAAAGCTCTAGCTGAAGAAAAAAAGATTAGAAAAAGAAGCTGATACTGCTGCTGAACTTAAGAAATTGCAGATGCAAGTGGAGGAAAGGAGATTTGAGGCAGAACAGAAGAAATTAGAAGCTGATGCAGAGCAGAAAAAATTAGAAGTTGCTGCAGAACAGAAAAAATTAGAAGTTGCTGCAGAACAGAAAAAAATTAGAAGTTGCTGCTGCTGCAGAACAGAAAAAATTAGAAGTTGCTGCTGCTGCAGAACAGAAAAAATTAGAAGTTGCTGCTGCTGCAGAACAGAAAAAATTAGAAGCTGCTGCTGCTGCAGAACAGAAAAGATTAGATAGAGAAGCTGAAGAGAGAAAAGCAATAAGAGAACATGAGTTTGAATTAGAGAAATTAAAATTGACATGTATGAGTAATGTTAATCAGGCATCTGGTGGTAATGGTAAACCCTTTGTGTACAAGGTCAAGGTACCAGCGTTTAACCCTACCAGTGATGACATAACATTTTGGCTTTCTAGATTTGAACGGGCTTGTCGATCTCATAATGTTGACAAATCACAGTATGTGAATCAGTTGTCTGAAAATCTAAAAGGGGAGTCTCTGAGTAAGTTATATTTTGTTGAAGAGGCCGACAAAGATAATTATGATGCTGTTAGGGCAGCTTTGATAAAGAGATATCAGCTGTCTGAGGAAGGTTACCGTCTTGTGTTTAAAACAATGAGACCTGAGGTAGGTGTAGAATTCTCAGATTTCATCTCAAAAGCACGAATTACACTTTCACGATGGATTGAATTATCCAAAACAGAGAAAACATTTGATGGTCTTACGGATTTATTGCTAAGAGACAAGGTCATGTCTTCTGTAAATAAATCATTCCTAGAGTTCTTACATGAGCGTAAACCTGGTACAATAAAGCAAATGGAAGAATATTGTGACCAGTATGCCACGGCACACCCTGACATGATTCTTAGTAACTCTAACATTAAAGAGAGTATGCCAGTTGCTTCGGCAACAGAATATAATCAGAATTACTCACACAAATTCCAAGGAGCTAAAAATAAATTTGATAAAAAGGTTAATTGGAATAAGTATCAAAACCAAGATAACCACTCAAATCAGGGTTCTTCTTCGAAGAACTGGAATCGGGCTGATAGTCCTCGACACGCGAGGGGTACCCATAATGTTAGAAATTCTCGACTATAACAAAGTATGCTTCATGGGGAGACAAAAGGAAATCAATATTATAATCAATTTACCTTAACTATTATTGTATTCTAAATATGTACAATTTTAGCAATCTTAATTGGAAATTGTCAACTAAGAAAACTAATAGTAAATATCATGATATTGAGTATCCCTGTAATTATTGTTTCCATGCAGTTGGGTAGTTCAGCTACTCCCTTTTCCGAAGCAAATTCTAACATATGGGTACCCCTCGCGTGTCGAGGACTATCAGCCCGATTCCAGTTCTTCGAAGAAGAACCCTGATTTGAGTGGTTATCTTGGTTTTGATACTTATTCCAATTAACCTTTTTATCAAATTTATTTTTAGCTCCTTGGAATTTGTGTGAGTAATTCTGATTATATTCTGTTGCCGAAGCAACTGGCATACTCTCTTTAATGTTAGAGTTACTAAGAATCATGTCAGGGTGTGCCGTGGCATACTGGTCACAATATTCTTCCATTTGCTTTATTGTACCAGGTTTACGCTCATGTAAGAACTCTAGGAATGATTTATTTACAGAAGACATGACCTTGTCTCTTAGCAATAAATCCGTAAGACCATCAAATGTTTTCTCTGTTTTGGATAATTCAATCCATCGTGAAAGTGTAATTCGTGCTTTTGAGATGAAATCTGAGAATTCTACACCTACCTCAGGTCTCATTGTTTTAAACAAAGGACGGTAACCTTCCTCAGACAGCTGATATCTCTTTATCAAAGCTGCCCTAACAGCATCATAATTATCTTTGTCGGCCTCTTCAACAAAATATAACTTACTCAGAGACTCCCCTTTTAGATTTTCAGACAACTGATTCACATACTGTGATTTGTCAACATTATGAGATCGACAAGCCCGTTCAAATCTAGAAAGCCAAAATGTTATGTCATCACTGGTAGGGTTAAACGCTGGTACCTTGACCTTGTACACAAAGGGTTTACCATTACCACCAGATGCCTGATTAACATTACTCATACATGTCAATTTTAATTTCTCTAATTCAAACTCATGTTCTCTTATTGCTTTTCTCTCTTCAGCTTCTCTATCTAATCTTTTCTGTTCTGCAGCAGCAGCAGCTTCTAATTTTTTTTCTGTTCTGCAGCTGCAGCAACTTCTAATTTTTTCTGTTCTGCAGCAACTTCTAATTTTTTCTGTTCTGCAGCAACTTCTAATTTTTTCTGCTCTGCATCAGCTTCTAATTTCTTCTGTTCTGCCTCAAATCTCCTTTCCTCCACTTGCATCTGCAATTTCTTAAGTTCAGCAGCAGTATCAGCTTCTTTTTCTAATCTTTTTTCTTCAGCTAGAGCTTTCCTTTCTTCTGCAGCAGCTTTTTTTTCTTCTATTTGAAGTTTTCTCTCCTCAGCCGCAGCTTTTTTTTTCTTCAGCAGCAGCTTTTCTTTCTTCAACAGCAGCAGCAGTTTTTTTCTCTTCTGCAGCTAATGCTTTGTCATATTGAGCAACAGCCCATTGTTCTAAGTCTTTTCCAGTCTTATCAAGAGATTTTCCTTGTGCAATGAAATAATCTAATGTAGACATATTGTCTTCTTAAATCAGAAACCTGAAAAAGTAAATAAATTACCCTATTTCACTTTAATGGGAGACAAGTCTATACCATAGACTTAGTCTTAGTCCAAACTTGTATGGTTTATAATAACCAATGATAACTTGAGTACCTGTGGACAACAATAACTGTATCTCAAATACTGTGGGAGACAAGCCTTACAAAGGTCTTGTATACCTCAATGTAATCAAAGATCACTTGAGTACCTGTGGAAAAAATATTTCCCTTTACCAATCACTTTGGGAGACAAGCCTTACAAAGGTCTTGTACATTTTGTTTTATAACAATAACAATCATAAAGTACTGATCTGTACTATACTATCAGTGTATACCACTATACGTCATATGTCAACTAAAGACATTACAAAGGACAAACAAGAAAAGACAATATGAACACATTTGCAGAGATCAAATTAAATTAAATAGGAGAAATGAAAAAAATGATCACAGAAACCGTGATGATAACTGCAATAATATAACAAGACAAATAACGCCACAGTGTATAAACATAAGGGTGTATAAAACTGAAATGAAAGAAAAGATGAGACCTACAATTATACAAACAAATCAAACAAAACTAAGGAACACAAAATTATTAACAAAAACAACGAAGAAAAGAACACCTCATCACAACTAACAGAAATAGCAGCAAATTGTTGCTAACAAATTTCCAATTAAGAAAATGTGTACCTATAGAATACTAGTACCAGACCAATGTCACTCGGCATACCTTGTACTAGTCACACAGAACATAAACTAATTTAATACATAACAAATAACATGTAAGCATAAATAGCATATAGCATACAATATAATTTATGTCATGAATGGAATGTGTTGCAGGTATAGTGTTGTAAAGCAGGCACAGTTTATTTTAATACTAATAACTTGCCACTTTATTCAGTAATAGATTTAATTTTAAACTATTACACTGTCAATTTTTCTCTGTTGAGCATATGAAGATCCAACGATGAACTATGCACTTTATGTTCAACAACACTGTGATTCTTCTGTACGTTGAGAAATGTCAACAATACTGCTCCAGATATTTTTCTACACTTGATACCACTGTCCTGTGTAATACTGTCTGTACAGCGAAAAAAACTGTCAACAAGCGCTGACCTAGATACAGCATCCTATCGGTAATACAGGTCAAGCTGACATCGACTGTATAGCTGTCCTACTGGTGTTGATGTGGTCAAACAAATGTTCTTTCAGCTGTAAACTGTGATTCTCAACACAAAACTGCGTAAGCTGGACCCAGGAATCTGGCTCGCCACTGTAAAGTTTCTTTTCTTCTTTCCACTCTGTAAAGTGTCAGTCTGTATGCTCTGTAAGGAAGAGTGGTGTGTTGTTGAGATCAGGCATGCTCCAGTCTACCCAGCTGTAAATGGGTAACTCACCCTAGTCCTGAGTTAGGGAAGGCAAAGGCTCCAGGGGAAGCAGGCCCTAAACTTGGTCACTCCAACCGACGCAGGATGGTGTATGTATGAAGTAGAAGTGTAGAGTGTGATTACCGCGAATGGTGTACTGTTCGTGTGCTGACCAATATAACCACTCATACACTTGTGTCTACAAGGCACCAATGCAGACTGCTGGAATCTTTGTTTACTCAATTTATTCAGACGTACACACTGGGACATACGAGTACATCATGGTATGTTGACATATCAATTTGTAGGTATACATAGCAGATCTGAAGTCATGACACATTCAGAAATAATGGGCAGTACATCAAAAGTTCAATGTCATGATACATTATGGCCGCATCCCCTATCTGACTAAACGCGTCAGTGAAGGCAGATCGGTAAATAACTAAAGTTACTTGACGTCCATAGTTTGTAGTATATATTATGAAACCACGAAAGGGGGGGTTTCTAGCAAGATTGAGATCTCCCTGTCACTGTCCGATAATAGGATAAATAATCTGTTCTCTTGGCAGTGATCAAAACATATGATGACCGAAATCTAACATGGCCGCCTCCCTGAGTTGTCGTTCACTCATTCATAGGAAGGAGAATATAAGCCAGAGTTAATTTATAATGGGTATATAAATGATTTCATAAATGTTTCCATACAGCTCTACGGTGATCAGGTTAATTCACGTAGCCATAACCGCTGTAGGAAAGTCTGTCATCTTTGTCGATACAAAACACGACCCTAGCGATACGAAGCACAATGTTCCATCTAGGTCGAATCGACATGAGATCATCAAAATAGGGTCTGGCAATACATGGAGTCCGAATTATACATTGTACCGTACCTTAGGAGAGTCTCTAACATAAACTATAGTAGAGATACCATCTCCTTTAGAAGAAAACCACTTCATGAATCATATTTCCTTAAGAATCTACCAGCCCTTTGAAAAGTGCGTACCCGCCATTATCACGGTACATTGGAACTCATCACGACTTGTCAAGACAACTCATACTTCCGCTAGACCGGAATAACAAGAATCTAGTCCCTCCTACCCATCCAAAATATACAATATAGGACTGATTCTACTTGTACTAATAATATGTAATACATATGAATTCAGGCCATAAACACAATAAGCAAATTAATATATTTTCTGGCCCTAAAAAATAAGTACAAACGTAAGCGCAATATCCTTGCGCCGGATCAATATCCAGAACGATTACTCCTATAATCAAAAGTGTGAATCAAACATGGATTCTCTCGCTTTTACCATAGACAGCATTTTCATACACAAATGAATGAATGTCTATATTTTTCCCATATTAAATAGCCATATCGATTTTTGTAATATGTGCGTCAAAATATGCACGCAACACGGGGGTGGGGCGCTGTTGAAATATATAAAATCGAAAACTAATTTTACAAAAACTGAAACCGGATTATTTCGGAAATTAAAATACGAACTATTTTTATGTTAACGTTGACTTTATTTCTTAAATATACGTGTTTTAAAAAATTACTCTATGTCTAAATTGTTCCTGTTTTTTTTATTTTAAATTCACCTTTTTTGACTACTCTGCGACTAAATTATTCCTTTTTTTTAAAATGTGTGCGTGCGTGTGTGTGTGTGTGTGTGTGTGTGTGTGTGTCTGTCTGTCTGTCTGTCTGTCTCTCTCTCTCTCTCTCTCTCTCTCTCTCTCAAAAACAGAGTACTGAGCGCCCATCTGCAGCTCAAAGAACTGAAAAAAAACTACCTACCATCAGATTTTTAAAAAACGCAAGTGTACCATATGTTTCTAAAATGCTACAGTGACCATCACGTGCAGATATTAGTGTGTGATCCAACTCAATGGCATGGTATTTAGTCTCGTAACTTACAGTGCTACTTTTATCTAAACCAGTGCTCCGCATCCTTTTTTCACTGCGTGGCAGACTTAAAGTGCCTTTCAAAATTCTACGGCACATTACAATATTTAAATAGGTGGGTAGGGCAAATGTTTTAAAATTCGCTGCAATCATAAGACCAAGCTCCCTAATCTTTTTTATGATGGATTGGTGGAGGATAAACACGAAACTTATTATTTATAAAATCGTGTGTGCTAGATTCTTTTGCAATACGTTACCGTAACATAATTTTGTATACTGTTATATGATGTATTCTGTCTGGTGTGACGTCACACCTGGCAGACATCGGCGACACACCGGTTGCGAAGCACTGAATTAACCAAACCGCTAAAGTTGTCTCAAACACGACGCATTGAGAGTTTTCCCAGAATGCTTCATCATCACCATCATTATTTCCCTTTGCGCTCCTAACGGAGCATTGAGTCATTACTGGACACAAGTATTTCGGCCTTTATTTGGTCTATACTTGCTGATAGGAAAGTTATATTAGTGATTGCGTCTTTAAAACTGTCTTGGTCGTCCCACGGGTCCTATTTACCATAATCATTCTGTGTGAGTGTCATGAGAATGCACTTCAGCCAATAATGCACTTTTTTGGGGGTTGCAAAATTGGCTCAGCGTCCATTCACGACGTAACTGTCACAGCTAGGCGATGGCGCCGTTTTGTTGGTCCTAGGTTCGATTCTCGGTAAGCCTATCACGTATATTTTCTTTTCTGTTGTCTAGTGGCATCCGTTATGTCCAACGAGTACCTGTTAATTACCTTTATTTATTTACATTACTATCCACAGGACTCAGGTTTCTTCATTATTTATTTTAATGAATCACCAATACAAACGGTGCCCTTGCTGGAAGCCTGCACAAATCAGTCACATGGACTTTTGCAGTGGATGTTTTAACTGTGGCAAACTAATATTACGTCATGAGGTTGTCACTACCACGCACAAAGCCTCATATTTAGTCGCCTTGTACGACATGCTCGAGGGTGCAGATGACCTATTCTTTCTGTATCTCTTTCAGAGAAGCCCCCAGGAACTACACCCATCCAGTATGCTTACAGGCGTCAGAAAATCCTTCCATAACAGGTAACATATTAAGGGATCTTCCAATATAGGGTTAATCTATTAGGAAATTTCTCAAACATTCTGTATTGGTAATATCTTTGATACTGTAAAAAGTATATATGTTGATATTCTAATGTCACAACCCCCCCCCCCCCCCCCCCCCTCCGATCTCCCTGGGTAGTTGATCAGGATACCTAGCCTTCTCGGATAAGGGCGGTAAAAATTAGGACTGGTCCGTGTGCAAGGCTGCGCACGTTAAAAAATCCCAACAGAACGGTTGGAAATAGTAAAGAGTATGCTGTTTCTTAGGCCGCTGCCCTGGCAAAATTTAAAAATTAGGAAAACCTACCCACCACATAAATATTTATAGAATGGTGCGATTCCTATATGCACACACTGGGATTTTGACGCGGTGTTGGATACGGAGTTCAGTCTACTGTGCTAAGTTCTTCTTGTGTGATCTAAAGGGAGGAAGATCGGATGCACTGATTCGGGAGTTGTCCGTGTCAATGAAGACAGCCCTTAAAAACCACACCCCCAACCAAAAGCGTATTTAGTACTTGAAGATACGCAGATTTTTTTTCCTTAAGTGTCCCGCGGGCCTTAAGACTGAAGATATCATCATTGCTGATTTTTATAACAGATAAACAGGATCTCAGATTGTCTAGTGTTTATCAAAAGATTACAGGCACAAGGTAAATCTAAGAAATATGGGGTACGGTTGCCTAAATATACAGCAAATGGAAATGTAAAAAAAAAAAAAACAACAACAAAAAACACAATTTTAGCGCAACACGTTTGAACCTTCGAAAAATAAAGAACTGTCTTTCGTTTTTAACAATGACCTGTATTCTTTCTTTGATTCCTTAGCCGCCGACCCGTTCCAAAGCAGTCAGTGGTCATCACGCCTGGTGGCGTCTTGTAGGGCAACAACAAATTGATTCCACTTTGCTCGGTCGGTGGCCATCCTTCGTACAGTGCCCCAACTCTGGTTCATTCTTTGCATCTCAGCCTCCACAGTCCTCCGCCTGGTTGTTTTTGGTCGGCCTCTCTTTCGTTTTCCTTCAGGGGTCCAAAGCATAGCTGATCTTGTGATGGCATCGGGGACTCTTCTGAGGACATGACCAACCCAGCTCCAGCGTCTGCCAGCTATGATGGTGTGCATGTCCTCTTGCTTGCTACGAGTAAGCAGATCTTGGTTGGTGATGGTATTCGGCCAAAAAAAGATTCGGTGAATTTTTCTTAGGCATGTAGTAGTGTGAAAAGATAGAGGGACAATTTTGTCACATTTCCTTCTCTGTAAAACTCTCCAGCATTCCGCACCATAGAGGAAGAAGCACAGAAAGCACAAAGCTCTGATTATAATCTTAATTTTGTGCTTGTGCTGTATTGAGAGGACTTCCAGATGTTGGTTTAGGCTCAAGAAGGCTGTTCTTGCCTTATTCATTCTGATGTTGATGTCTTTGCCTGCCCCACCGTCTGGTGTTACTATGCTTCCTAGGTATGTGAAGGTATCTGTCTGTACCAGTTGCTGCTTCCTTCCTGATATGGGCTCAGGGTTGCTCACATTGAGCGTCATGACCTCAGACTTCTTTAAATTGATGTTCAAGAGCCTGTCATGAAATATTCTAATCCACATATATAAATTATTAGGTAAATAATGAAGCATTTAAATAAGAGGAGAAGAGCAATAAGAAAAACTCGAAATCATTGAGAGACTGCTTACTGTAATGACCTAAATTAAGAAAAAACATCCTAACATTAATTAATTATACCCAGACAGCACATCTTCCAAACAGGAGGTAGAAGAAATTGCATATTTTGAACGCAGCCACGTAGCTCCTTTAAATTAGTATTATTGGGTTCCTTAGGGCTTGCTGACAAATAATATGTAAAACGTTACGCCAATAGTCCAGGAATTAATAAATTATACCCAAAATAAAATAGTGAGGCTGCCTGACAGCATGAAATCATTTCTGCTCATAAAATTTTTTATAACGTGTTTGAAAAAAACCTTACGTTACATAAATAGCCTACCATGTAAACTCCAAATTGATTGGAGCGCAACAAATGAAAGCCTAACCACGATTGGTCAGGCTATAAATACTATCTTGGTTGTTAGGGGAAACGGGGAAAGGTAACATTTTTTCAAACACTTGTCGAAACGGGGCTCATTGGTCAGACTCGCTGATATACACACTTGGGAGCGTTAGTTCGAAACCACTTGTTTAAAATAGCTTGATAAAGCATCAGTGCGTTGAAGCCAGCATATATTTGGCTCAATAAAAGCCTGGAACATAGGCAGATGGAAGTTTGTGCCAGTTTGTGCCAGAATTCATTGCTAATCAACGTATCTGTGTTATTCGTATGAATTGTGGTAAGCTTGAACCATTTAATATCTTTTAATGAAAATTGAATGTGAATTGTTGATTTATGCCTGTATATATATGTGTAGTTCAGTGGCCAACGTGAGGTAAAGCCTGTAATGCTCCAGCCTGAACAGAGGGTGTCGGAGAGAAGTAAAACGGCATGGAATGGCCAAACAGTACACTGACACCTGGATGATTGACTAGAAAGAAATAATGCTGGAAGTGCAGAGGCGTAGTGACCATTAAGGATGGTAATGCTGGTATAAAGTATTTCAGATGAAGCTGACTGTTGGCCTAACGCTCTGAACGCAATGTTTGTGATGTATTGTGATCAGTGTAAAAAGAAAATATAAATTAGTTATGAAGTAGAAGGTACATCCTTCTTGATTTCAGGGACAGTGGTCTTGATGGTACTGAGCAGCATCTGGTCAGAGATTTGCTGAATCCAGTGTCGGACAGCATACTCCTTGGTCTTTTTAGCTATCAGTGAGGTGTCTCCTGAGCCCAGAGGAGAATTCGAGCAGAGGAGTCCTCTCCTGCCGCCATCACTCAAGATAAGCAGAGTTGGCCAGCTGAGCTCAACATTATGCCCCCTCATCTTGAAATAACTTTATAAAAATACTATTCAGAGGGGAATTTACTTATCTTAAAATCAGGAACTGTGAACATCTCCAATACTAGTCCCTAAAGACAAACTATTGAAGTCATGATGACAAATACCAACAGAGCTTGAACAAAACAAAACCAGTATTACCTCATTTTACTACTACAAAACTGACACACATAGAACATTTGTAATAATATATGTCACTACAATATTCATATTAAATACATTCTGTACATAACTTGTAATTTAAATTGATTGTGATTCCTGGTTCCCTTGTAGTTGAATCAGGACACATATTCATTCATGCTAGTAATGAATACATATTGTTATTTGAACCGTTACGAGTGACTTCTTTAAGCTATTCTCATAGAGTGTTATATGTATGTGAGTGTCACAGTGTTGTTAAGAGTAGTGGATTAAATTAAATTGTTTATCTGTCTGTTGTTGTGACTTACACTTCACCATACTCATACCCTAGACACATAACGTAGCATCACACTATTCCAGAATAATTCTGACTGAGATATATAGATATGTGGTAGCAAGTAAGGTTATCTATAATACACTACTTTTAATAGATATAGATACCTTCACAGCTGATCTCAGTCAGTACACTAAGTCCCCTATAAATATTTATAACATCCCACTTCACCACATATATTGGGGTCTCGCTCTTGGGATTTTGAATCTTTAACTATTAAAAATATTGGGGGTAATTCACTTCAGGGAATATAAGAATTAAAAGGTATCCTTGGGTGGAATTAAATAAGGTTGAGCTCACGGTGCCTGTGTTGTCCATTAGAGATTGAATTGTTGGTTAGACATTGTATAAATTTACATAATAGACAATGGCGGACCTGGCCAAATTTCGATCTGCTGCGGTTCAGACTGCAAAAGAGTTAGGATTAGATGGGCAAGTTATGGTTGCCTATGTCACAACGGAATGTGACAAATTTATTGAACGCGAAGAAAGAAGATTAGAAAAAGAGGCCGAAAGAAAGTTAGAGGCTGAGACTAAGAGGTTGCAAGCTGAGGCTGAGACTAAGAGGTTGCAGATTGAGGCTGACAAAGAGGCTAAGAAATTGGAAGCAGAAAGAGAAGACAAAAGATTAGCTGCAGAAAGAGAAGACAGGAAATTAGCTGCAGAAAGGGAAGCAGAAGATAAAAGATTACAAAGGGAACATGAGTTACGACTAAGGGAGTTTGAGTTTCAAGGCCATGCTCCTGAAAATGGTGCCAGTCCCTTTGCCTCTGATGCTACGGTTACTCAAGGAGCCTCAACCTCAGCTATGAATTTTCATTTAGATCATTTTGTTGAGAAAGACGATGATATTGAGAGCTATATAAATAGGTATGAGCTATTAGCTACCACGTATGGGTTAGAGAGAGAAAGGTGGAGCTTAAAGTTATCTCAGGGACTTCGTGGGGCAGCTTATGAAGTTTTTGCAAAAATGAGCAGAGGTGATCAGGAAAATTATGACATGCTAAAGCAGGCTCTTTTGTTAAGGTATGAAAAGAATGCAGAGTTTTACAGGAAAAAAATTTAGGAATGCTAAACTACTGTCAGGTGAAACCTATCACCAGTTCTCTGCACGCATAGAGACATACTTGGAGAAATGGACTTCTCTGGGGAAAACCCAAGATCTTAAGGAAATGGTCCTTATAGAGCAACTAAGAGAGTCCATGGCTCCAGACCTGAGAAAGTTTCTCATGGAACAAGGTGCAGAGAGGCTGGATGAGTTGCTAAATGTTGCTGAAAGGTATCAAGCAGCTCAAGCAGAGGTAACAGGTAATAAAAAGAAACAGGTGGACAACTTTAGGGCACCACAGAACTTTAATAAATTTGATCCTAGGGATCAAAATAAAGGTAAGCACCAATTTGATAGGCCACGGTATGACAATAAAAATAAATTCCCACAATTCGATGAAAGGAAATATGATGAAAGAAAATCTTTCAACCAAGGAAAAAGGTGGTGTAAAAATTGTCAGATGGACAATCATGACACTGACCGTTGCAGAAGGAAACCTGTGTATATGGCAACCCTTCAGGTCAGGTCGACCTCAAGACAGGAGGAGGATATTATGTTAGATACCACTCCAGAAGAGATGAGGAAGGCACAGGCTGGGGATAAAACACTCAAGCCTTGTTTCAGAAAATTGTCAACTTGTCATACAACTCCAGGCAAGGGAGATTTTTACATGAAAAAACAAGTTGATGTATAGGAAGACTGGAACTAGATCCAATGGTCACGGACAGCTGGTTCTTCCAAAAAGATATAGGACAGACTTAATAAGGAGCCTACATGTGAAACCAGATGGGGACCATGAGAAAATAGGTACCATCATTCAAAAGGTGGCTCACAATTATTATTGGCCCAAAGCAAGATGGGACATTGAGAACTTTGTAGAAAGGTGTAGCATAGCACATGAGGGAACACCCACAAGTGGGAACATGGATCAGGACCTGGACACGCCATGGGGCAAAATCAGGCCTGACAATAAAAGGAAAAATAAATTTGATAAAGTGGACCAAATGGAATGGGAAGCCCCTTTTCACGGACAAGCTTCACTTAACTGTTTTACAATGGCCACTATGCGGAGAGTGCAAAAAGATGTCTTACCCCAGGATAAGCCGAAAATCCCTCAATCGGACTTAAACAAACTGGAGGAAGAGGATGTAGAGAGGAAATCTCTCATCAAGAATTTTAAGAGGGGAGACAGCCCCAAAAGAAAAATTGGTAGCGGTCGTTTTGTGAATGATAATTCTGGGAGGAAAAATCATCACTATAAAGCTTCGAGTGGAAGAGACCATACCGGTGCATGGACAAATAGGTCCACACAATTAAAGGTCCACTTGAAGCTTTGTTAAGAACGTGGACTGATGAAAAGGCAGAGGAAAACATTACATCTTCATACCAATATGTGAATGAGCTGACCACTCGGTTGAAAACTGGCTGGAAACTTGCCAATGAAAATTTGAAACAAGCCAGGAAGAAACATGCTGCCTATTATAACAGGAAGGCGAAAGACAGAAATTTGGCTGTGGGAGAGAAAGTACTGCTTCTTTTGCCTGGGAGTCAGAATAAGTTACAAATTGGATGGCAGGGTCCATATACAGTTCTAGAGAAGGTGTCTAGAACAAATTATAAGATAGATAAGAAGGGGAAAGAAAAAATCTATCATGTGAATCTCCTGAAGAAATATTTGGAAAGAGAACATCAGGAAGAGACACACTTGTTGACCTTGTCCATCGCCATGGAGATGAAAAAGGAACCACTTTCATCATTTGAATATCCATTACACCCCTGTGAGACGGCAGCACAGGTGAAAATCAGTACACATTTAACGAAAACTCAGAAAGAGAGAGTGCAACAGGTTCTAAATAATCATGCAGAGGTGTTAACAGACCGACCAGGGCATACAAACCTATTGGAATATGATATGAAACTCATAGACTCCACTCCTGTCTGTATGAAACCATATTCGATTCCGTTTGCTAAGGAAAAAGCTTTGAAGGAAGAGATAGACTATCTATTGAAGGAAGGAATTATTTCGCACAGTGAGTCTTCGTATAGTTCCGGTGTTGTACTTTTAAGGAAGCCCTCTGGAGAACATAGACTCTGTATAGATTACAGGAGACTGAATGCTATTACAGAAGGACAGGTGGATCCATTGCCGGATACAAATCAGCTGTTTGCCAGGCTAAATAAAGCTAAATATTTCTCAAAAGTGGATCTGAGTAAAGGATACTATCAGATTCCAGTAAAACCTGAGGTTAGACCATACCTAGCTTTTAGTACCTCAGAAGGACACTATGAGTTTAATAGATTGCCATTTGGATTGAAGAATGCGCCTAGTGTCTTCTCTAGAATGATGAGAAAATTATTGGATCCTCTGAATAATCCCTGTATAACAAATTTTATGGATGATATCCTTATAGCAACAGAAACATTTGAGGAACACATTGACTCTCTGAACATGCTGTTTAATCGACTTAGGGAGGCAAATTTAACAGCCCGACCAACCAAATGTTGCGTTGGATGTAAAGAATTGGAATTTTTGGGACACACAGTTTATCAGGGAAACATGACCCCTGACCCAAAGAATTTAGAGAAACTACAGAAAGCCCCGAGACCACAAACCAAGAAGGACGTGAGATCCTTTGTCTCATTATGTGGTTTCTACCAGAAGTATATCAAAAACTTTAATTCCATATGTGCACCTTTAACGGAATTGACACGTAAAGGACTTCCAGATCGCATTACATGGACACCACAATGTGAAATGACTTACCAAGAATTGAAGGAAAAGCTCACAAGTAAACCCATTTTGAAATTACCTGACTTAAGTCAAGAATTCATTGTAAGGACGGATGCAAGTAATATTGGGTTAGGTGCAACTCTACTACAGAAATCAGATGCATTGGATGGGGAATTAAGCCCAGTGGCATATGCTAGCAGAAAGTTGAATAAAGCTGAAATCAACTACTCAACTAGCGAAAAAGAATGTCTTGCAGTAATATGGGCAATAAAGAAATTCAATATTTATCTATATGGGAAGGCATTTAAGTTGCAAACTGACCACAAACCTTTATCGTTTTTAGCACAGGCTAAGCATGAGAACTCTAGGTTACTCCGATGGTCTTTGCTTCTGGCTCCATATAATTTTAGCATTGAATATATATCTGGAAAAACCAATCTGGGAGCGGATTTTTTAAGCCGCCATCCGTGTGATGAGAATCACCGTAAACCCCAGAAATAATAATAAATTTCTCTATGTGTATATAGAATAAAGGACTGACATATAATGTCTGTTTTAAGAGGGGAGGTGTCATGAAATATTCTAATCCACATATATAAATTATTAGGTAAATATGAAGCCTAACAAATAAAATTAATAAAGAGAAGAGCAATGGTAAAATAACAGTGCTGTCACAAAGAATGTACTCGAAATCCCCTTGTTTTCTGCTTCGTCTGCAAATTGTAACGCTTTCACGTTGATATAAAAGCTTACTGTATTATTACCCGCCTTCTTCAATGAAACGTGTGCTGCATTTCTAAGAAAAACATTGAGAGACTGCGTAATGACCTAAATTAATCCTAACATTAATTATATTACGTTACCAAAACGAACGAACAGATGGACAAAAGGATAGCGAGAGGGGAGGGCTGAAAATCAGGAACGCATGCAACACGCGACGCGCGATATACAAATGCTGGCATCACGCGTGTAAGTCTACAAGCACTAACTTTTTCAGACGGACAGTGATAAAATACACTACCCTTTCCCAGAGTTAGGTTTATAAATCATAACAGACTCTTATTAGAAAAGATAACAATAGATGGGTTTACGTTTGAACACATAACAGTACCCAGACAGCACATCTTCCAAACAGGAGGTAGAAGAAATTGCATATTTTGAACGCAGCCACGTAGCTCCTTTAAATTAGTATTATTGGGTTCCTTAGGGCTTGCTGACAAATAATATGTAAAACGTTACGCCAATAGTCCAGGAATTAATAAATTATACCCAAAATAAAATAGTGAGGCTGCCTGACAGCATGAAATCATTTCTGCTCATAAAATTTTTTATAACGTGTTTGAAAAAAACCTTACGTTACATAAATAGCCTACCATGTAAACTCCAAATTGATTGGAGCGCAACAAATGAAAGCCTAACCACGATTGGTCAGGCTATAAATACTATCTTGGTTGTTAGGGGAAACGGGGAAAGGTAACATTTTTTTCAAACACTTGTCGAAACGGGGCTCATTGGTCAGACTCGCTGATATACACACTTGGGAGCGTTAGTTCGAAACCACTTGTTTAAAATAGCTTGATAAAGCATCAGTGCGTTGAAGCCAGCATATATTTGGCTCAATAAAAGCCTGGAACATAGGCAGATGGAAGTTTGTGCCAGTTTGTGCCAGAATTCATTGCTAATCAACGTATCTGTGTTATTCGTATGAATTGTGGTAAGCTTGAACCATTTAATATCTTTTAATGAAAATTGAATGTGAATTGTTGATTTATGCCTGTATATATATGTGTAGTTCAGTGGCCAACGTGAGGTAAAGCCTGTAATGCTCCAGCCTGAACAGAGGGTGTCGGAGAGAAGTAAAACGGCATGGAATGGCCAAACAGTACACTGACACCTGGATGATTGACTAGAAAGAAATAATGCTGGAAGTGCAGAGGCGTAGTGACCATTAAGGATGGTAATGCTGGTATAAAGTATTTCAGATGAAGCTGACTGTTGGCCTAACGCTCTGAACGCAATGTTTGTGATGTATTGTGATCAGTGTAAAAAGAAAATATAAATTAGTTATGAAGTAGAAGGTACATCCTTCTTGATTTCAGGGACAGTGGTCTTGATGGTACTGAGCAGCATCTGGTCAGAGATTTGCTGAATCCAGTGTCGGACAGCATACTCCTTGGTCTTTTTAGCTATCAGTGAGGTGTCTCCTGAGCCCAGAGGAGAATTCGAGCAGAGGAGTCCTCTCCTGCCGCCATCACTCAAGATAAGCAGAGTTGGCCAGCTGAGCTCAACATTATGCCCCCTCATCTTGAAATAACTTTATAAAAATACTATTCAGAGGGGAATTTACTTGTCTTAAAATCAGGAACTGTGAACATCTCCAATACTAGTCCCTAAAGACAAACTATTGAAGTCATGATGACAAATACCAACAGAGCTTGAACAAAACAAAACCAGTATTACCTCATTTTACTACTACAAAACTGACACACATAGAACATTTGTAATAATATATGTCACTACAATATTCATATTAAATACATTCTGTACATAACTTGTAATTTAAATTGATTGTGATTCCTGGTTCCCTTGTAGTTGAATCAGGACACATATTCATTCATGCCAGTAATGAATACATATTGTTATTTGAAAGTTTATCAGTGACTCTTTTAAGATATCTTTGTAGAGTGTTATATGTATGTGAGTGTCACAGTGTTGTCAAGAGTAGTGGATTAAATTAAATTGTTTATCTGTCTGTTGTTGTGACTTACACTTCTTCATACACATACCCTAGACACATAACGTAGCATCACACTATTCCAGAATAATTCTGACTGAGATATATAGATATGTGGTAGCAAGTATGGTTATCTATAATACACTACTCTTAATAGATATAGATACCTTCACAGCTGATCTCAGTCAGTACACTAAGTTCCCTATAAGTATTTATAACATCCCACTTCACCACAAAGCCCACCTGCTGGCTATACTTATTAAGTCTATCCGTTTTTTCCTGGATGTGTTGATGTGAATGTGCTAGTAGTGCAATGTCATCTGCATATTCCAGATCTTCCAATGTAGAGAATGTAGTCCATCTTATTCCTCTTGGACTGCCCTCTGTTGTCTGGCGCATCACCCAGTCTATGACTGTTAGAAATAGAGTGGTTGATAAGGGGCATCCCTGTCGTACTCCTGTCTTCACCTCAAAGGTTAGGTTGCTCTGCCCAACACTACACGTAAAGTTGGCATAGAAGCTTTTTATGATTGACACTATGCAGCTTGGAATTCCATAAGCCCTCAGTATTTTCCATAAACTGTCCCTATGTATGCTGTCAAAAGCCTTTTCAAAATCAACGAAATTAATGTACAGCTGTCTTTGCCATTCTGAGCACTGCTCTATAATGTTCCTGAGAGTGAATATATGATCTACACATCTTCTGTTCTTTCTAAAATCCTGCTTGTTCTTTCCTCAGTTTGTGGTTCTGCTGCTTTTTTGAAAATTCTCTGTATAATTATTTTGCTGGAAACTGAGAGAAGAGTGATTTCTCCCAAATTATTGCAGTCTGCAAGATCTCCCTTTCTGGGCAATGTGTTAGTTATTCCTTTGTTCCACTCTCATGGCGTTTTCCCCGTTTTCCAGACTTGTGGAAATAGTGGTTCTAATCGTTCTGCTGCTAGCTCAGGGTCTGTCTTAAATAGCTCTGCATTTAAGTTATCATGGTCATGAGCTTTTCCGTTCTTGATCTCTTTGATTGCTGTGATGATTTCTTCTTTACGTGGTATGTCTGTACATCTAGATCGTTTTCAGCCTCAGGAACATTCAATTGTGTCTCTGGTGGTTCCTTGTTCAGAGTTTCTCTGAAGTTCTCTGCCCATCTTGTTTCCTGTCCCTCTGCTGTCTTGATGAGATTTCCTTGCTTATCTCTTACTAATGTAATATTGTTTGCACCTCGTTTTCCGCTGATGAATTTAGTTATTTTGTATACTGTGCTTTGTTCATTTCTCAGTGCTGCCTCTTCTGCCTCTCTTGCAAGATCGTCTAGGAAATTCCTTTTGTTGGCTCGGGTTTGGCGTTTAACTTCCTTGTCCAGCTGACTGTACTGTTCGCTATATAGTTGCTTTAACCTGGGGGACTTCACTTCTGTTTTCTTTCTTTTCATTTCCTTTCTCAGTGTTATGGTGTTTAATGTTTCTGGTGTTATCCAGTCTTGCTTCTTCCTTTCCTGGAATCCCAAGCATGATTTGCTGCTTTTCTTATATATTGCTGAAATGGTGTTGAATTTCTGGTCTATATCATCAGTCAGTGTCTTTTCCTGACTTTTGGCAAATTGATATCGTTTCTTTATATCAGCCGCAAAAGCTTTTCTGTTAAGGGGGACCTTCAATTTGCTGATGTCAAACCTTTTCTGTGTAGTTACAGTTGGTGCAGCCCTTCTTAGTTTCACTTTCAGTTTTGCTACTACTAAATGGTGATCACTTCCCACATCTGCACCTTTTCTTACCTTCACATCTTGTAATACTACAGAAACGTATTAATTTATCCCCATTTTCGTTTGCTGTTCCGCTGCCGCATTTCCCCATTACTCTTTCATTATATGTATTGTGTGTACCAATTTTCGCATTGAGGTCTCCCATTACTATAATAAGATCATATCTAGGTGTGTCTTCCATTTCTTTCTGCAGTTGTTGATAAAATTCATCCTTGACCTCTTCATCGCTGTCAATCGTTGGTGCGTAGCATTGTATTATTGTAGTGTAGGTGAATCTACCTCTCAATCTTAATCTTATCAGTCAGTTGTTGATGGGTTTCCCTTCCAGTAATGTCCTTTCTGTAGAATAATGGCTACACCTTCATTGTGCTTGTGGTGGGTTTAGATGTTAAAAAAGTAAAGTATTAATTGTCTACAGATGTGAGGTCAGCTATGCAAGTCCCTGAGTCTAATTGTTGATGAAGTTGTTCTCAGGGTACCTGTCTGCTACCACCCTACTACCTCAATCTGCTATATATTTTGATCCTAATTATATGTTAAGGTGTCTGGATGTTATCTGGCTAGGTGTCTAGGGTAATATGCAATGTAATGTTAATAAAATGACAACAACTACACCTATAACTTAATGAACAAGTAATTAAACAAGTCACTGGGTAAATTTTAAATGATAATATTTTTCACAATTTTATTTTCCTGTATCTCAATTGCTGGGATACAGGACTGTTTAAACTCAAAATATAAGGCAATTTATTTACAGCAAAGTAATTTAAAACAACAATTGTGTCTGTTAATATTAATATAAATTGTTTCTGACTGGAAATGTTCTGATGAAGCAATAACTCCTATGAAGGGACACGCTTCTGATGAACGACTTGTATCCTCATGTCAAGAATACTGATTGATATAATAATGATGCAGAGTATGGTTAAATGAACTAACACACGCCCGTGGACAATTGGGCTTAACTTTATTTTCTGGAACGCTGTGATGTCCTTCTCACAACCATCTTCTTCACGACTGCAACGTCTGAGCACTGCTTTAGAACTCTTTGTATTTAAGGCAAACAGATAATTTTTGCCTCGAGCTTGCAGCTTCAGGAGTACGTATATTTTGGTATGTGGCTCACTGATTGTTTCACGATGGAACCCTGAAATCAGAGGATTAAGGCCTCCTCAGTACATCATACACCTATCTCCATCTCTAAACAATTAAACATTATCAACAGTTTCAAGATCAGTGGAGGTGCTAAATAAATAGCTATCGTTCCTATCTGATTTGGTGCCCTATTCATCATCAGGTAATCTTCAAACATCCGTTTGATACATTCCTTGTCATAGAAGAAATTATAGTTAAATTTATAAAGTCATGTGCAAACACTGTGACTTGCTGAAGACGGCCAGTGGTTTTCTGGTCTTACATCATAATAATATGTATCAATTTCCCCTTTTTATGTATTTTTTTATTTTCTCGCAAAGTCTCAGTAAGCCTGTCTGGCTTTAATGCAAGATGATAATCTTTCTGTTACAGAGTAAATGTTATCAAAGGGGAGGTGATCTTGAAAATGTTAAGCAAATAGATTCGATTACGGGTTACGGTGCTTGGTTAAGCTGATGTTAAGTTAAAAATGTATTAGGGGAATTCCCTCGTGTGATCGAGAAGTTTCCAAGTGGCGAACACTGGTCAGTTCAAATCGCGGAGATGTTTTTTTTCTCTGAACTGTCTTGAGCTGTGAGTAAGCTCGTGTGACTAGCCCATGCAATTATCGAGACTGAGTTGTGTTTTTTAAACAACCGAGTCTCGTGTCTTTTTTGGCGGGTCTAGTGTGGGAACTAATTGCATTCTGTTTTGGGTACCGACGGGAGAGGTCGGTTCTACAGTGTGTGTTTTGAGAATGCCTGCGCAGTGCAAAAGTTATAAAGGCCATATTATTTGTGTAGGCCTATAATTTCTGAATTTATTGGAGAATTGTGTTTGTGAGTATTGTTGAAGAGGTAAGGATCCAGGACGTATGTTTGAATATATAAATGTCAAGATGAGTGAAGGCGAGATTACTGCAGATTGCCAGGGAGTGCAGTCTTGCGAGAAATTGCCGAAAGTATTCACCATTGATGTAGTTAGCACGGCGAGGATGATGTCCGTTGGCTAACCGGATCTATATGATATTTGAGGAGGCAATTGTTATTTTGAAAGGATCCACAGTTATATTAAAGCGCCAAGGTTGAGAGCGTCTTTGATGAAGCATATTTAAGGAGGCCATTATTTATTGGACAACCGTTGCTGGGAAAAAGGATCCATTGTCTAGTTATTATAATGCTGATGTTGGAAGCATCGTTGGAGAGGCCATTTATTATTTACATTAGAGCGCCAATGTTGAGAGCGTCTTTGATGAGGCATATTTGAGGAATTCATTATATAAGCACGGTGATGCCGACCGTTGCTGAGAGGATCCAGTATTAATATCATCATATTAGCACGGGGATGCCGACCGTTGCTAGACGGCCATTTATTATTTACATTAGAGCGCCAATGTTGAGAGCGTCTTTGATGAGGCATATTTGAGGAATTCATTATATAAGCACGGTGATGCCGACCGTTGCTGAGAGGATCCAGTATTAATATTATTATATTAGCACGGGGATGCCGACCGTTGCTGAGAGAACAGTAGTAACATTATATAACGCTCATGATTATGAGAAGTGGAGATGTGACTGGAGTACTGTATTATTGTATTGCTATGACTTGTACTTAATTGTGACTGTGTATTCTGTGTATTTCATGAACGTGTTGTGGTGTAAATAAACGTTATTAACAGTACACCTGCCGTTACGCCATTCCATGCCTCTGATGTGTGTATCTGTGGCGTGTGAATGCACCACGCACACTCACTACAACATTTAACACGGTAGGAGAACAGTAGGCGTGACGGTAGTCACGCATGACCATAAATAGCCATTAAACTATTAAAAGGAGTAATCATCAGACTGAAACCACATATAGTAACAGTGTTGGTTTTCAGTTTAGAAGGAGCTTACACCTACGTATTCGCGTAAATAGCCTGGGTGGCGGAAATCTAGGTCAACAAACAGAATGAATTCAATAGCAGGATCTCGTGTATAGCAGTGATATGTTAGTAGCACAGAACTTGATATTTTGACATTCGCGTGATATAAGAATTATGTTCTGCTCTGTGTGGGCGTATGAACTATATAACCATTAAGGTAACACCCATCACCATTTAATCAATCTCTAAGACCAGTCAGTCAGTGCTAATATTATAATGATAAAGAATCAACTTCAGATCTTTACACTTTCCTAATAACATTTGTGGCATGACTCAAAGTTTTGAGGTTGGCGCCTTTCTAGGTATGCCTCTACCCAATCAATAATGCATATACATTCAATAATACAAATACATATCAATAATAAGGTTTACATAAATGTTTATCTTACCGCATCAATGAAATAATACACAATTTGTAGGTTAACTGGCGATCAATGGGCACATTCAGATCGCCACTGATGCAGAACAGCAAAGGCACTGGTCATGTATTCCTTGCGTCTGATGCTAACACTACTTGTGAGATTTTTTTCTTCCCTGGTTTCAAATCGTTTTTATTACTACTGTTAGTCTATTCTACCACAGCCAATCGAATTATGTTATGCCCACTAGCCTCTTTCTTTCAAAAATAAATTACACTTTCAAAAATGTAACGTGCCCCCCTTTCCCAAGACTGGCAAAGTTGAGTGAGAACATCAATGCGTCTGTCTCTATGTCTTTTCTTTACCATATTTCTGTTATTATCTAAGCGTTTTTACTGTAAGATATTATAACATTGTGGGTAGTATTGTCTTCTAATAAACAAATATTATCATTTTATTGGTCAACTGTCCTTGCTTTTATTTTATTATTCATCGAGGTTTCTTGGGCCACCCTTTATTTACTGCATAAGCTGTCTTTTCAAATATGCCTCCATGCAAATCCCCCACTTACATTTCTCTCTCTCTTGCTTGTACGCGTTTTGCCTAACGCAAAACGGTTTCGTTAGATTTAAATTGTCACTACGGGTAGGAGACAAAGCGGTGGGGTTTCCTCTCATTCAATAGCAGATACTTTTTGGGGAGAAAAATATGCAATAGCAACAACGTAACTAACGCCAAGTAGTTTTTTTCAAACTCTCAACCATTCATTCCCGTTTAGTGTTAGACTAAGCAAGTCTGTGACGTCAGCTGTCGCCTGTCGTTCTAGTTCGAGATTCAAAAACCAACGCTTGTCAAGGTTGCATTCTTCCGTCTCTCATTTCACCTGTCAAAAGGCTTTTGTTTTAGTGGAAATTGGTATTGCGGAGAGGGGAAAAGCTAGCAGTTTTTGTGTATCGTTTACTATGGCGTTACTGCTTGTTAGAACCAACACGACTGCGGGCGATGGTGACGATGTTGAACAAAACTCCCTATTTTATCTCTATAGTAATTGCATTTATAAGCAGTAATATTTTATCTATTTGATCGGGGTATCAGGGATCTTACTACATATCTCCCCGCTTAAGAACATGCTTTCTGAAGCAAGTTTATAATCCGTGATACACATAGATCAAATTTGCTCAACTAGGCTTTACTCTGCCCTTGGTATGCTCATGGATTTCTGCAGTGGGGTCATTCAAAGTAGGCACTACTGATGAAGGTTGCCTCAAACCTCTGCAATCCAAGAGTCTATTTCAGTTATGTTATTGAACAGCTGCAAGTGTTACTGCTTGTCTTAATGCTGCTTATCAATCAGTATCCACCATTTCTCTTCTCTGAGTCTGTGTTCATTGACATGTCCAGAGGTTCTTAGAATTTCCTCAAGGTTGCAATCGTTATGAGGAAAGAATCTATAACACGATGATAGCAGAGTTATGTAGAGGATCCAATAATTCTCTTATCAGCCGGGATAAAACACTCGGAACAATTTCAATCCAAAAAGCAACATATGAATTCAATGTGCTCCTCTCCGATGTGCACTCAGCCATCTAGTGGTCTGCACTATGGCTTGACTTGAATTTGGAAACACCCTTTAATAATGTTCATATATGATTCTATAATGTGCCACTCAAGCGGAGGCCATATTCACCAACTGTATTCTCCGCCCAACTGTGGTGAATTGATTGTTATTATTGGTTTCAATATTATATTAATATGGAGCCGCGGTAGCATAGTGGTTAGTGCACTGGCTTCCTAGCACAGTGGTCTATGGTTCGATCCCCAGATGAGGCGGAAAATTTTTAGACCACAAACGGCTCCTGGGTCGACCCAGCCCCCAAATGGGTACCAGAGCTACTCTGGGAAGGTTAAGGCGGCCGGCGTGATGCCGACCACATCACCCCTCGTGTGCCGACGGTCAACATAATATGGGCCTAACACCATATACCCAATATGCCTCAATGGGCGTGTAACGGGTTCCTTTACCTTTTTTATATTAATGGTATCTGGTGTGAGGTCAGCTATGCAAGTCCCTGAGGTTTATTAAATACAAATAAGTTTACAGGGTACTTGTCTGCTTCCACCACGACCTCACCCGATTATATATCTTCCCCTACTGAAGTGTATTGGTGTGTGTAGGTTGTCTAGCAAGTGTCTAGGGTATATGCAATGTGATGAAATGTATGAACAAGACAACAACTACACCTATTACTAATAAACAATGATTAAACAAGTCACTGAGTAAAGTTTGGAATGTAACTTATTTTTTTATAATTTATTTTCCTGTATCTAGTTATTCTTCTGACACAGGAATAATCAACTCAACATGATAATAAAATTATTTACAACCAATTATTTTACAACTGTCCTTGAGTCGGTGTTATCCCACAATTACTTATATGTTTCAAGCTGGGAAAATGTCAAGTATCTCTTGCTCCTAGAAAAGGGTACAAGTTTATTGAACGTTTTTGTTCCTCACTGTCTGATACACTATCTTTTGTGAAAACTGAGAGAGTGGAGTGTTTGTGATATCAATTTCCCAGACAAGTCTTATCTGAGGTCTCTGGAACCAGGCTGGTTGAAGTATGTATAAAACGCCAGCCTCCACTGCCAAGACACGATTCTGCTTCTATAGGTAAATCACTGTGTAGGCACTCAGTAGTTAGGCCTCACTGCAGAACTTAAGGACAGGTGTTAGGTCACCTGGGCTCACTCGTAGATGAAACTCGCATTCAAAGAAATTTTATACACCAAGTTGTTGAATAGGGCGATATATGGTAACAAATCCAGATAGCTGCTATGCAGAATTAGCAACCAAGACAGTACTCTTGCCTTGTCTATAACAACAACGTCCTTAGTGTATCAATTTTAGTTAACAAGTGGCCCCTAATACCAACTACTAATTGGTTTTATACAACCGTTAGTCTATTACACTACAGCCAATCAGAGACTGTTTCGTGAATAGCGTTCCTTTTCAAATAAAACTGACCTCAAATATTCAAATTAAGGACTCCTTCCCCTTTTACCCCACCTACCTACGGGCGAAACTGAGAAAGATTTTCAAGTCTATCTGTCTTCTGTCCAACTTCTTTATTTCTTAATAGTTTTAAATACTCATACATACTTATTAATCCTGCTGTTATCTATTACACAGTCAGTACATATTTATTCTTGTATGTCTTTCCAATTCCTAGTATCTTTTAATTTCCTACAATGCTTCAATTTTAAATTGGTAAACACGAACCGTGACACTCCTTATCGGACGTTAACCTTAATTTTTCCTTTTATTTTAAACTACCTTATCCTGCATTTTCAAAAAAATCGGACGTTAACCTTAATTTTTCCTTTTATTTTAAACTACCTTATGCCTGCAGACCTAACGGCGCCACGTCACATTGCGTGTGTGTATATATCGTCCAGAACGCGTGTCGAGAAAAAGGGGGTCCAAACGCCAGTCATGGTATCGCATTTCTGGCACAAGAAAATCTTTAATCTCAAAACCAACGCTAGCAAAGTGTATAATGTTAAACCGCGGCAAATCGTTTAGGCCTTACTTCGGTATACAAATTTTAGCGTGCTGCTGGCATATGGGAAGAAGCCAGTCAGACACAAACGGGCTGGGTCTATATATATGCATTTGGGAGTACAATTCTATGGAATTTAGCGTTTGTTCTCACAGATTTTACTACACACCTCCTTTCCTAAAACATGCATTCACTGCAAGTTATTATCTGTGAGACAATTAGCGTAAATAAAGTACTATTCCCTAGGCTTTTCCTGCCCTTGTGTTTTCATGGATTTCTGCAGTGGGGTCATTCAAAGTAAGCACAACTCAAGAAAGCTGCCTCAGACCTCTGCAATCCAAGAATCTATTTCAGTTATGTTACTGAACAGCTGCAAGTGTTACTGCTTGTCTTAATGCTGCTTAGCAATCAGTATTCACCATTTCTCTTCTCTGAGTCTGCTCAACGACATGTCCCGAGAATATTAGATGTTCCTCAAATTGTACGTTATGAGGAGTTGATCTATATGGTGATATCTGAGTTGTGTAGGGGATCCAATAATTTCCTGATCAGCCTTAATAAACACTCGGACTATCCTCAATTCAAAAAGACAACAATGGAGGCACTCTGCTCCTCCGAAATGTTCACAGCCAACAATTGGTCTGATCTCAGGCTTGATTGAATGTGGAAACACCCTTCTAATAATATTCTATATTGTGCCACTCAAATGGAGGCCATATTCACCAACTATATTCTCCGCCTACCGACAATTTGGTGAAATAAGATAATATGTGGGGAAATGAGTTTCTGCATCAGAAATCAATTCTCCCTTATCTTTGCTATAATATGTGTGGGTGATCTCCATCCAGGGTCCGATCAATACTTCCCCTTGGACGGTGTAGGGTCGGGTGACTACCAATGTCACCAGTGCCCTTTTCATGCTAAATTAATAGCCATATTGTGAAGCGCTGTGAGCATTTTCCGAATTGCTCACTCGTCCACTCCCCACTTTTCTTCTAACATTTTGTTTCGGGTTCAAATCTGGCGGATTATCTTCAATATTAATTTCAGCCAGTTCCCTAACTGCGGCTTCAAACTGAGCCTGGGTTGACTGGTCTGAGTTTCTATTTTCTCTGGATGCCCTTCTCAGAGTTGCTAATCTAAATATTTTTGGTGAAAACTGTTGGTGGGAAGGTGGATACCTATCCTCTATGTCAACCTTATTATTTTCCTTGTTATTTTTTAAGCCCATATGTTTCAGAATGCTTGGCTGGCATCTGATTATGATTTTCCCAACTTGGGGACTGTACCTTGCTACATTTTTCACAGGCCCCCACAAATTGTGAAATATCAGCAGCTACTTGGGGCCAGTAATATTTTTCCGATGTCCTTTGACGTGTGGTTCCATTCCTCTGGTGTCCACCGTCGGGTACAACATGAGCTTGTGCCATCACTTTTTCCCTGTAGGGAATTGGCAATACCAACTGTCCCTGTTCTTTGGATCCTGCTCTAGCTTTCCTGAAGAGCAGTCCCTCCTTCAAATAAAATTGTCCTTTCTTAGGGTGTGCATGGCTGGTTGGCAATTTGTCAAAGCAAGGTTTTAATGTTTTATCCTTTGCCTGGGCCTTTCTCATCTGCTTATGAGAATAAACTAGTGGTGGTTCCTCCTCCGTTCTACTAGGGGTCGACCTAACCTGAAGCGTGGCCATTACCACAGGTTTTACCGGGCTCCCTAGAAAAACATATTTACTTCCTAACACCAGCGGGTAATTAAGGTCGTCACACACGGCTGCTCTGATCACTCCTTCCACTTACTTGTCTCTACATTGATCTCGGCTACTGGAAGTGTCATGGTGTCTATTCCCTTTACGGCCCCTTGTATCTCCACTGTCTCTGTGGTATACTGTTCAGGGTGCACTAGGGTTGCACTCACAACTGAGTCATATTCTAAACCTGAATCGTAAAGGCACCTAACCTTGGCACCATTACATGTCACTTCTTCACAGATGGGGGATGTTGAAGATTAATATGATTCTCTGTCAGTTTCTTCTTCCCCTTGTCCACTGTTATCATGCAGGCCGCGTGATATGGAGGAACTTTCCTACCACAGTCAATAGTATTATGATTATTCATCCTACATACTTTACAATATTTCCCTTCTGGTTTGTAGGGTCTCCTTTCTCTGAAATGCGAGTTTCTATCTCGTTGGTCAAAACTTGGCTTATCATAATAGGCTTTACCCTTATTAAACTTATCTCTGTGTTCATAGGTAGGTTGATTTTGGTTGATTTTGGTTTGGTGGAGCTTTATCATGGTCTATAGGCTTCTTCTTTAAACTTGCTATCTCAGACTGGGCTGCCTGATATCTCTCAGCCACATTTAAGATCTCCCCCAGCCTCTCAGCACCCTGTTCCGTGAGAAATTTTCTCAGGTCTGGAGCCATGGACTCTCTTAACTGCTCAGTCATAATCATTTCCTTTAAATCTTGGGTTTTCCCCAGAGCAGTCCATTTCTCCAGGTATGTCTCCAGGCGTGCAGAGAACTGGTGGTAAGTCTCTCCAGTCAACAGTTTGGCATCCCTAAATTTCTTTCTGTAAAATTCACTGTTTTTCTCATATCTAACTAGAAGAGCTTGCTTAAGAATGTCGTAGTCATCTTGATCATCCTTGCTCAGTTTGGCGAAGACCTCATAAGAGGTTCCCCTAAGCCCCTGAGATACCTTCATACTCCATCTCTCTTTCTCTAGCCCATACATAGTAGCTAACCTTTCAAATCTAGATAAAAATGACTCAATATCATCATCTTTTTCTACAAATGGGTCCAACTGGAACCCCATGGCTGAGGTTGAGGCAACCTGGCCTGCAGCAGAGTCGGAGGTGGATGAGCTACTTCCATTATCAGGAGCATGGCCTTGTAACTCCAACTCCCTTAGTCGTAGTTCATGTTCCCTTTGGAGTCTTTTATCTTCTCTCTCAGCCTCCAATCTCTTAGCTTCTTTCTCCTTCTCAGCCTCAAGTCTCCTTTCTTCTTTCTTGGCCTCAGCCTCAAGTTTCCTCTCCTCTAACTGCAGCCTCTTGATCTCAGCCTCCCTATCAGCCTCTAATTTCTTAAGCTCCCTAGCATCCTCTAACATAATTCTCTTCTCCTCAGCTAATCTCTTATCTTCCCTTTCCATATACTTATCGCACTCTGATGTCACATACTGAATCAGAGCTTGCCCATCTAAATTCATTTCCTTTGCAGTCTGCACAGCAGCAGATCTGTATTTGGCCATATCTGCCATTTTATAGTTAACAATATGAAATACTATCCACTACCTTAACTAATTAACCAACTCTAAACACAAGACAAAGGGCAATGATATCTCAAACCACTCTCAATTTATTTTTACTATTATATTTTACAAATACTGGGACTAGTGACTCACTTAATGTAGGGTACTAAGAACCTTTAAATCCCGGAAGAGCGTCCCAATTAATGTGGTGAATTGATTGTTATTATTGGTTTCAATATTATATTAATGGTATCTGGTGTGAGGTCAGCTATGCAAGTCCCTGAGGTTTATTAAATACAAATAAGTTTACAGGGTACTTGTCTGCTTCCACCACGACCTCACCCGATTATATATCTTCCCCTACTGAAGTGTATTGGTGTGTGTAGGTTGTCTAGCAAGTGTCTAGGGTATATGCAATGTGATGAAATGTATGAACAAGACAACAACTACACCTATTACTAATAAACAATGATTAAACAAGTCACTGAGTAAAGTTTGGAATGTAACTTATTTTTTTATAATTTATTTTCCTGTATCTAGTTATTCTTCTGACACAGGAATAATCAACTCAACATGATAATGAAATTATTTACAACCAATTATTTTACAACTGTCCTTGAGTCGGTGTTATCCCACAATTACTTATATGTTTCAAGCTGGGAAAATGTCAAGTATCTCTTGCTCCTAGAAAAGGGTACAAGTTTATTGAACGTTTTTGTTCCTCACTGTCTGATACACTATCTTTTGTGAAAACTGAGAGAGTGGAGTGTTTGTGATATCAATTTCCCAGACAAGTCTTATCTGAGGTCTCTGGAACCAGGCTGGTTGAAGTATGTATAAAACGCCAGCCTCCACTGCCAAGACACGATTCTGCTTCTATAGGTAAATCACTGTGTAGGCACTCAGTAGTTAGGCCTCACTGCAGAACTTAGGGACAGGTGTTAGATCACCTGGGCTCACTCGTAGATGAAACTCGCATTCAAAGAAATTTTATACACCAAGTTGTTGAATAGGGCGATATATGGTAACAAATCCAGATAGCTGCTATGCAGAATTAGCAACCAAGACAGTACTCTTGCCTTGTCTATAACAACAACGTCCTTAGTGTATCAATTTTAGTTAACAAGTGGCCCCTAATACCAACTACTAATTGGTTTTATACAACCGTTAGTCTATTACACTACAGCCAATCAGAGACTGTTTCGTGAATAGCGTTTCTTTTCAAATAAAACTGACCTCAAATATTCAAATTAAGGACTCCTTCCCCTTTTACCCCACCTACCTACGGGCGAAACTGAGAAAGATTTTCAAGTCTATCTGTCTTCTGTCCAACTTCTTTATTTCTTAATAGTTTTAAATACTCATACATACTTATTAATCCTGCTGTTATCTATTACACAGTCAGTACATATTTATTCTTGTATGTCTTTCCAATTCCTAGTATCTTTTTATTTCCTACAATGCTTCAATTTTAAATTGGTAAACACGAACCGTGACACTCCTTATCGGACGTTAACCTTAATTTTTCCTTTTATTTTAAACTACCTTATCCTGCATTTTCAAAAAAATCGGACGTTAACCTTAATTTTTCCTTTTATTTTAAACTACCTTATGCCTGTAGACCTAACGGCGCCACGTCACATTGCGTGTGTGTATATATCGCCCAGAACGCGTGTCGAGAAAAAGGGGGTCCAAACGCCAGTCATGGTATCGCATTTCTGGCACAAGAAAATCTTTAATCTCAAAACCAACGCTAGCAAAGTGTATAATGTTAAACCGCGGCAAATCGTTTAGGCCTTACTTCGGTATACAAATTTTAGCGTGCTGCTGGCATATGGGAAGAAGCCAGTCAGACACAAACGGGCTGGGTCTATATATATGCATTTGGGAGTACAATTCTATGGAATTTAGCGTTTGTTCTCACAGATTTTACTACACCAACGACAATTTGGTTATATAATATATAATGTGGTGAAATGAATTCTGGCATCCAGAATCATTTCTCCCTTGTAGCATTGCTATGATATGTGTGATCTCAATCCAATGTCCGTACAATACTTCCAATGTTTGTTCTCACAGATTTTACTACACCAACGACAATTTGGTTATATAATATATAATGTGGTGAAATGAATTCTGGCATCCAGAATCATTTCTCCCTTGTAGCATTGCTATGATATGTGTGATCTCAATCCAATGTCCGTACAATACTTCCAATGGACTGTACGACCTTTTAATGGTCGATATAGGGTCGGTCACTACCACTGTCACCGGTGCCCTTATAACGCTAATTTAATAGCCATATTGTGAAGTGAGCTTGACATTAGGCCAACTGACCAACCGTCCGCTCCCCACTTTCCTCGAGTGATCACTTAGTTGCGGTTTCAATGTTGGCCGATTTTCCTCATTGTTATCCTCAATGCTAATTTTTGCCAGTTCCCGGAATGCGGCTTCAAAGTGAGCCGAGGATGACTGGTCTTTGTTTATATTTTCTCTGGGTGCCATACGCAGAGTTGCCATTCTAGCTATTTTAGGGGAAGACTGTTTGTGAGAAGGGGCATATGTTACGGTGTTATTTTAAATGACGGCGTCTGCTGGGGTTTAGCAGTGCGCAACGTTTATTGGTCAATAACATTAATAGAATATGTCGATATTTTACGGTATACTGAACGCGAAATATATGCTAAGATTATGACGCATTCGCGTTGGGAAGGTCACGCTTGGTGACTTGGTTACATGGCCCTTGTTACGCTATCCGTCAAGCAGAGAAGTCATGTCTTGTATGTCTTCCAAGGAGAGGCTTAGTATATAGCCGATATATGAATTCAATATAGAACTCAGGGTCATTTCAGATATTAATCTAAGTATGAGATTATTAAGTAAATTAGATGATGGAAGGAGAATCGTATTATGATTCAATTTGTAGCTGTCAAGAACTCATGCGCTCATTTCTGGCTGTTGACTACAGCAGCGCATGTACATAGCCATGATGTTCATCTGACATATTGTTTTGACACGGACGGATACTTACTGATATTATTTGGAATTTATTGTTATGCTGAACTGTACATGAAGTTTTGTGAATGTCGGATATCGTTTATATGAACGTCAACACATGTGGACTCAGAACAGAAGGCTTGATATCTTACTTACGTTTCGGGTTTGGTTCCACAGCTGTTAATGTTTACGTTTCTCAGCACGATAACTCTCCCACAGGGGAAATCAACTAATGTACAATATGCAAATCAGAACGTCAAAGGGATGTTCTTAAGGTCAGAGCTAACCATCAATAACAAAACATTAACCACGTCAAGAGAGTGACTTTAATATTCAATAAATAATATAAGATGAAGGAACCGCAACACCCGTCACAGCATACCTATCCACTGTGTCTACCTTATTATTTTTGTTTATCCTTTTATTTTTAGGCCCATGTTTTTCAGAATGCTTGGCTTGCATCTGAGTATTATTATCCCAACTTGGGGAATGTACCTGGCTACAATTTTCACAGGCCCCCACAAATTGTGCAATATCAGCAGCTACTTTGGGGCCAGTAAAATTTTTCAGATGTCCTTTGACGGGTGGTACCAACCTTCATATGTTCACCGTCTGTTACAACATGTGCATGTGCCATAACTCGTGCCCTATACTCAAATGGCAGTACTAACTGTCCATATCTTTTGGATCCTGCTCCAGCTGTCCTGTAGAGCAGTCCCTCCTTCAAGTAAAATTGTCCTTTCTTAGGGTGTGCATGGCTGTTTGGCAAATTTGCTAAAGCAAGGTTTTAATGATTTGTCCTTTGCCTGGGCCTTTCTCATCTGTTTATGAGAATAAATTAGTGGTGGTTCCTCCTCTTTACTAGGGGTCGACCTGACCTGGAGCGTGGGCCATTACCACAGGTTTTATTTTTTTAGGGTTCCTTAGAAAAACAAATTTCTTTCCTAACACCAGCGGGTAATTAGGGTCTTCGCACACTGCTGCTCTAATCGCTCCTTCCACGTACCTAGTCTTGACATTTATCTCGGCTACTGGAAGTGTCATGGTTGCTACTTCCTTTAGTGCCCCTTGGATCTCCACTGTTTCCGTGGTATATTGATCTGGGATGCACCAGGTGAGAACTCACGACTGAGTCATATTCCAAACCTGAATCGTAAAGGCACTTAACTCTGGCACCATTACATGTCACTTCTTCACAGATGGGGGGATGATGAGGTTCATGCTGTTCTGTTGGCAAGTCCTTCTTTCTTCCCTTGTCCACTGTTATCATGCATGCAGCGCGATATGGAGGAACTTTCCTACCACATTCGATTGTATTATGATTATTCATCCTACAGATTTTACTCCATTTTCCTTCTGGTCTGTAGGTTTTCCTTTCATTGAATTGTGGGTTCCTATCTCGTTGGTCATACCTTGGCCTATCATAGTTGGGGTTAGCTTTGTTATATCTGTCCTTATTTTCAAATTTATTTTGGGTTTGGTTTTTGGGGGCCTTTATTATGGTCTAATTGCTTCTTCTTCATGCCTGCTATCTCAGACTGGGCTGCCTGATACCTCTCAGCAACAGTGAGAATTTCCCCCACCCTCTCTGCACCCTGTTCCATGAGAAACTTTCTCAGGTCTGGAGCCATGGACTCTCTTAATTGCTCAATTAGGATCATTTCTTTTAAATATTTAGTTTTCCACAGAGCAGTCCATTTCTCCAAGTATGTATCTAGGCGTGAAGAGAACTGGTGGTAAGTCTCCCCAGTGAGTAGTCTAGCATTTCTAAATTTTTTTCCGGTAAAATTCACTATTCTTTTCATACCTAATCAGGAGAGCCTGTTTTAGAATGTCATTGTCTTCCTGATTTTCCTTACTCAACTTTGAATATACCTCATACGAGGTTCCCCTAAGCCCCTGGGATACGTTGTAGCTAGT
Organism: Oreohelix idahoensis; assembly: GCA_024509875.1. Classification (NCBI taxonomy): domain Eukaryota; kingdom Metazoa; phylum Mollusca; class Gastropoda; order Stylommatophora; family Oreohelicidae; genus Oreohelix; species Oreohelix idahoensis. The sequence continues at coordinate 18,065 of JAMPIV010015265.1, read as the reverse complement.
GTCTCAAATCTACTTAAAATGACTCTATGTCATCATCTTTTTCGACAAAAGGGTCTAAATGAAAACTCATGGCTGAGTTGGAGGCCACCTGGCTTGCAGCAGAGTCGGAGGTGGATGGGCTGTTACCATTTTCAGGAGCATGGCCTTGCAACTGTAACTCCCTTAGTCGTAGCTCATGTTCCCTTTGTAATCTTTTATCTTCGGCTTCTCTTTCTGCAACCTGTCTTCTTTCTTCCTCTTCAGCATCTAATCTCTTTTCTTCTCTTTCAGCCTCCATCTGTAATCGTTTTTCCTCCTTTTCAGCCTCCATCTGTAATCGTTTTTCCTCCACCTGCAACCTTTTTATTTCGCCCTCCCTATCAGCTTCTAATTTCTTAGCTTCCCTAGCATCTTCTAATAGAATTCATTTCTCCTCTGCTAACCTCCTATCTTCTCGGTGAATAAATTTATAACACTCTGCTGTTACGTATGCAATCAGACCTTGCCCCTCCATTCCCATTTCCTTCGCAGCCTGCATAGCAGCAGATCTGAATTAGGCCAAGTCTGCTATCTTGTTGTTAATACAAAATGTTATTAAACTAAACCTAAATATCCAACAATCTCTCTAAATAACACAATAACAATGTGCATTGATAGTTCACCTGACTCTAAACACTTATTTACTTTTACAATTTTGAAATCCCGAGCGAGAGTCCCAATATATGTGGTGGGTTTAGATGTTAAAAGGTTAAGTATTAATTGTCCACAGAGGTGAGGTCAGCTATGCAAGTCCCTGAGTCTAATTGTTGATGAAGTTGTTCTCAGGGTACCAGTTTGCTACCACCCTACGACCTCAATCTGCTATATATTTTGATCCTAATTATATGTTAAGGTGTCTGGATGTTATCTGGCTAGGTGTCTAGGGTAATATGCAATGTAATGTTAACAAATGACAACAACTACACCTATAACTTAATGAACAAGTAATTAAACAAGTCACTGGGTAAATTTTAAATGATAATATTTTTTCACATTTTTATTTTCCTGTATCTCAATTGCTGGGATACAGGACTGTTTAAACTCAAAGTAGAAGACAATTTATTTACAGCAAAGTAATTTAAAAACAACAATTGTGTCTGTTAATATTAATAATAAAATTGTTTCTGACTGGAAATGTTTCTGATGAAGCAATAACTCCTATGAAGGGACACGCTTCTGATGAACGACTTGTATCCTCATGTCAAGAATACTGATTGATATAATAATGATGCAGAGTATGGTTAAATGAACTAACACACGCCCGTGGACAATTGGGCTTAACTTTATTTTCTGGAATGCTGTGATGTCCTTCTCACAACCACCTTCTTCACGACTGCAACGTCTGAGCACTGCTTTAGAAAACTCTTTGTATTTAAGGCAAAACAGATAATTTTTGCCTCGAGCTTGCAGCTTCAGGAGTACGTATATTTTGGTATGTGGCTCACTGATTGTTTCACGATGGAACCCTGAAATCAGATGATTAAGGCCTCCTCAGTACATCATACACCTATCTCCATCTCTAAACAATTAAACATTATCAACAGTTTCAAGATCAGTGGAGTTGCTAAATAAATAGCTATCGTTCCTATCTTATTTGGTGCCCTATTCCTCATCAGGTAATCTTCAAACATCCGTTTGATACATTCCTTGTCATAGAAGAAATTATAGTTAAATTTATAAAGTCATGTGCAAACACTGTGACTTTCTGAAGACGGCCAGTGGTTTTCTGGTCTTACATCATAATAATATGCATCAATTTCCCCTTTTATGTATTTTTATTTTCTTGCAAAGTCTCAGTAAGCCTGTCTGGCTTTAATACAAGATGATAATCTTTCCTAATAACATTTGTGGCATGACTCAAAGTTTTGAGGTTGGCGCCTTTCTAGGTATGCCTCTACCCAATCAATAATGCATATACATTCAATAATACAAATACATATCAATAATAAGGTTTACATAAATGTTTATCTTACCGGATCAATGAAATAATACACAATTTGTAGGTTAACCGGCGATCAATGGGCACATTCAGATCGCCACTGATGCAGAACAGCAAAGGCACTGGTCATGTATTCCTTGCGTCTGATGCTAACACTACTTGTGAGATTTTTTTTCTTCGAGTGGCAACTAACGCTGGTTTCAAATCGTTTTTATTACTACTGTTAGTCAATTCTACCACAGCCAATCGAATTATGTTATGCCCACTAGCCTCTTTTTTTCAAAAATAAATTACACTTTCAAAAATGTAACGTCCCCCCCCTTTCCCAAGACTGGCAAAGTTGAGTGAGAACATCAATGCGTCTGTCTCTATGTCTTTTCTTTACCATATTTCTGTTATTATCTAAGCGTTTTTACTGTAAGATATTATAACATTATGGGTAGTATTGTCTTCTAATAAACAAATATTATCATTTTATTGGTCAACTGTCCTTGCTTTTATTTTATTATTCATCGAGGTTTCTTGGGCCACCCTTTCTCTACTGCATAAGCTGTCTTTTCAAATATGCCTCCATGCAAATCCCCCACTTACATTTCTCTCTCTCTTGCTTGTACGCGTTTTGCCTAACGCAAAACGGTTTCGTTAGATTTAAATTGTCACTACGGGTAGGAGACAAAGCGGTGGGGTTTCCTCTCATTCAATAGCAGATACGTTTTGGGGAAAAAAATATGCCATAGCAACAACGTAACTAACGCCAAGTCGTTTTTTTCAAACTCTCAACCATTCATTCCCGTTTAGTGTTAGACTAAGCAAGTCTGTGACGTCAGCTGTCGCCTGTCGTTCTAGTTCAAGATTCAAAAACCAACGCTTGTCAAGGCTGCATTCTTCCGTCTCTCATTTCACTCCTCCATTTCTTTATTCTATCATTCCGTTTGAAACTAACTATGCATTTCGGTCTGTCAAAAGGCTTTTGTTTTAGTGGAAATTGGTATTGCGGAGAGGGGAAAAGCTAGCAGTTTTGTGTATCGTTTACTATGGCGGTACTGCTTGTTAGAACCAACACGACTGCGGGCGATGGTGACGATGTTTGAACACAACTCCCTATTTTATCTCTATAGTATTTGAATTTATAAGCAGTAATATTTTATCTATTTGATCGTGGTATCAGGGATCTTACTACAGTGCTGTCCATCCTCTCTTCCAGAGTAAAGTACTGTTTCTCCTGTTGCTGTTTTAACTTTTCCTGCCCCTGTCCATCTGCTCTCGCTTATCCCTAGAATGTGTAACCTATAGTTTCTCATTTCTGCTGTGACCTGTTTTAGTTTACCCGTCTCGTTCATTGTCCTGACATTCCAAAATCCTATTCTTTTATCATGTTTTGTGGTCAGGACGTCCGTTCTCATGTCAGTGGCTTCCCTTCGGCTTTGACACCTGACAGTCATACGAGCCTCAGACTCCGGATGTCCATCCCGCAGCAACGTTTGTTCATTCGTCGTTGTTTCCGTAACTTCATTTTGTTTTTACATAGACAAGGGTGTCAGCCCTATGCTAAAAACCCACAACCTGGAGAACCAGGGTGTCTGCTTTAGTCTGACCCCTGCCCGCGCAAATCTGTCCAGCTTGGTAGAACCTGTATAATTAAAAAAAAAAAAAATTAAATGTTGCCTCGTATTGGCGAGGCGCCTCTTTCAACCTAGACATAGGGTGCGTTTAGTTATATTAGGGCGCGCTGTCCTAATATAAAAGTCCTGGTAGTCTATTTTCTTCTATCGTAATACAAAAGATAATGTTTTGACAGCGTAATAGATTATCTGGGACTTCAAATATATAGTTGCAGATAAAAAATAGTTGTAATGCCTTAGATAAGTAAAAAACATTCCACACGATGTTTAGAAATCGACACAATGTGCTAGTGAGTGTTTTTCAAACGAAAATTAAAAAAAAAAAAAAAAAAAAAAAAAAACGGAGACAAAGAAGAAACACTAACTATCAAGATGTACACAAAGAAGACCTGACAGTGAATCTCAGGGGACCGACACTGTCGTGAAGAGACAAGACCGCCTCCGCCAGTCGACCCCCGAAACCACTTGAATGTAGAGGTCCGATTGAAGGCATACGTACCCAAAGGAATAGACTAAACACGGTTTCTTGACGGCAAATTTCAATGTCTTGACACACTCCCCAGTTGCCGTACCATATCAGATGCTGACAGGAGTGCCTCGGAGGTAATTTATCAGGTACCTACAGAACAAAACCAATCAACATTACAGGGTGTAAAAATATTGTACATACCAACCTAGTTCATTACAGTACTGACGTCTTAAAATTTCTTTGTGGCTCCGTTTGTTTTTAAAATGTTATTGCTTTAATTTATGTACGTTATTTGAGTAAGTTAAAATTACATATTTAAAGTTTGTTGTTCAAAGTTTAAAAGTTCCTTCTAAATAATGTAAAATTATATTGTTTCCCTGATGGCGACTATTTACCAGACAGCTATTTATAACTGTAATCGTTTTTCCTCCTTTTTCAGCCTCCATCTGTAATCGTTTTTTCCTCCAACTACAACCTTTTTATTTTGGCCTCCCTATTATTATGTTGCATGATGTTAGAAAGACTTAAATTGCATGCTGACGAAAAGATCAGAGAAGAACAAGCGGGTTTCAGGCCGAAACGATCATGTATTGATCAAATATTCACACTAAGAACAAGGATAGAAGAATCAGTGGAGAAGCAATCGTCGATTTTCACAAAGCCTTTGATAGTCTACACCGCCCATCATTTGTGGAAGATACTTACAATCTATGGTTTTCCAACAAAATATGTGAATATAATCAAAGCGCTATATGACAATGCAAGATGTTGTGTTAGAATCAAATAAAGGGAATACAGAATGGTTGACAGTAGAAACAGTGGGGAAACAAGGATGTATTATGTCACCACTACTTTTTGGAATAGCTATTGATTGGGTTATGAGAAACTATACCCACAATGAACAATTGGGTATAAAATGGACAAATGGAAAATTCCTGGGGGACCTGGATTTCGCAGATGATGTAGCAGTCTTAAGTTCAACACCAAGACAATCCCAAGAAGCAATAAATAATTTGTGTCATCTCTCGGTTAAAATTGGTCTCCAAATAAATGCCTCTAAAACTAAAGCTATGAACTTTTCTAACGAGACCTTTGATATCATCTTGAACGGGGAAAAAACTACAGAAAGTTGAAAGTTTCAATTATTTAGGCAGTAAAATGACTCAGGATGGTGACACAACAAGAGAAATCCATACTAGAATTGCTTTTGGCAGCTAGCGCCTTCAATAGATTATCTAACATTTGGAAATTACGATCATTGAATATACATACCAAGCTTCGTCTGTTTAATTCAAATGTTATCTCAGTGTTAACATACGGCTGTGAGAGTTGGAAAATAACAAAATCATTGGAGAACAAGCTGAATACATTCGAGAACAAATGTCTTAGAAAACTCATGAACATCAGTTGGAAAGAATTCAAGACTAATCGACAAATAAGAGAAGACTCTAAGCAGAAATATGTCTCCGACTATATAAGGAATAGACAATGGTCATATATCGGTCATGTCCTACGAATGCAAAACAACAGAATACCACTACAGGCGCTCACTTGGGTTCCTGAGAGTAAGAGGAAAAAAGGAAGACCAAAAGAAACACTCAGAAGAACAATAATAAGAGAAGGAAGAACGTTGGGCCTAAATAATGTGCAAGAGCTAAGAGGAGTGGCGTCACAACGAACAACCTGGAGAGCACTGGTTTCTGCCTTATGCGCCGTGTTTGGTGCTTAAAGAATTTATTATTATTATTATTATTTATAACACAACAGGTAACAAGAGTAATTTAGCCAATAACAACTGTCTGCCAGACAACAAATGTTTATAGGACAGCAGTTGACATTTGTTATTTAGTAAATAGAAGCTATCTGTTTATAAAAACACCAGCAGAAAACAAAAATTATAACAAATAACTGTCCGCCAAACGACTATTTATGAGACAACAGCTGACAAGGTCAATTTAACAAAAACAGCATCTACCTGCCAGACAACAGCTCGTTAAAAAAAAAATCATTTGACAATGAGTCTTGTGCTGTATAACCTACAATCAATCAACCAACCAATCAATCCCCTTTAGCTCACCCAGGAGCATAGACCTTCAATAAAAACACATGCCACGCCCCTCCTGTAACGTGCCATCAGCTCAAGCTTCTTTTCACGTCTTTCTCATCATTTTGACCTCTGTCTCCAGCTCTCTTCTTCCGTATGTTTTTTGGTCTACCTCTGCCTCTTTTACCCAGGGGTTTCCAGAACACGTACTTACCTAGTAATGTTATCAAACAGGTTTCCCCCATCGCCAGCGTTTTTCTTCTAATATTTTGTTTCACTGGAAGTTGTGTGGTTCTTGTCATCATTTCCATATCATAGATCTTGTCATATACCATTTCAGTCCTTCTATTCTACGCAAGCACCCGTTTATAAAAGTCTGTAGCTTTTTGGTTGTTTTTGTTGCTCTCCATGTCCCTGAGCCATACAATAAGACTGACTTGACATTTGAGTGGAAGATTCGTATTTTCGTGTTGGACTTGATTTCTCTTGATTTACATGTTTCCCAATGCAATGAAAAGCTTCCTCTTGCTTTTTATATTCTTTCATTTTGTGATTTTATTGTCTGTCCCTCCAAATTTGTCTATATTGCTGCAAAGATTTGTGTACAATTCTACATCTTATAGTAGTGTTTCTTCAAGTTCAACCTTGCTGTCTATTTCCTGCATTTGTTCTAATTAGTTTAAAACCTTTTTTTTCTTCTGTATTTTCAGACCTACTTGCCGTGACCTCTCATCGAGTATTTTCATTCTTGTCTTGCATCCGATTATGTGACTGAGAAGAGCCAAGTCATCGGCACAAAATCTAGATCATCAAGCATTTTAGTCAGATTTCATTTAATAATGCCTCATCAATTTCCAAAAGTGATTCTCTGTATACACAGTCAAATGTCTTAGTTGGGGCAGCTTTCATTTTGTGGAGGTGGATTGTAGTTGTTACATGTAGTAATAGATTGTGAATAGATTATGTCTTGAGTTCAGACAGATTGTGAATGCGAAGATGTGAATAGTTGAGAATAGAGTCACTAATGAGATTATGAGGAAGAGGGATTATGACTTCTGAAGGAGTGGTTTGGGCCACGTCTTCAGCCTCCTGCGACTTACATATTCTAAGTCAATCTACTTCTCGACATCCTATGCTCATTGTTCGTGAGTTTTATATCGGCTTTTTCCCGTTATAGGGTCCCATCGACCAGGGGGTGAGACCGTGAAAGAGCTAATGTGGAGAAGTAAAGGTGAAGAAAATAGTTCCTGTTTACGAGAATATACAGAGTGTAGGGAAAAGGCAATACTGTTCATTGGGGTAGATGATTGCTCAACTACACCAACTGTATATATGGGCTACGACACACTTACATGGAAGGTTATTATTTTCACAAGAAAACCTGATTGGTCTAATACCGCTATCCCAATCTCGTACGCCCAACACACCAAACAATTTTGTTGTGACAATAAAATACGTATCAATACGTACGAAACGAACAGGTGACTAGGCACATATAATGTGCAGGGGAGGTTGTTTGGAAAAAGTGGGACCCAATCAAATAGAATTTAACTGGAGTGAATAATAGTAGAATGTCCACAGTATAATAACTTACCCTTCATGACTATTTTATCCTTCTAGCCTCGTATCAAACTTGGCGAGAGGTCCCACACAATCCACTACTTTGATACAAAACCCAGGCCATTCACTTAACAGGCGTACGACTAAAGTGCGGATGCTTGTACAAGTGACAATCTTATGCGCTTTTATTTAGGAACAATTAACAATGAGACAACACTAGTATGGAATTCAAGTAAATAATTAAATAGCATACATTGTCGTCAGCCAATAACCAGTGTGACTGTGATCAACAAGTCCCTCTCGCTAACTACAGACTAGGACCTTATACCAACAAGGGACTGACACAAAAGCCTCAGCAACCATAAATAGTAGATCACAATAAAATTGCAAATTGTCGGGCATTCTTAAGATCCGGTCCCACATGAACAGTCTTCTGGACCATCTGGTTCATAATGTAAGCCTGTTCAGCATGCGGGTACTATCGACCATTTCCATTGCACTCACCCTTCCTTTGCATTCCATTAATTCCTTTTTAAGGCCTAGACGTTTCGCACCACAATATATTTGATCTTATTTATCCAAAGGTCCATGATTTTTTTGGACTCAACACAAAAGATATTATGTGACCATCTACCCTCCGGCTTGTTTCATTCCCCAGAAAAGTAAAAAGCGGATGTTTTCTTCTGCTCATCTGTAGAGGTAGTATTAATTGGCACACTTCAAACAACCAAAATATTGTAACAAGTTTAACCCAGAATCAAAAACAATTTTAGGGACACTGGATTGTACTAGACGTCGTGCCTGACTGATCAACACATATATAAATCTCATTGTCAGCCAAAAAATTGTCCAATCTAGACAAAGCATCTGCCAACGAGACATTATGTCCTTTACCTTGCTCTAATGGGATAATTTGGCGTTTTAACTGGAAACTGTTGTATGCTTGTAGCAATAAGGTCTCACAGTTCCAAATCGATGTCAACCTCAACGTGGAGCTTAGATCGACTGTATCGAAGGAATTTGTTTCACAAAGAAAAACTAGTAGAGTAGTTCGATTGATCTGTTCCCCTGATGGGGGGTGGGATATAAACACTAGGGATCCCTATCAATAGTGTAACGGAACAGCTTTTTGTCACTTGCCCATGGTTACTATAAAGAAAGGCATTGCCTTTTTTCGATTGAGTTGCGAGTACGCCTGTGTCTCTGCCCCCGTAAACCGAGTATTCCGTGACTAATTCCTTAGACAGTTCACAGGATGTTACGAGTGGAATTAGCCCTCCGTTGATGCATGCATTAAGACAATTCGGCAATTTGCCCCACCATGACTAAATGAGTGCGTTGGATGAACCTCCGGCGTCGTTCCCGAAGTATTAAAGGGGATTGCTTTCAAATCAAGGCAAAAGAAGGGATTTGGTCGTCTGGAAAATAACTCTTGATTTTTGATAACGCACTTTCTCGCATTGATGCGACCATATCAACCCTGTTAGGCATCACCTTTACTAGTAGAGAGGTTAAAGCATCAAGAATTTGTAGATAGAAAATTGAGGGAGATGAGAATTTGCCGATAAAAATTGAAAAGTTCCCATAGGCTTTGACCTCGCTTCTTAGTCCTTGAGCTTGTAGTTCCAAAATTTTTGTAACCGTGCACAATCTCGGGTTTGTTTTAATTGATTATTACCTACGATAAACCCCAAAATACTCAACTCCCTAAAAACCGATACAAATCTTACTAGGGCGAGTGCAGTTAACCATGCTTACGTATAACAACGCAACAGGGAAGACAAAACCCGACAAAGTTGTTTGATTCGTGGTTCCCATGTTTCATGGAACAGGCAGATATATCGATGTACGTAATCAGACATCCGTACACGATGACTAGTAACTTTCTTTCTCTTTCATTCGGACGAGCCACACAAAAATATGTCACCCGTATAATAAACTACACCTTATGACATTATCTCTAGCTCGTATCAAACTGGAGTGGACACACATTCTCCTCTCCCCCCCTCCTTCTTGTAAACGCCCATTCCACAAAGGCGACAACGAAGGCGAGCTGACATCTTCTTTTTAATAATAAATGAGACAGTTGGAATTAATAACAATAGCAATACATTGTCAGCAAACCATATGGCCGGTTTCCAAACAAGTCCTACTACCTTGGAATATAAACAATGCATGGTACAAATACCCAGCGACCAAGAGAGTCTCGATAAACGCATACGGGTTCTAAAAGCCGCCAAATTATGTGTGTGTGTTCTGCTCTGTCAGGCTTCCTGTTCACTACCAACCATTGCACTCTTTTGACCATTTCCTTTTTTCAAAGTGATGGCGCCACCCAAAAACTATTTGATTTATTCTATCAAAGCCCCATGTTTTTGGGGCGAACAAAAGATATTATGTGAAAGTAGGTTTATATATATATGAGAGAGAAAAAATTTGGGTTACAACAGTTAATACATCGTTATCATGTCATCAGGTTGAAATAATGGTTACAAAAGGGAAACTAAAAATAAACAAATTATATCTTCATAGGAACGCTTCCCTTTGGGGACATGGACAAAACTCTAGAAAAAAACTAGGAAAATGATCCTACCCCGAGGTATTTGTGTTTTACCCAAAAACCACGATTCATATCAAGATGAATTGAAAACTAGGGAGTGGGCCCCCCCCCCCCAACACGACCAGGGGGAGGACGGGTACGGGCTTATAGGTTCTGTCCTTAATTTAACTTTCCCGTGGGCCGGTGTAGACTTAGTGAGAGAATAGACGCAGAAAAAAAATGAAGGGTAGGGTTTATATAGGTAGTAAACTTAAGTAAACTAAATTCTTTCGTTCAGTTTTCACGTCTTACAATTTCATGCAGTGTGCGTTCACCGTCCATTCAGGACTCTAACCCCTCAGTCGGCTGCAAACGGTCTTTTGGAATTAATCGCACACAGTACTCTTAAACCAATGCACTATTTAGATGTCCTTTCGTGTTATTTAGTCCAGGTCCAGCCCCAGAAAGAATAGAAAACAAACTTCCCGTCCATTCTGCCACTGTAAATATCGCTCGGAGAGGTTCACTGGAAATTGGTGTGTTGATTTTATAAATTTTTCCCCCAGCGCACTCTCGCGCTAAAGACTATCTCAGTCAGGACGGCTCTAAGGTATTTAATATGGGAAATAAGTTTGTCTTTTTTGTGAGGAATTCTGTCGATATAATGATGGGAAATATCTTTCCAACGAGCAGAATGTTTACCATCCGGCCTGTTTCGTTCAATGAATAGCTAGAATGGCAAATGTTTTCTCTGTATAGATGGAGTTAGGAAAACTGTTTTTTACGTGTCCATATGGGTTTCTGATACTCTCCTCGAATTTCGTGCTGTCAGCTTCTGCCTCATCAGGCCAGGGAAACTTTTTTAGTTGATTTAATATAATTATTATCTGGCATTGTCCCGTTCCCAGTTAAAATTATTTTACACAAAGTGTGAACAAACCTCGCGCCCTCCGGTTCTGGTTTTATTTTAACCGCTCTACTGGGTTAGAAGTGTGGAAAACTACTTATAAGGGTCTCCGAACAGACAGTCCAGATTTTGGTATAGTCAATGCTTTATCTATGTTGGGAAACCACATTACTGGGATGCACCATACGGCCATCTGAAATTGACTCTTCTTTATTATAAAACTCACGTTGGGATTCCGCCAAGGTTGATCGATCACCTGTATAAACCAAGAGCAACATATATCAAAACACAGGTATTAGCTACTATAATTATTTCTAACCACGCTGTGGTAATCTGGTGCTAAGATCTGTAAAAAGTCACTCGGTATTAAACATTGTATTTATATTTAAAAGACTACACGTGCAAGGTGTGTATAGATGCTAATGTATATCGGAGCTTTTGTTTTTGTAACAATAGGCTTTGAACACGGCACCCTTAATTACTCCAAAATTTACGCAAGATGAAATTGAATTATGGTTATTAAACAATTTCGTCGCCTAGCGTTTAAACACATTATGTTGCACATCTATTATCTCGGGAATAAATCGGATTAGTTTATATTATTCAATGGTGCGGATGGCCATCTACCTAACAACTTTGTCACGATGGGGTTATTTAATTTAGGTTTTAATTGGTAAACTAACAAAATCTCAGTGAAATAAATGTAGGAACTTATTTTTCTACTGAATCTCAAGGACTAATATTTGTATTTTTCCGTTAGCAAAGAATGATTTCACTTTCCAATATAAAAGAAACTCCAAAGGAATATTGTAAGATTCTAATATAAGCTAGTACTTTACTTCAAATCTCTGGGCAACGAATGATAAACTCAGCATTTTCGGCGAATGCCAATATATATAGTTAAATGAAACTGAAAATAGTGATAGCGCAGTATGCGAAGATTTCAACTTATTCCTTAATTTGGCTCATAATCATGGAGAACTTTTTGTTTAGCTGCTAGGACTTTCCCCTTCATACTCCTTTCGTTCGATGTATCCCCTGTATGTAGATCTCCTATCGGGTCGGCAGATGAATTTTTAAATTTTACGTAAATTTACCGTAGGCATTTGGAAAAACTAATTAATTCGTTCCTTCATGGGGTAACATAAACACCTATACTGTCATTTTGAATACTGTCCGCTTTACGTCTATCCTCTTTTGGCATACGCCTTCGTGAAGAGGGGCAGAAAATGAGAACTGAGAAATTAGCTCGCATGCTCATAGTCTCTAGATAGGACTCTGTACTCGCCATGGCCCTAACTAAAACTTAAGGAACAAATACCGAAAACTCCTGGATCTTTTCACGGTTAACACTGTTTACATATTATATTATAGCCCCTTTGTGGGTTAAAAATCCAGTGGTGAAAATGTTGCATACTATATTTGCACGCGTAGTTATAACGGATTTCCACGTTGATGATAAAATTTACAAAAATATTTAGGGGTATATGATGCTATTCGATGGGGTTTACAATGTTCATCAATTAATACAATAATTCCAGCGGACTAATCATTAATTTAATAATATCTTAAAAATCGGAATCCACATTTACATAAATTTCACTTTAACATTATTTTAAATCATAAAATCTAATCCTAACTATTCACATTGAAAAACAAACCAATAAATATGGCAGTAAGGAAGACAACGTACGATCATATTTTACGCGCTGACTAGTTTCATAAAGAGTAAGAGATTATGGACCACAATAAGTAATTTTGTAAAGATTTTTAAATATTATTAAAAAAAAAAAATAAAAAGAATTTTAAAACGAAATTTTACCACAAAAAATAGGGAATCGATCAGTATGCCTTCACAAACTGTCAGTGGGGACAGCGCTATGGCTAAAAAATACAACTTCTCGTTAATCCATCCGCTTTAATACTAAAAGAGATATGAGGCCAACCACACAGACCGCATACTTTTTAAATCTAAATGTCAATACCACTTGGTAGTTGCAATCGCCAGACACACTGAAGAATTAACTCATATTTCGCACAAAATAGTTCTTGAGTTCTTAATAAATCCAGGCTGTCGTAACCTGACTGGGGTCCCTACAGTTTATTATGAAGAAACGGGCACATGATCCTGTCACTTTTGTAATTTATCGATTAATCTCTGGGTTAGCAAGGCACTCTGCAAGTAAGATGCCTATCACTTCGTTGTCTGTGAATGCTTAAATATCATGTGGTTAAGGAGGAACTAGGCTCCCGTAGTAATGAGTGTACATTTATTTCTAGCAGCACAACCCACTTTTCAAAGGCGTCAATTAGTAATAGGATGTCGCTGATGAATTCTCACATGCGGTGGTTTAGCGAATCCAGCGACAGACTTGCGAGAAATTCTTGTTGGGTAATAAGTCGCTAGGAGTGACCTACAGCAATTCCCACAATTTAGAAAAGCGAATATAAGTGAGGGCTCGGCTAGGATTTTCGATCCAAATTCGGGTGATAAACGTAATTGGAAACCTACAAGTGCTTATAAAACTGGTATAATATTAACGTTTGGCTTCTTCTTCTTGGCTGTAATTTATTATAATCGACCGGGTGTACATTGGTTTATTAGGGATTACTACCCGATGTTGCCGTTAGAATAATTATTTAATGGCAATTCTGTAACGGCCCATAATAGTTACTTTTATGGGCGATACATGCCATTTTACTCAAACCACAAGAAAATGTTTGGAACTCACTGTTCATAATGGTATCGGCTAGACACGCTCCGTGTTGTCCGGAGTAAACTTGGGAGGCTTGCGAAATGGGGCAAAATTAAATTTCTAAGTCCAATAGCACTTTTGCTATCTGCCCAAAAAATCTTATACTGACGATCCCTTTTGGGCTCATAAAGATAGCACACGACAGCTTTCAATTTCATGACAGTTCTTGGAGAAGACAAAGATTTAATCAAACAAAATGCTATAAATCTTATTTTACACTTTAGAAACCACAAGATAAACATACATTTTACAACAACCACATTGACTGCCAGATTACAATTCTCTCATATTTTACACATTTACACCACACACCCCATTACAAATACAACGTTCAAAAACACCCCCCACCACCTCCCCGTTCTAAATGGTTGGGGGTCGGTAAGATCGCACCCTGGGCCAATCACCCCTCCCCCCCCTCAAAACACAGACGTAAAGCCTGTCATGTGTGAAACTTTTGCTTATACGCTCGTCTTCTATTTCACACTCAACGCATATCTGACTCAGGCATAAATAGGCCAAGAGGTCAATTTTAGCCACCCAAAAACAAGAAAAATTGTTATTAAAACTTAAACTAGCGTGGCCAATGCCACTGGTTAGCAAATAAATAGCGGAAACTCTTTAAAGAATAAAATTATCCACATATTTAAAACAATGAAAACTGGTCAAATAAAAAATACCATGACATCTTTGTCAATGCACTCAAATGTATCTCTCTCTCTTCTCTCTTTCTCTCTCACTCTCTCTCTAATCTCTTACTTTCAGCTCTCTACTCTGCCTTCTCTGCTCTCTATTTCCCCCCTTGTCTGATAGAAATATGTCTGTCTTATTTTCATCTTCTGTTGGGCTCGTGTTTCTTTTAGCACGAGTTCAAAATTGGTAGAACGCGCTTATTATGGGGTACATAGTTCCCCAGATATCCACTCCAAAAAATACTTAAACCTATAAGGCAATTAAATTATCCCAGGATGAAAATAAACTAACGGATTATTTATCAATAATATATACTATATTATTATATATATAATTATTATTAATAATCCACCTAGCTTATCTATTATATATATATATATATATATATATATATCTCTCTCCCCCTCATATATACCCACATTATATAATATATATATATATTATATTTACTGGAAGCCACATTAAAAAACGCACACCACACCTGTATAATCCAGGAAACAGGAGTGGATAGAAATGAACAAATATAAGTGTTACATGTTTCCATATATGGAATCTTTATTCATTTTCCTATGAATCCATGCTGGTCATTAATTTGTACATGTTGATTGTTATGAAAAATTCATTTGCAATTGTGCAGGCAAGGGAGAAAACCAAAAAATACAAAAAAATGCCACGTGCGTTATGCTGGAGAAGCTGCATGTCTGGATAAAAATTGTGAACGCAGGGGAGCATTCAGGCCACCACCAGAACTCATCTCGATATGTCACAGCATGAACATTTCAGTGGCATGGACGTGAAAGAGGCAAGCGATGGAGAAAACAAACGAGATATTCAAATGGAATACTGCACACCTCGAAATCGGTCGCTCACTAATCAACTGCAAAGCGCTCTATCAAACATCGCAAAATCCGAATACGTCCATCTGCATAAGGATATGTTGAATCTGTTCCCCGTATATGATAGGGACAGCATTCACATGCAGTCTGAGTCATCTGATATGTTGCTTTTGCCATTGCAGGCGCTCGCTGCTAACGAAGTCTGTGTGTCAGTTTGGCCCAAACATAGGGTCGTCTTGCACGTAAGGCTGTATCTCTGAGCAGTGTATGATGTCATTCGACTGACCCGCTCCATGACACATGTCTACCCAAAATTTCTTTGCGGGTTTGACTTGCGGGGAGAGTACGATACCTTAGGTGATCTTCAGAAACAATATGGACGATCTTGCGCAGGGGTTAGTAAACCGTGGTGGGCCACTCGGAAGTTTATCCCGGGCAGCAATAGGTTCGTAAACGTTCATTGAGCAGTACAATAGTGCTGTGGTGCGGCAATTATCCTTCTGGCAATGGCCGCGAGCTCATTTCGGTCCCCAAGCCTTACCAATGGCTCGTTGGCGGTCGTATAGATAGTCGTGGCATTCAAGCTCATGTTATGGGTGTAAAGTACAAGGCCTTTTTAACTAGGAGTATACTGCCACATCGGTACAATTTTCAGGGTCATAGTGTTGAGAATGTTGTTTCACGTTGTAAACTTTCATCGATTTAATGTAGTCGTAACACACACGTGGGTTGAGTCTGCACTTTTCCATTCAGATAGGCACGATCTCTACTAGGCAAAACGTGGAAAATATTTCCACACTATTTATATTCAATCTTTTATTTAATTATCTTGTGTATGTAGATTTTTGCTGTCGTCATATGTTTAGTGTGTGGCTTAGTGTCTTTTTTGTTTAATCGTGCTTCAGTTATATAAAGAATATGTATAAGTGAGCGAAAAGAGTCTTCACCGCGGCTCGCAAAATTACTATGTATTATACTATTTAATGTATAAGATGCTTGTGTTATTACCAAAGAATGGTAAACATGTGTTTATTTGCGTCGGCAGACTAGTTTTTAGATAAGTATTGTGACAGTTGATGCGCTCGAGCGGATCGCACTCGACCTCTCTTTGAGTGTGAATGTTTACCTACTTGATGATCAGTTTTATAGAGTAGGTTGGGCGTTTTGGTTTTGTTATGTGGGGGAGAAAGAGGTTAGAGATAGTGCGCGCAGAGGGGTGTTTTATTTTTTGGGGGGGTGTTTGTGGTTGTGAGGTTTTGGGTGAGTGTTGGATAGTTTTTAGAACACCCCTCCTCCTCTTACCTCATTCATCGGCTTGGTGAGAGGGTTAGGTGTGGGAGAGATGTCGGTAGATGTTCGGTTCGCATTCGCAGGACCGTTCAGATGAGAAAAGAGAAAACAAAACCGAATTCCACGCCAAGAGTTATGTGGTTGCCCCAGCCGTTAAGAAAAGATGGAGTAAGGTTATCTGATTTCGCCCGTTCGCGTGCGTCTTGCTGCCGTCGGCGCGCAGACAAACCAAAGAACGGCAAAGTTTAACAAGGTAGATGGTAAAGTTTCCCGTGTTCCGGGGGGAGCGTCACTCAAGAAAGGGATATTGGCTTCCCCACTGGAACTACAAACCATTTTTTTGCAAGTGGCGCTTTGCAAGGAAGGAAGGTGGGCCTTGCTGGGCCTAGCAGATTGCATAGAATCTGAGCTGTCCACCGCACCTAAAAGACAGAAAAGAAGGCGTTTAGGCCATTCTCCCCATAGAAAGAAAAACCGCGAAGGACCAAGGGAGAAAGAAAAGAGTCAGACATTTCTGTCAATCGTACACAGTTGTCTGCGTGTCCTGTCGCGGAGCCTAAATATGGTGGTTGCTGGTTTAGTTGCGTTTCTTGTTTAGGATGACGGTCTTGTGGGTAATTGCCTGTCTGTTCTCTTGCTCCATGCACTTTGTACTTTCATTTGATGACTGTCTTTGCTTTTTTTTTTTTTTAGTTGAGGACTCAGTGGTGAAACGTTCTTTTTTGACCTCTTTTGCCAGTCTGTCAGCTGCCTCATTTCCTGCAATTCCACAGTGTGCAGGAATCCATGTCAGTGACACTTTGTTGTGATGGACTTTGGTTCAGATGTTCTATGGTGTTCTTGTTAAGAGATCTTCAGGTTTTATTTGAATAGCCCTGTATATGTAGATATAGGGACATTGCAGTTCCGCTAAGAAGGACTATATTTGATTCCTCATTGAGTCTTTGTTCCTCCAGTATCTTTGTAGGCCTCTAGGATTGCTGTGGCTCTGACCGATAGTTTGTTGAGAGTTTTCTCGTAGCATTGGACTGTTCTATTTTTTTTTGAGAGCGTTTGTCATAAGTATTAGGAATCCCTGATCCTCCTTTCTACAGCTGGAATGCAATATGAAATCTATTTATAATTTTTGGCTTCTTTAATTAACAACTATTATAACCTTATCAATCTTCCCCATCCTTCTCGCGCGCCAAATCATACATATTTAATATTATAATATAAAATTACATAAAATATTTACTCTTAAATAAAAAAATTACAAATACCACAAAAAAAACCCATCCAAACAACACACCCAAAAACCCCCCCCCCCCCCCCCCCCCCCCTAACCCCCCCCCCCCCCCCCCCCCCCCCCCCCTTTTATAATATCTCTCTATCCCAACAAACAAAATCTATATT